>CM047870.1:18342695-18681998 GCA_026212405.1 Petrea volubilis
GCCATGCTTGGCGGTGGCGTCTGGAACAAAGCCTTGATCTCTTCGACCGTTTTGCCCTTCTGGACCGTTTGTTCGGGATTGCTGACAAAGAAGGCTACCGGCTCACTGTCATCCCAGACTTCACTGCTCTCTTCTATGTTATCCTGCGAATTATTGTTAGCATTAGTGTCGGAAAGGAAAGCCCATACCATGTTACACTCCATGTTGATAGCATCACCACTGAATGACGGTATGTCCGTGGTTTCCATTGGCAATTCTTGGTCGATCTGATTTAACTCTTCCATCTTTACGATCCATTCACTCAGATCGTCCTCTCCGATATTGTCTGGTCTGTTTGGGACACCGTTCTTTGACTCATCACTTTCCAATATCGTTGGGTCGACGACCTTTCTTTTCGATTGAATGTCAGTCGGGGTGACTATTTGGCTTCTTGGCTCTGCTGACATCACTGCCTTACCCTTGATGGGTTTTGTTGTTTCCCTTTTGAGTATTTCAGCTTCTTTCCGTTGCCTCAAATGTCTTCGATACTGTGTTCTCGTCATATCACGAGGACTTCTTCCGTTTGGGAACTTAGGATGCCTTACTGCCGTCCAACGTCCTTCCTGGACTGCTGGCGGTTTAATGAACCTGGAATGGACCGGTTCTCGAGTTGATTCATGCCTTCGAAGTGGGCTAGAGGGTGCCCTCCTTTTATCATTTCTGTCAGTCCTTCGGGGAGGACTTCGATTCCGCTTATTTTCATTTTCCCGCAATGGGCCGCCATTAGCACAATGCCCCCCGAGCATTGGAGGAGGATATGGCACCATAGGCGGCTGTGGAACCATGGGAAAGTTGGCCATGGGATTGGCCCAAGGATAGTAGGCGCTAACTGGATAGACCCATGGCATTGTTGCCATTTCGGAGTGACATCGGGCACAAAGGCCTAATTGCCATCCCGACTGTATTATTTCCTGCTCAGTTTGTTGGTTTTCCTTTTCGGCTGGGTCATCCTGAACGTTGACCATGTTTACTCCCTCCGCCTGGAATGGTTCTTTGTCAATTCCCATCTTCTTATTCATCCATTCCGGCAGAAAGCGTAACGTGCCGTTGTCTAGGCAACTCTGAATCATCCACCTGAAAACCAAACAATCATTAGTGTTATGAGTCCATACATTATGAAATTTACAGTATACTTTGCCTTCCAGCTCTTTGGCCGTTGGCATTCTATGATCATTAGGTACTTTTATTTTGCCATCAGCCAATAAGTGGTCAAAAATAGCTTCGGTTTTCGACACATCAAAACTATAGCGCCTCTCCGTTTCAGAACAAAACTCTGGTTTATTTAGCATGCCAGGAGGCATTTTGATATGAGGCTGTAATGCTCTTGGTTTTATTAAAGCCGGGCAAACCGTGTTCTTTTGGCAAACGACTTGGGCTAGGCCCACTTCGTTCTCCCATTGTTCTTTTTCAACACTAACCAAGTCATCTTGGACTTCGGCTAGGCCAACTTGATAATGAGTGGCCTTACCGTGATGCCCTCTTCGATTTTCTTCTCTTAATAATTTCTCATATTCAGTGACATGCCTCATTAAGTCAAAAATTGATGCAAATTGTTGGCCAAACGTTTTCTTTTTTAATTCGAGGTGCATGCCTCCTATGGCCAAGCTTATATAACTTTCTTCGGCCATAATCACTGGGCAAAAGTGTCTGGTCCGGACGAATCTCCCCATGTACTCTTCGGCTGACTCCCCGGGCATTTGTCTCATATTGGTTAATTCCGATATGGATACCTCAGGGGGTAGTCGATAGAAATGACTATGGAAGAGATTCTCCAATGTTGGCCAGTCGGGAACAGACCCAGGTCTGAGTCGAATGTACCACAAGAAAGCTTCTCCAGTTAAAGAATTCGGAAACAAACGTAGCTTTAAATCACCGTCCATTCCGATCTCACCACATTGTGTGGTAAATTTAGCAATATGTTCAATTGTGGTTTGCGACCCATCCCCGTTAAACAAAGTAAAAATAGGGACCCTAAACCCTGGGGGAAAAGGAATCGTGTCGATATGAGGGGGGTAGGGACGAGAATACCTGGGTGGCGAGGCTGATCGTTTATGCCTTGCCAACTCCTGTCACAATATTTCCTGTATCTCTTGTCGAGACACGGCTGTGTTGTCACTTCGATTGGTGGGATTTGTGGCAGTGGTGGCAGGTTGGGGCCTTCTTGCCATGTGTGGCATGGCATAGGGGATCTCAGGTCTTTCGAAATGATCTCTGGAGCCCGATCCTTCCCCTTCCAAGAGTATTCCCCTAGATTCAAACGCCACTCTTTTGCCAGTATCAACGTTAGGGTACCTTCCACGACGATCATTTCCTCCAATGTTCAGTCGTTCTGGCCGTGCATCGGCGAGGTCGGGCCTGTGATGCTGTTCGGCCTCATTCTGTCGTGGGGTTTCTCTTACCTGTGGACCGTAGTCCATCCTTGACGCCACGCTGCGCAAGTTCATTCCGTAATGTGGATCTGTCACTCGGAGTGATTCTAACATGGAGGCCATCTGTTCGGCCCTTTCCGATTCTTCCTTACGTTGTCTTTCTATCAACTCCTGGAATCTCCGGTTGGACTCCAAGATCCACTTTTCCATTACATATAGTGCGTCTTCGCCACAGTTGGCCACTCTGGCCAGTAAGGCGGGTGCTTCTTGAATCGGCGCCTCTTCAGGCGCTCTTTGATTTCGCTCGAGCCTGTCAATGATAGCCTGAACGTTGGGAGGTGGATTATGTCCACTCATCTCTTCGTTCTGATCACTGGCTGCCTCGCTTCCACTGTCTGAACCGAGGTCAACTCGAGTTTGGCTCCTTAAGCGTGGTGGTGCCATGACTTCCTGTTTATGAATTTTGATTTTTAATTTTTTGTGATTTTTCAATAAAAAATGTAAGTATGCAATTGATCGAAATAAAACGTGCTTCCTAAGACCTAAATGCTGACAAAACCTTTTCGAAAACTGAAATGCTGTCCCACCGGGCGTGCCAGAAAGATATGTTTGCATAAATTTCTTCCGGCCGCGCCGAAGTGGCCGCTCAGGGTTCGAACCGGCCGAGTTCGATGGGAAAACAGCCGATTCGAAGTGAGCTTCTTCGTGTTCGGGTGCGGGCGTGCCAGTGTGCAGTAGCACACAAGTGGAAGTCTTGTGGTTCAGAGTGAATGTGAGGTGGTTCGAAATGGAATTAATGTGAATCGAAATGAAACAGGGATGCGCCTAAGACTTCTATCTGAAAAGCGATTGAATTGGAGTAGGCAAACACTACCCCTGAGGTTCTACTTGCCTACAACTGAATGTAGGACTTAATAATTTAGCACTCTCAAAGATCGAAAAGGGTCAGAAAGCTTAAATCGAAAAGGAAATACATTAGAAGACGATAGCTACTCGCCATGTGGACCTTACAGGACTCGACTACATACACACGCATTGATGACTCGGGCCATATCTATGACAGAGATGCATTGAGCAGTCCCTAAGAACTCTAGCTACAAATCGGACACATTGATGACTCCGGCTATATCTACCTGTAGTTGTTTTCAGAGGCTGTTCACTCCGACGAGCATTGATTGACTCCGTCTGCACTCCCCTTCATGCATGCGCTCGATATGAATGCTGGGTACCACTCCGCCGCATTGATATCTCACCTCGAATCGGGCCCAATCCGAGTGAGTGATGGCTACGACTTCGTGACGTTACGGAATGAGTGCATTGATATCCTCACTTCGAGCCGAATGAGGTATGGCTACAAACACCCCGTAGCGGTTTTCTACCTACTTGAACTAAAGCTATTCTTTGTTCATTTAAGCTAAGAAATCAGAGAAGTGTGGACTTCTTGATTGAGAAAAGTGTTGTTGTAGTTGATTGATTGACGTTGTGTGTGTCCCAAATGATGAATCCAGCTCCTTTTATAGGCACCAAGCTGCAACCACAATCCTTTATTTTTGGAGTTGGATGTCTTCAAAAGACTTTATTATTTGAATTGGATGGACCTCCTTATTTGTTGCTATGGCAGTTATGCCATCTCATTTGAATTTTAAATTTTCAGCAACACATGGCCTTTATTTTAGCCATGTGCAGATGCCTATTTTTAACCATTTCCTAACAACCCCTAATTGTGAGGGATTTGAATTTAAATATATTATTATATTTATTTTATTTTATATTTTTGGCCGATTGGGCCATGGGCCGTTATTGCATTCCGGCTTGGGCCTCCAACATGGGCTCTGTGGACGCGTCGAAGTGGCCTAGGCCTAATTAATTCATTTCGGCGTGGCGAAAAGGACCAAAATCAGCCCACTCCGAATTTATACAAAACTTCATTTTTGGGCTCAAACAATTTGTCAACATTTCCCTCTTAATTTGTAATTTGCACATGTCTTCCAAATTTTTCCAATTTGTTGAGGCTAACTGCTTTTATTTGGTAAATCTTCTCACGACCATAAACATCAATGTTCGCATGATCAAAAACATCAATGTTCAATCTTTTTTCTTTCGGACTTAACCTGAAAAAAAAATCTTAGTTTTGGGAGTTAAGTCTAAGTTAATTAGAAATGGAGAGCTAAAACTAAGTTTTTTTTTTTTGAAATGGGGAGCAAACTCTAAGTTAAACTTGTAGAGATTTTTCTCTAATTATCTGTATTTTGATTGATATATCATAAATTTATGATTATTCATCTAGAATACAAAAAAAGAAAAAGCTAATAATGATCATATAACAATCTAGCTAATTTGTCCACAACATTCTTCAAGCATCAACAAAATTCCAAAAAAAAAAAAGTTCAATTGAATCAAATAACTATATAATCTAATATTTGGACAGAAACAAACTCAAATTTTATTTTATTTATTTTATTTTGTTTTCTTCTTACCATTTATACTAAAACAGCCTAAATTTTTAAAATGAACAAATTTGGTTAAATAGTGAAGGGCGATTGTGGTATGTTATTTGTCTAATTAAACAAATTAAATAATTTTGTTATACAAACAAATTAAATAATGTTAAAAGACCACAAAAGAGACTTTGAGTAATAATAATAATAATAATAATTGATGTCCCGACATCAATTTTTGTACTACCAATAACAATCTACTGACCGATGGCAATAACTAGGCCGGCCACATGCTGACATAGAATATCGTGTTTCCCCCTAATTTTTATCCGCCCCAAGCCCTCCCCCTGTCCTCTATTATGCTGATCCAGATTTGAAAAGGAGAAAATTTAAAAGGACATCCAAGGAAGAGAGAGAGAGAGAGAGAAATCATGAGTAGTGGGCAAAGCAATGGAAGTAATTTGGAGTCTGATCATCACATAAAGATTCCGAAAATCAAATTTACGAAGTTGTTCATCAATGGCCAGTTTGTTGACTCGGTATCAGGTTCATCATCATGCCCATCTCTTTTCTTCAAATACTATGTCTGTGTGACTTTTTTGTTGATTT
The DNA here is from genome assembly GCA_026212405.1 of Petrea volubilis. Classification (NCBI taxonomy): domain Eukaryota; kingdom Viridiplantae; phylum Streptophyta; class Magnoliopsida; order Lamiales; family Verbenaceae; genus Petrea; species Petrea volubilis. The sequence continues at coordinate 18,348,151 of CM047870.1, forward strand.
TGAAGGTATTTGACTAAGTTATGGAACCTCTAGCATGAAATGTAAAAAGTTTATAGGATTTTCGATTTTACTTTAAAATTACTGATCAAAGAAAAAAACTATATTTTACTTTAAAATTATTAATACGCTTCAACTACAAGAAGCTTTATCACTGTTTTTCAATTAACAAATGAGTGTAGCTAGGTTGGTATCAATTACTTAATTTAACCATATTCACATGTTACAATTTGAAACTTTGGTGTAAATTTTTTCCCAGCAGCTGGATGTTCAAATAAATTAAAAATATGAATAAATTATGAATCACATTAATAGCCTATTTAATCATATTTGTCTTCGTGGTCGGAGAAACGAAAGTGCAGTCTGTCTTGTTCTCCCACCACATATGTTATCTTACATGCGCAAGATAAAACAGACAAAGAGAACTATGGTTGTTGTTGTTACTATTATTAAATGGTATCGAAGTTTGGCGCGACTCGCGGGATGTAAATAATATAGGCCATATAGATGGTGTAATCCAACACAATTATTCCATGATGAATTTAATTAAGAGAAATGATATTACTAAAAATAGTATCAAGGAGGAATATAATATTCCTCAAAATCTAGATTTTCTTAATAAATGAATTATTCCAAAAGTTGAACCTAAGATAATATATTAATTAGGCATTTTTGAGAAATTAGAATTAAAGGAAGTAATTAAAACTATGAAAAAAGCGATATCTTTAGAAAATGATCAAATGATCATAAAGTTACAAAATAATAGAGATTTAGACTACTAAAAGTCTATTCATACATTCAGTCATATATGATAGTACAAGTTGCTTTAAGCCTCTCGCATAAGAGGGATTATCAGAGAGCTTTATAGCAGCCTTGTGTGATCGACAAAATCTAAACTAGAAGCAACTTTAATGGGAATAATCCAATCTCTCATGGTCCAGTTTATTTTAATATTTATCCCAATTAACAAATATATTGAGTGATGTTAATGTATTAGATGCTTTACCTTTAAATGTTAAAACTTATGGTTATAATTATGCTCCAAGTTCAAAAGTTATACGCATTTGTTATAGGATTTATTACAAACTACTTCACACACTAATCTCGCAGTGTAGAATGGTAAATAAACCATTAAATGAAACAATTTTAATAGAAACCAATTTTAATAGATTTAATATTACTACTTGAAGGGCTATTAAATGGGAAGAAATAAATTTTCCATTGGGTCATAGAAAAAGTTGTTCCAACTCAAACTAATACTCAAAATTACCTTACAAATGTTATACAAACCCCTGAGGGCATTGTTAAATATAATTTGAGGATAGTAGAAGAGTAATAGGGGTGGATCTAGGTTAACTAGATCACAATCTTTTTAATCTCATATATGTCCAATTGATTATAGAGTTAAATCTCAATCCAGGGCATCCACCTCAAAAATAAAAGGACCAACTAGAAAATCTTCATGTGAAGAATCTAAGCAAGAAAAGATTGAGGAATTGAGAACACATAAGGATAATATAGTTAGAGGAGTTTATACAAACCAAGAAGCGGACATAACCAAGTAATAAATGAATTTTGCTATTTAATGGATTTTAAACCAAAAATAGACTTTAGTCCGGGATCCTCAACAAGAAAGAAAATCCAACAAAAATTTGACCATCCTAAATGGGAACCAATTAAAAAGATTTTTTGACAATTTTAATAAAGAAGATAGAAAAATCTTTCAGGAATAATTTTATGGTTATTTTTCAAAATAAATCAACTTGTTCCTTTTGTCTCATGATTTATAACTAATTATGTGGAGAATTATATCTCTGTCATAGAAAGAAATTGTAGACTTACCAATGGAAAGGTTTTAAAAATGGTTTATCCACCTCCAACTTCATATCAAATAGAAAAAGATGAAAAAATTATGTATTTTTTTGCATTTACAAAGTTGCGCGAAGATAATACAATGCAAATAACCATAGGGCATATAAATTGCCTTCTTAAACAACAAAATTATACTAATATGTATTTGAATGTTCTTGGGGGACGGATTACTTCTCTATAAAATAGAGTCAAAGGAATAATCAACTCTATAAATAAGTTAAAATCTTCAACCTCATTTACTAAGATGGAAAAACAAGATATTATAGCCTCTCCCACTATTCAGCTTGCACTTGAAATAAAAGAATTTTAAATTAAAATCAAAAATAGATTTTGAAAAAATTCTTGATGAAAAATTTAAAAATCTAAAGTTTAATACTCTTGATAAATTTGAGCGAGAAATGATTGAAAATAGAGATTATAGGCAAACAATTCGGGAAGAGATTAATAAGTTGGAAAAATATGCTAATAAACCAACTCAGAGACTTTATTATCATCCATGTCAACACCTCAAGACGTTCTTTGTGAAGAACTAGTAGTATATTATAAACAATAGCTATAGTGGTAAAAACATTTATTAATGGAATATAGACGGTTTTACTGAAAGACAAATTTATAATATTATCCATAGAATGTTCATGTGCAACACTATCTAAAAGAATAATGGTAATAGTGACAGAGCAAATGCTAATATGATAGTTGCTAGATTTACGGGCCAATTAAAAGGTTGGTGGGATAATTACTTAACCCAAACCAATAGAGCAAATATTTTAAGCATAATAAAAAATGAAAATGGCGTTCAGACTAAAAACACAATTTACACACTTGTCATTAGTATTACTAAACATTTTACAAGAAGATGGTCAAATATAATTAGAATATTAGGACTCATTTACAAAATTAAAGATCTCCTACTCGCACTTTATTTAGATGGTATAAAATGTTTCCTTTAGTAAAGTAACAGAACCCTCAGAGTCTAATAAACTCATTGAAAATCTAAATTCATAGATGGACTCTCTCCTTTATTTGCAGAAAGTGTTAGAAAGGCTCTAAGAAAAGATATTAATTATGAGAAGTATATTTACAACAAACTAATAAGGAACATGTATTTAAGAAGGGTTATCACTTTGCAATGAAATAAAATTGAATCAAAAAATTAAAAAGCATTATTTAAACAGAAAAAGGCAATTAGACCAATTTTAAGGTCAATTTAGTATGGAAGTATCATCCACCAGCAAGCCTCATAGGCATAAGAAAGATGATAGAATGGTATAACAACATTCTCATAAAAGAAAGAAAAGAAAAGAAAAGAAAAATGAAATAAATGAAAATAAGAAAGAAAATTCAAAAAATTCAATGGCAATCCACAAGCATTTTATAAACGTGGAAGAGTTGGGCACTATCATAAACAGTGTAAAACAAAACAGAAGATTAGTAATCTCAATATAGATAAATGAATTAAAAGAAACATTAACAAAATTATTATTAAATTCTAATATTGAAAATTCTGATTTAGAAACTTCTTATAGTTCTTCAAATATTTATGAAGAAGTACAAGTTTTAGAAAATGAAGACTATATTTCAGAGTCAGATCAAGAGTGCTGCAATAATTTTCGAGAAGGTAAACCTTGCTCGAAACAAGATAATAACAGTGATGTGGAGGACTTTTATAAGTTCTTTTCAGAGTTTAAAGATTTTAATATTAATATGCTTAATAATGATAGCATGGTGGAGTTATTAAAATGCATTAAAGACCCTAACATAAGATTAATGATTTTTGATCAAATGGTTAATGTGTAAGATAAATTTGTAATTGCAGGATCGATACACTATGAATTTAGAACACTATATATACATATATATAAAGTTAAATTAACGTACCTTACATCGATCATTGATAGTCGATCAATATGGATATTTAGATAAACATCATTGGCTAGTTCTTCCTCTCCATCTCACACCAATATTGATAGCTTTTAATGGAACAAGCGATTATCAGAATGTGGAGTGGAGAGGGGACCTAGCTAAATATATAATGTAACCCTAGAGCCCTCCCATTATGGGCTTTCTAGGACGGGCCTACACCAACTGTCAGATTATATCTGCTAAAATCAAGGCCTTAACAATAGTGAGTCAAACAAATCAGACCTTATAAGTCAAATCCCATTAAATGTATTAATTTAGCCCGTTTTATTTTATAACAACAAAATATCTAATTAATAGAAGTCCGAATTAGAATAAAATTCCAACAGTCTCCCACTTGGACAAATATTAATTGACATTTTAATCTCACAAAAATAATTTATTTAAAAAATGACTTTCGGCCTAAATTACAAGTTTTGACTGTGGCCACATTTTGAAAACAACAATACGGCAAGGGAACAAGACTTCTGCAATCCGGTCCAGTGAAAATCACTAATATTGGATCATGACGATAATTGCATCGTTAATTGACACAAGACCTTCTATGGTCACAAACACCAGCAATTCCACCGACATGGATTCAAACATGGTGGTGTAGCAAGAAATAGCTTCACAATATAATCCAAACATATGCTATTTCATTATTGGTCCTTTGATTTTCTTGTAAGATATGGATTTCTGTATCAATATGAAATCCCAAGAAAATTTGATTCTCTTGCAAAATATGAGTTTCTAAAACAATATGAAACTCCAAGAAAATCAATATGGATTTCTTGTAAAATATGAGTCTCGAGGTCAATATGAAACTCCAAAAAAATCCAACGTAGTTTTCTTGTAAGAAATGAATTTGTAGAATAATATGAAATTCCAAGAAAATCCAATGACTTTTTAGGAAGTCATGTATGTCTCGATCGATAATCGGATAACAACATGGTGTCATTTATGAGACATACCCATCTCTTAAGGCCAACACCAAGCCTTAAGATATCAAAAAATGTGTGCACACAAATATAAATTAATCCAAAGCTTTATATCTTGATGCGCATAGTCCAACTTAACCCTGTAACAAAATGGATTAAATAATAATATATGAACCAAGTTAAATAGCTCCCACTGTTTCAATATGCCAAGACTTGATTGCATATACATGTTAAAATTATGTATATCCCACTTGATGGATATCGACTAAACCATCAACTTTTCAGCAACTGGCCCAAAAACTATGTGCTCTACCACAATGTTGCTTATCATTGATTAAGTCTGTACAAGTGAGAAATTTAACTTCATATATCAACATATTTGAGGATGAATAATCACATGATCATCCTATAAATAAATCCTCAACTGAGAATAGATAAAATCATCAAAGATATATAGTGAGACAACATTCTTCAAAATCTACACATATAGTACATTAGCCCTAACAGGCAAGCATTAGCCTTGATTTATTAAAGACTTCAAAATCCTTCATAATAATTTTTCCAACAATTACTTATTCTACTCAAGTTAATAAGTAATTCAAAATTAGAAGAATCAATCACTCTAAAATGAGCCTCCTCTATATTAATTTAAACTTATAAAAATTGAATCAAGAAAATATGCAATAATACACCGCCCATCAATCATAAAAACATATCCAAGTCAAATGATTCAATTATCAGGGCTACTAACGATGACCAAATGTAGGCAATTTGAGAAATCAACAATCAATTTCAAATCTTATGGTCCAAGTCATAGTATCAAGCAAGAGTTTAATTCTCCTAGCATTCCATGAAAATAATAAGACATTATTGTGCTTGGTTCATGAAATAACTCAGACAATTAGTCAACAATTTATTGACCATTTAATATTCCAATTTGTCCAAAACAAGAAGTTCTATCTTTAAATTTTCAATCAAAATTTTACAGCCAAAAGAGAACTTGAATGCTACAAAAAATTAAAAATTGTGAATTTTCAAGTTCATCATATTATTAAGAAATTTATTTGAAACCAGGAGAGTAAAAGATTTATCCTTATCGACATACACCCCCTTTTGAATAAATTTCTTACTAGCAAATTTTGATTGAATCATTCACGTAACTTTTCACCAATCAAATATTTTCTCACAATTGACAATTTACAATAATAATCCATATCTATGACTCCCACATATCATTGTGAGACGTGGATTATAACAAAGTCCATGTATTCCCAACTTAATATCAAACTAAAAACTAGAAACTATATATGTTAATTTCCTTGGATCAGTTAAACAATTCAATAATAATCACTTTCGCAACAATCAAGAAACACAAAATATCTTTCTCCAAAATCAAAATAAAGATATCTTTGCTATATAAAATTTTCAAGTATTAGATCCTAATGTGATATCGAAAGTGATTATATCAATTAGATTTACATTGAGAAACGTAATAAGTTGGGCAAAAATTTTCTCATTTAACTCTTAAACATATAGACTTGGGTATACAGAAAAGCATATGAATTTGCCAAATCACTTTCTCATGAAGCACTAGTAATAAAATATAGGATCAATATATATTTTCAAATATTGCACAATAGATCCCAATTGAAATCCCTCATTAAGACTTCAAATAAACTCTCTATTAAATACATAAACTTTACCTTTCTTCAATACTAGAGGAAAGCCAAGAATAAAATTGCTTCCCTTTCACAAAAGGGATTAATAATGCATCCAAAATTTTCATGGTTTTGCACAATTTATTATTTTAATAAACATGCGGAACAAGAAAGAGGTGTTCCCAAGCTTTTTATGAATTATAAACTGCTTAATAAAGTTTTAAAATGGATTTGCTATTCTATACCTATTAAAAAAGATTTACTTGATAGATTACATGATGCACTAATATTTTCAAAGTTCTATTTAAAATCATGATATTGGCAAATCCAGATTGCGGGGGAAGACAAGCACAAAATTGCTTTCAATGTCCCAATAGGAAATTATGAGTAGAATGTCATGCCATTTGGTTTGAAGAATGTACCTTTACAATTCCAAAATATGATGAATGATATATTCACACCGTGTAGTGATTTTATTATAGTTTATACTGATAATACTTTAATTTTTTCTAAAACAATTGAATTACATTTTAAACATCTGGACATTTAAAAAAAATAAAAGTTATAGTTCAAAATGGTTTGGTCATATATATGCCAAAAATGTTATTATTTCATACAAAGATCAAATTTTTGGGACATAATATAGAAAAAGGGAAAATAGTTACTATAAATAGAAGTATAGAATCTGCATCGAAGTTTCTTAATAAAACAATTGTAAAAACTCAACTACAAAAATTTTTGGGAAGTTCATTTTATATCTCGCCTTATTATAAATATTTGGTAGAAGACACAACTATTTTATATGATAGATTAAAGAAGGATCCTAAACCTTGGAATGAGAGTCATACCCAAGCCGTAAGAAAAATTAAATAAAAAGTTAATAATCTTACCTGTTTGATGTTAGATAATTCAGATCGGCAAAAAAATTATTGAAATAGATGCTTCAAATATTGGTTATGGTGAAATTTTGAAACAATATCTCCTCATAATGAAGAGAAATATCTTATCAGGTTTCACTCAGGCAAATGGAATAATAGTCAGAAAAATTATGCTACTATTGCTAAAGAAATTCTTGCAATTGTCAAAAGTGTTTTAAAATTTGAGGATGACATGTACAATCAGAAATTTTTGATACAAGCTAATTGTCAGTTATCAAGATTTATGTTTCAAAAGGATTTTAAGCACGATGTCTCAAAGTAAATGTTCGCTAGATGGCAAGTTCATTTAGCTCCTTCTGATTTTGAAATTCAATATAAAAGGGGAAAAGATAATAGTCTCCCTGATTTTCTTACCCTTGAGTTTTGACTGAAATGATTCCGCAAGGCAAAAATAATAACCCTCTAGCTAATAGATGTGGAAGAGGAAAAATCTTGGCCCAATTGGGACATCAGAGGCTAATAGCCGAAAATATTTGCATATGCATCTTCGTTAATATATCTAAGGACAAAAATGATCCTAATTATAAGGAATTTATGGAATTTGTAGAAAAGAAAAAGCAAAAGGATAATAATCCTTCTTATGCAAAAATTGTGATTGAATAGGAGAATGGAGACCCTTATACAAATGAACAAAATGCTAATAGATAGTTAAAAATACTCTTGGAAAATAAGAATCTCCAATGGAAAGATCAGCCATATGGACCTTAATGCAAATGTATTTAGATACAACATTACATGATGTAAGTTCTTATAAACAAAGAATGAATTACTAAAATATACCAGTACACAATGGATCATGTGAATTCATTCTTAAAAAAATGTGAAAATTCACAGGAGCCATTATGTAATAGTATATTCTCGTAATTCATTCTTTGTTTATAAGAACTTACAACATATAATGTTGTATCTAAATACCTTTACATTAAGATTCATGGCTCATCTTTCCATTGGAGATCCTTATTTTCGAAGAGTATTATTAACTCTCTATTAGCATTTTGTTCATTTGTAGAAGGGTCTCGATTCTTCTCTTTAGTGACAATTTTTGAATAAGAAGGATTATTATCCTCTTGCTTTTCTTTTCTATGAATTCCATAAATTCCTTATAAATAGTATTGTTTGTGTCCTAAGGTACATTACCCAAGGATTCAGTTGCAATATCTTCAACTATTAGCCTTTGATATCCCAATTTGGCCAAGATTTTTCCTCTTCTGTATCTATTAGCTAGAGGGGTATTATTTTTGCCTTGTGGAATCCGTTCTGTTCCCCACTTTTCCGCGATCCTTACGGAGAACCAATTATATATATACACATATGCACTGAAAAATTGTGGGTGAATATGATTAATTGCAGGGAAGACATTTGAAACTATAGACCCGAGAACAGAAGAAGTGATAGCAAAAATTGCAGAGGGAGACAAAGAAGATGTCGATTTGGCTGTGAAGGCCGCCCGTGAAGCTTTTGAGCATGGCCCATGGCCGCGCTTGCCTGGCTTTGTACGTACGACTCTACATTATTTTACATCAGTCATATATACCCGTAATTACTAGCATTTTATTATTGCACGTATATAAAAATTGAAGAAATTTATTTGGTTTTTTACGTGACAATGTGGTTTCTTAGTTACTTAAGTATACGTGTTTTAATAATTTGTTGTGGAAATAATGCCACTGGAGAAACACATAACACGTGAAACAAGAGAGTGAAGATGATAATAATAATAATAATAATAATAATAATAATAATAATAATAATAATAATAATAACAAAACTCTCACGTTTCCTGTTCAAGTAGGGTTGATATAGTCAATGCTTTGAAAAAAGAACATCAAGTAGCAACTCGCCTCTTGTTTTAATTATAATATAAATAGTAGAATTAAATTTATTTAATCTTTAGTTGGAAAAAGACGGCGCAACAAAAGTATGACATTTGTGGGGAACAATAAGGCGTATATTCACTAACAAGCTAATTTAGTTTCTCATGACGGACAGATTTATTAATTATAAATATGCTAGTAAATATCTCATTAATAATTATTTTTTTAATTCTATTTTTTTATCACAAATATTTTATATCTATAACAACATCTCTGCATCACAAATTTTGTCAACAATAAAAGGGCATCTCCTGGTAGCAGAAAGGGAGGTAAACAGAGATGACAAAAACTTTATTGATAATTGTGTTTTAAATAAAATTAAAAGAATGTAAATAAATTACGTGTGTGTGTGTGTGTGTGTGTGTGTTATTGATTGGTCCAATAGCTTCAATCAGAATTGTAAAAATCCACTAGCGTAAGTCAAAGGTGTAATAATTTAAAATTCGGAATTGAAAGGACAGTGTGATGTACTGATGTTACACCCATTTTATGAAAAGTAAGACAAATGATGCATGGTGGGTCGGGGTCGCCATAATTAATTTGTAAATCTACGAAAAAGTAATCATTCATTGATGAAACCGGCCTGTCCCATATAGATGCTAAATTGGCCCGTAATACTTTTGAAAAGGTGTCAATATTGATTTATTCTCGTCAATTGTACGTTGCTCCTCAATTATTTACGGAAAAAAACCACCTAATCTTTGGATATATAAGAAATTTTTGCTTGGATTGGATGTTTGAGTCCACTCATATGCTTAGTGGTTTAAATTTAATTATATTTTTATATCTATTTTAAACAAAAATTAATATATAAAACATGACTAAATTTGAATTATTGTCTGCATATATATTTCTTGCACCTGATTTATGTAATAATTTTTCGTAAATATCGCAGAATTCATATTTCAATTTTTTAGTGAAATACCTTGCATTGTGTTGCATTTTATCTCCTAATATCTTAAAATCTGCAGTTTAGCCACTCAGAAGTGTTTGAGAATATTGAAGTCCATTAATAAGTGTTTATTGAAATGGAATAGAGTGAAATCAAATGTTAAAAGTGTGATTGAACTTAATTTATTAAGCATAACAAATCAAAAGTCTAAGGCCTTTTTTTCATTTGATAAGATTCGGAGTTCAATTCATGTTCGATTCAATTAATTCAAAAATAATATATATTATAGGTTTATCAAATTACTTGAGCTCAAGTTAAATGCAGTTCAATTATAGTTCGTTCAAGATTTACCCATTAAATGATCAAATCAATTTTAAATACATTTTTAAGTTCAATAATAAATTGAATCAACCTTGAAAACATTAACTTATTTGGCCATGTGTTTTGGATAGTAAGTCGTTGGCCTAAACTTTGATATTGCAATTTTATCTTTAACAGATGAGAACATAATGGATGTAGTTACATTATATGTTAAAGCTCTTGGATAAGATTATATGTTAGGAACATAAATAATTTGTATCTATTATCGAGTATGTTATAATGTATTACATACTCTAAATTCAAATTGTAAAATATATGTGATGCAAGGTGTTTTTGGTTGATCACATAAGTTTGATACGCTTCGAATGGTATGTTGGCACCCTATCTGTCAAAGAGGGAGGAACGCACATAAGACGAGTCGGTTTTGGCCCAGCATATGTTTTCTTACACTCAAGTTAGCTTTAGGATTTTTGGAGAAGATGAACAGTAGAAAATGCAATAATTTTCAAGGAGAAGAATGCAAAATGATGCCTAGTTACCTTTTTAGGAGAGTTTTTTGCCTATTTATATGTGAATGAGTTTTTGATTTGACGAGGTTGACGGTGATTAGTCAACTGATCTAACCCATGGAGTACAAGTGGACAAGCATTTTGTCACTTTTTAGGCTCCAAAAAGGGCGGCTAGGCCCTACTCTCATTAATGGGAGCTTCATTTCACATTAAATGCATATCTTATGCATTTAATGCCAAAGATGGCCTTTATTAGAGAGCATTTAATTCTCATGGGACTGATAGGACGGTCCCATGCGTTGCAGGTACAAGTTTGGTGGGGGTGAGTGCAATGCCTAGTTGGATTGCTAGCTAAGATTCCCACCTGGGTCTTGTTGACAAACTTGAAGGCATTTGGCCAGGAGGACTTATGCCCTGAATAGAGTGAGCCTACCCTCAAAAGCTTCCTTGTCATTCAGTACCACATTCTTCAGTTTCACCTGTTTGGCAAACGGGGCTTTAAGAGCCGTCAGGGTCTCTTTTTGTGCCCTTCTAGCCATGGATCCATTCGAGAGGTAAGCCTGAGGGTATATTCCCTCTTGTGGAAGAATTCACTCAGGGGCTTCCTATTTTATGCGGACGCTCTCTTGAGGACATTAAGTCTCTCGAGGGCATTGGGCCTCGCACTTGTGAGATTTTTTCTGATTAGCAAAGTACTGACGTGTTTGGGTAAGAAGACGCCTAGCACATCATTAGTCCCCCCACTCTTGAGTTGACGATGACATCAGCCTCAAGAGTTACTTTTGTCACTTAGATTGCCAGTCGTCGTTTTGAATTTGAATTTGAGACCACTTTTTCATATGAAAGATTGCACTTTTTTGAGTTTTAACGGCTCATGCGCTTGTGGGTGGATATGTGGCGTGTGCATGTCCCTTATTAGCCCTAGCAACGACTTTTCATAATGGAAGAGGTATGCCCCTTGCCATAATTACTCTCTAGTAACATTGCCAGGTGACGTTTCTTTTTTCCTTAATGATGGTTGGCTTTCTTAGTATCCCTCACTATGTAAATAGCCAGGTCTCTTTTTCTAGGGATTTTCTTTTTCGCTCCTCACCCAATTACATTCACTGAGCAAAAGAAAAATTCTGAGCTTTTTGCTAGAGAGAAAAGAGCAGAGGTCATCTCTTTCACCAAGCCAAACAAGGTTTCTCAACAAGTGACTCTCTTTACTTTTCTTGCTAACTTTCTGTAACTGTGAGAAACTCATGCCACCATGACTCATAAAAGGACAATTCTTGATGACTCTGCCTATGCTAGAGGACTTGGTGGCGGAGCAGGGAGGTACGCCTCCCTTCCCAGTCGGTTTCAGCTGTGGGGATAAGTGCTCCAACCACACCGGAAGGCGCTTCTGTAGTAGGGGCGCCAAAATTTCAAATTGCCCTCAGGGTGGATGCCCTCAGGGAGGGTGCGGGCCCTAGTGAGTCTCCAGCCAGAAAACCTAGGCCTTGGGGAGGAGGATCAGGGAGAAATTTGGGGTTCAACTCCCCTTTATGATGCTTAGCCTGAATGAGAACATCGTGGAGCCGCCCTTTGGGTGCACCGCCTTGAATCTGCACCATTTCAAAGCAGGGCTCTGACTATTGTTCTCGCCAGAGGTACAGAGGCTAATGGAGTTTATCGGGGTGTGCTCAAATCAACTAGCACCCAACTCCTTAATGATCATCATAGCCTTCGTTGTGATCATGAAATGCTTAGGCGAAGACTCGAGTCAAGCGAACTTCCTCGAGTTCTTTTGCTCGAACGAGTCCATGAGGTCTGGGCCCAGCGAGGCTACGGTGGAGGAACCAAGGTCTTTATATCTCTCCACACAGTTATCGTCAGTCAAAGTGCTGGAGAAATTTCATTCCTCGTACGGATCTGGTTGGAAGAGAAACTACATCTTAGTTAAAAACTAAGGGCAGTTAGGGGTTCCTTTGAATTGGCGCTTGCCTTCGATACACCTCAACTTTCACCATGAGGAGCCAACTTTTGATGAGGGCAAGGTTGATAGCTTCACCAGTCATGGGAAGATTAGTGCCCTCTATGTAACTTCAGTGGACGTCCTCAGGACCTGTGGGCTTTCGACGTCTTCTGGTGACCCAAGCCCAAGTGAGCGCCCCGGTATGAGCCACCTTAGTAACACCAACTTGTGTGTTATATACCATTTTCCTCGACGGGCTGGCATGCTCTTCTTTTTGATGCAGATCCCAATATTCTAATGGCGGCACGATAAGCTCTCATATCTAAACTCGATAAACAAAGGCAGCAAGAGCAACCCCTACACCCAGAGTGACCCGCTACCACAAGCTAGTCACCCAAAAAGTGTGCGGCAGCAAGAAAGGCAAGCCCAAAGGTGAGGGCTCTAGCCGCCAGCTATCAACATTCTTCACCCCAAAACGGGGTTCAAGAACAAGCCCCTCAAGCCGATGGCGCTAGAGTTTCCCCCGTCGAATAGATCTACTCAAAAGAACGCCCCGGGGGGATGAGGGAAACCTCCCTCCAAACTACTTAAATGCCTCCTCCACAGAGGGCTTCCTCTGTCAGTGAATCATCAAGAGGAGTAATGCTTCCCTCTCGATGAGAGGCCCCCATTGCAGCAGACGTCTCGAGTATTCCATCCAACACGCTCTCCACCCCTGCTCCATCTTCTGCAGCCCCACAAAAGGCTATGCCTGGTATTACAACCTGTGAATGTGGGGTTGATGGCTCTCAAAAAAGGGCCTCCGAGGAGGCGGCCTCAGAAAGGGGCAAAAAGCATAAAGTAGACCCCAAAGATAAGGGGAAAAGGGCTGCCAATCCTGAGCCTCCAGAGTCGCACGAGAAAGAGGAGATCCTCCAATGCTGTGATGCAGGGCCCAGCAGTCCCGTGGACTTCCAAGGGTGGGAGTTGAACTTTCGCATTATAGGGGTTGACCGCAATAAGACGGACACCAGAATGAATATTCGACTCCTCGGTGGCTTTCAACTCAAAAGCAAACCACCGAGTGCTGCTCAAATATTCGAGGAGATATAGGTTCTCGTCGGCGAAACAACTTTGGCAAATGACACCTTGCGAATCCGAAGTTCTCCTCGAATTTGCCCAAACTAGGGTATCTTAGCTCGAGAAAAAAATGTGAAGACCTTGACAATCAGGTCAAGAAAACGACCATGGTCTGGGAGAAGATGAGGGAATAATGCGAGGCCATAGAGCAAGAGTGTGATTTCACCTAGAGTATGTAAATAAGAAGCGAGTCAAGGCCGGGGCCAAGGTAGGCCCCCAAAAGAGCTGAATGGACTTTCCCGGTGAGATATCGAAAGAGGATGAGAAGCGCCTTCTCCCGATTCTTTATGAGCCCAGTGATCGAATACATTCAGACGTACTTGAGCTTCAAGAAATCAACTGAGGTCATAACCTTGTCCTCGATCAACTACAATATCACGAGGATCTTGATGAGGATTTGATTGAAAGGTAGTTGGGCTTTCCCATGATCGTGAGGGAAGGCTGGTTGAGGAAAGTCACGCGGAGGGTGAAGGTTCGAAAGAATTCAATTTTATCAGAAACAAATTCGATCAACTTTACTTTTTGCCGCCTCAACATTTCGGCCCCAGTCAGCGTGCAAGGGGAATCTTTTTGAGAAGAGGATCTTCCTCCGCTAGTTGGGCATAGCTCCATGAGTTGGGTTTATCAAAGTCCCCAATTTGGTTCATCGAGCAGCTTTGAGGACAAAGGCGGCGACAGAGGGAACCAAGGTGGAGAAGATCCTATCGATGTCAGTGACTAGATAGGGTTTTTGTAACTTTTCCTTGTAATTCCTCTTTGTAATCCTTAGCCCCCGAGCCTTTTAATGAAAAGTTCTTCCATCTCCATTTTTCCTGAATATTTTACAAGTGTTGGGATTAGTCATCCTTCAATTCGCATTTGCTTGAACTAACCTAACTATATTTTTGAGGAAATGATATCGATAACTTAAAGATTTTTAATTACTTAAAAATTTTGAGGGATAAAGGTAGAATGTAGTTCGCCATAAGGTGGTTCAAAAGGACCTTCTCGAATTAAACAAAGTAGAATGTAGTTCGCCATAAGGTGGTTCAAAAGGACCTTCTCGAATTCACAACTTTTCAAATTTACAAGATATACCCTACCCTCTCGAAAGAGGGAGTGTATTGGAGGCTTCGTACTTAAATAAATCGTAAACTGCAAAAGGGTACAAAGAAGACTTATCTTGTTTCAAACATAAAATTTTGTAAAGTTGGAAGAATTCCACGCCTCAGTAGTTCCCTTCCTTCCATATCCTCGAGTAGGCATGTGTTATTATTTGAGGCCTTTACGACTTTTTAAGGTCCATCCTAATTTGGGTCAAACTTCCTCACATGTTTTGATACTTCAACTTTCTTCAAGACTAAGTTTCCAAGTTGGAAGCTCTTGGGGTGTACACCTTTGTTGTTTGCTCGGGCCATGCAGGCTCAGTACTTTTGCATTCTTGACCATGCTTTCCTCCTTCTTTGAGGAGATCTAAATTCTGTAGCTCAATTCTGGTCACTCTTGAGTCGAGGTGAACTGCTGCTTAAAACCATGGCTCTGGCACCATTCTATAGTGTTTCAACTTTGGAGCTAAGTGTGGTTGTCCAAGATTAGAACTTGAAGAATGCCAAATCCACAGATTATATTCTTCCAAATGAAGGCCTGAATCAAGGTATCTGTTATCTTGCGGACGGTGTCGGCTTCCACTATTTTTGAAAAATATTCAACGGCCATCATTGTAAATTTCCTTTGGCCCTTAGCCAAAAGGAAAGGTTCTACCACATCAATTCCCTATTGGTTAAAAGGTCATGATATCTCAACACTAACTATTTCAACCATTGGTTTGTGAGGGAGATTAATGTGGTACTAGCAGCTAGGACAGCATCGTGCATAATCGCACAAATCTTTCAGTATCGTGGTCCAATAAAAACCACCTCTCATGATCTTCTTGGTGAGGGATCTTCTATTTATATGGTTTATGCAACTTCTTTCGTGGACCGACTATAGGATTTCCCTAACTTTAGAAAGAACGAAGCACCTGAGTGGAGGTCCTAGGAAAGACTTGACAAATAATCTTTCTTCTTTATCTACAACATATATTGAGCACTGCCCTCTCAGTCTGTGTCTATGCATTGGGTTCGAAGGCCCATCCTCACTCCTCAAAAAGGCTCTGATCTCATCCTGCCAACTCGGCTTGTGAGGTTGAATAGGGAGGACACCGATGTCTACCAATAGAATCGAGGGTGCATCAGAGACCTTGAAGTTGATTGCTTGATCTCTAGTCCCCTTCAAAGCACCAGCAAATTTTGAGAGCGCATCAGCTTTCTCATTTTCTTTCTATGGGATCTATTTGAGGATGAAGGTTTTGAAATTTTCCTTCAAGGAGTTGATATAATCGAGGTACTTTCCCATGGTGGTCTCTGTTGCTTTATAAGTTCCAGCAATCTGGTTTGCAGCTAGCTAGGAGTTTGTAAATGCTCTCAAATGGTGTACTCCCTCATAGATAGCAAGTTCAAGGCCCACTATGAGAGCTTTGTAGTCAGCTTTATTGTTTGCAATGGGGAAGTTGAGTCTGATAGAGAATTCCACCTCGTCTCCATTTGGGTTTCACAAAGACGTTTCGGTCCCCCCCCCCCTCGGTGGGCGGTAGATAAGCTATCTACGTGTATTGTGGGCAGGTCTTCTTCAGGTAGCCCCATTATTTTGAGTAAAAAATCTGCCAAAACTTGCGCTAGGATGGCCGCCCTTGGTTTATAAAAAATGTCAAACTCCCCCAACTCTACCGCCTATTTGATGCATCTACCTTGGAGAGGACCTGTTGCAACGTCTAATCTATGATCACCGCTATCGAATGTGATTGGAAATATTTCCATAGCTTTCTCGTATAATGCATGAGAACTAAAGCAAACTTCTCTATCTTGAGGTAATTCTTCTCCACCCCTTGCAAAATCTTGCTAAGGTAATATATGGGGTGGTGCCTTATTTCTCTAATGGCCACAATTACTAAGTTGATGGCCTCGGGAGACACTGCTAAATATATGTACAACTTCGAGAGATACTCTTTTAGCTATTGCAGAGCTTGCTCACATTTAGGAGTCCACTTGAACTCCAGGACTTTTCTCAGCTTTTGAAAAAAAGGGAGGTTTCTAACGATCGATCGAGAGATGAATCTGTTAAGAGAGACAATTTAGTCGCACAATTTTTGGACACCTTTTAATGATTTTGGTGTCTCGATCTTCTGCAAGGCCTTGATTTTTTTTTTTTTTTTTTAGCTTCAATCCCTCTCTCGCTAACCATATAACCCAAGAATTTACCCCCTCGAACTCCAAATGTACACTTCGAGGGGCTAAGCTTCAAACCGTATTCCCTTAGCACTTGAAAACCTTCTTCAAGTGCCCCAGGTAGTCTTTCTCCTCGGCACTCTTAACGATCATATCGTTCACATACACTTTTACAATAATCCAAATCATTTCTTTAAATATGAGGTTCATTAACCTCTGATACGCTGCTCGAGTATTTTTAAGACCAAATGGCATAACAAGGAAACAATAAACTCTTATTTCCACCACAAAAGAGGTCTTGGCTTGGTCTTCTGGAGCCATGGAGATTTGTTAGTACCCCTCGTTGGTGTCCATCATGCTCATCATTCGCATCTCGTCGTTGAATCTGCAAGCTTATCAATTCGAGTGAGCGGGTATGGATCTTTTGGTCATGCCTTGTTGAGATTTGTTAAATCATTGCACATTCTCCATTTGTTTTGCCCCATGGGAGCCACTACCATGTTACATAGCCATTCTGGGAATTGAATGGGCACTATGTAACCAGCATTCAGCAGTTTGTTCATTTTTTCTTCTATGATTTTGTTCCTTTCGATGCTAAAGACCCTCTTTTTTTGCTTTGTAGTCTTGAAGGTGGGATTCACGTTCAGTTGGTACGCAAATCACCTTAGGTCAATTCCCAAGACATCCAGCGATTGTCAGGAAAACACTTCCCGATTCTTTTGAAGAAGTTGGACAAGTATTTCCTTGGGTTTCTCTATTTGCGAGCCAATTCTCATAGTTTTCTCCAGGTGCCCCGATTCTCACTCAATAGTTATGAACTACCCAGTGGGTTCGACTCTGTCATCCTCAATTTTCTTGTGTTTCGAGGATGTTCCTACTGGTTCGTCTGAATCACTATCAGAACCTACTTTGAGGGACAGTCTCTTCTCAGACCTAGGCTTTATCCCGATGGATATAGAATAACATGTTCACGCATCAACCATGTCACATTGAACTTGGTCGACTCCAACGTCGGTGGGAAACTTCATCTTGAGGTGGTAGGTTTACACCACTGCCTGGAACATATTTAGGGCTGGGTGCCCTAATATCATATTGTAAGCAAATAGGGCATCAACCACTAGGTAGTTGATCATCAAAGTCTCCCTTTCGAGGGACGTTGGCATTTTTATTTGGCTAAGGGGAGTAATTGGGGACCCCCCAAACCAATCAGTGGCATACGGACTGACTCCAAATCTACCTTATCCATATATCCATCTTCGTCAAAGTGGAGTAAACTAGAACGTTGGCAAAGCTGCCATTATCGATCAAAGTCTTGGTGATGGAGAAATTCGCTACATCAATTGTCATCACCATCGAATAATCAGGTTGTTCACTTAGCCCTTCAGGATTCCGGATGGGGATTTTGTTGCTCTCGCTGAACTCGATTGTACACCCCTCGATAACACTGATTTGTTGGGGCCTCTCTGGTTCTTCGATGGCAAACAGGAGCTTCCTGTCCACTCTCTTCCTAGAGGACTTTGTATCTCCTCCTGCGGGTCCCCCAGAAATCATGTGAATCACTCTTTTAGTGGGTTAGTTGTTATCCACAGGCCTCTTGCCAACCCTTTTTGAAGAGTCCTAATTCATCAAAAAATCTTCTTTCCTTGGGGATTGTGACCTCTCACAATGGATGGGAGATGCTTGGGAGTCGCAGTATTCCAACTTCTTCACAAATTCCTTGATCTTCCCACCTCGGATTAGGGCCTTGATCTCATCCTGCAAATTATAGCAATCTTCGATGTTGTGCCCATATTGTTTGTGGTAAACACAATATTGCCCGCATTTCTTTGCTCTCTTCCCCTCGGGGATCCTTTTAAGATTTGGAAATGTGTGGCCCCCAAGGAGAGAAAATCTCCGCTAATGATTTCGTGAGGGCGGCATAATCCTTGTACTTCCTTGGAGGGGGTCTTTCTTCTCTTTGTCTCTCGGCTTCTCCTCTTGACGTTGTTTGCTTCCCCTTCCATTCTTTGGCTTTGGGGGATGCTTGATCAAATTGAGCTCCTCCACCCCTATGTATTTCGAGGCAAGGTGCCAGATCCCGGCTATGGTTCTGGGGACCTACACAATAATGGCCTCAACATAGCTTTTGTTTCTCTATGCTTGATACAACGCGTGTCTTAAGAACTTGATGCCCACGTCCTCCACCTTGAGGAGCTCATTGTTAAAACGCTCCATGAATGCCCAGAGGGTTTCTCCTTGCTGAATATATTGGCCGCAAAATGGTTGAGAAAGCAATCAACCAACTCATTGTAAGAAGTGATGGATTGTAGCTCTAGCTTCTTGAACCAAGATAAAGCTATCCCCTACAGGGTAGTAGAGAACAAATAGGCCACATATTCAAATTAGTGGTTGCAACACCGATCTCATCCTTATAGTGAGTAAGATGTTCAATGCGATCCGTAGTGCTATCATACCTAAGCAAGCTAGTGGGCATGCGCTATTCAGGAGCTAAGCATGACCCAACAATCTCCAAAATAACGGGGGACCACTGCAATCTGGGATTATAGGGCAACAAACAATGATTATTGATCACCTGAGCTTCCTTTCTTCCCTCCCCGTGCCTAAAAAGGCATTCTATCTCGGTATAAAGCTCACTGACTTGGTGATGCATCCTGACTAGCTTGTTTTCTCTCCCCCCCACCCCTCTATCCAGATGCACGACGACCATTAGCTCCTGACCCGATTGGGAAATCATGGACATCTCATTAGCGTTGGATATGGTAGGGGGCATAATTGTCCCATTTGACTACCACCTATCTGTGGGTGCGCCGACGGCTCTCTCCTGCACAAAAATGGGTTTATGATGAAGAGGGATGCTTGTTCCGGGGGCAGGAGATAGTGGGGATATTCATCTCATTAGGCAATGGGGATACCCCACCGGATAGCAAGCATATTAGGATTTGGTCATCGCACACCCCAACAACTGTCAAACTAGGCTGGTGGGAAAAGTGATCGTCTGCTCTACTTGTTGAGTTTCTACTGCTGTAGCTGGCGAAGGGGCATTGCAAGGCCCAACTCCAGGTCCAATTGGAGGCAAAAGGATGCTAGGTCCTTTGCCTTTCGTCTATAACATTGATATTCTCTCCTCCGGCTCGTTGGGTAACCTCCAGAGGGTCACGGTTATCTTTCTCCGACAGGGCTCCGGAGACATAGGTCCGTCGTGTGTTTACCATCCTTCTTCTATACTAAAGATCACCTCTAGACAAGATTAAGGGCCCTTTCTCTAGTGCCAAAATGATGTGGGGTCTTTTTAGTTAACCACATGGTGGAGTTTGATATGCTTCGAATGGTATGCTTGTGGCCCCTCTGTTAAAAGAATGCACACGAGACTAGCCGGTTTTACCCTGGCATAGGCTCTCCGATG
This sequence comes from Petrea volubilis, assembly GCA_026212405.1. NCBI lineage: Eukaryota > Viridiplantae > Streptophyta > Magnoliopsida > Lamiales > Verbenaceae > Petrea > Petrea volubilis. Next base: position 18,368,755 of record CM047870.1, read on the forward strand.
ATCAAGTTAGCTTTAAGGTTTTTGGAGAAGGTAAACAGTAGAAAATGTAATAATCTTCAAAGAGAAGAATGAAAAATGATCTCCAGTTACCTTTTTGGGAGAGCCTTTTGCCTACATATATGACAGTGGGTCTTTGATTTGACGTGGTTGATGGTGATTAGCCAATTAATCTAACCCATGGAGTACAAGTGGACATGCCTTTTGTCACTTCTTGAGCTCCAAAAAGGGCGGTTGAGCCCTACTCTCATTAACGGGAGCTTCATTTCGCATTGAATGCATATCTTGTGCATTTAATGCCAAAGATGACATTTATTAGAGAGCATTTAATGCTCCTGGGACTGACAAGACAGTCCCATGTGCGGCAAGTATAAGTTTGGTGGTGGTGGGTGTAACGCCTAGTTGGATTGCCAATTAAGATTCCTGTCTGGATTTTATTGACAAACTTGAAGGCATTTGACTGGGAGAACTCATGCTCTCGATGGGGTGAGCCTACCCTTTAAAGCTTCCTTGCCTCTCAATGCCACATTATTCTATTTCACCTATTTGGCAAACGGGGCCTCGAGGGCCAGTCAGAGTCTCTTTTCGTGGTCTTCTGGCCACAGTCCCAATTAAGAGGTAAGCCCGAGGATATATCCCCTCTCATGGAATTCACTCAGGAGCTTTCTATTTTACGCGGACGCTCTCTCGAGGACATGAAGTCTCTCGAGCTTATCGGGCCTCACACTTGTAAGATTTTCGCTGGTTGGCAAAGTGTTGACGTATTTGGGTGGGAGGGTGCCTAGCACATCAATATGACAAACCTAGACAAATCACAACAGTAGAGTTCATTTTAGCAAAAGCACAAATAACTACAAGAAGAATAATAAAATGGGATGAGATAAAATTTGCAGGCCCATGAAACTTAGAAAATGTTGCTCGTAGCCAGCATAGCAAGAATTTACAGTGAATTATTAGAAGTAACCTAATATCTAGAAGAAAATGTTCACCTTAGGTTTGCTAAACCTATTCTAGCTAAGAGGTTAGGAAGATATGTTTCTAAATATTCATTTATTTCCCTAATAGTAGAGGCACCATCTACGCTAGTTATAGGAAGAGCTTCTACATCTCAAATAAGAAAAGAAACTAAGAGTGATTTAGAGGACGAAACTTTATCTCCTACAATAATAGACCAAATAAAAATGGGAAAAAAATAAAATACCAATGAATATCATAATAAAAGGTGAGGAAATAACTCCTTTGATTTAGGCTTTTTCGCAAGGGTTAAAATGAAGATTTTACAATTTTATCAATCGGTGGAATTTATAATTTTTAAAACTACATGAATTTTGTCAAATTCTCTAAACCTTAGGAGTATCTATAATTACCCTTCTTTTTTCATTTAGCGGAAGAGGGCTATATGGACGATGACTGTACCAGGACCTATTAGTTACTTCTAAATTCATTAAATTGGCAAGTATTTTTCATCCGACCATTTTCTATTTATTTGCCTGGTTATTTTAAACTTTACAGTCCCTATAATTAAATTGCTTAGTACTCTGGGTCATGGCGTGTTTGTGTCCCAATATTTGTATTCGCGTATAATAGTTTGAGTATTATTTATTACCATTTAATAATGCATGAGAACCTTTGAGTTTTTTTATTGCATTTAATTGTGAACTTCTCAAAGTACTCTTTTTCAGTTCGAATCGTCTGCTATATAACAATATTATATTTCCTCCTTCACTCATTAATGTACGCCACGTGTATTGGTGAGCGGTTGAGATAAGGAAAGAGACTTTTAAATTTTTTTTTTTCATATCATAAGTTTTTCTCTTTCTTTATCTCAATATCGTTCACCAATACATATGGCGCGCATTGCTGAGTGGAGGAGGAGATGTAGTACGGTTATGTAGTAGAGGATCTGAACCGACTCTTTTTAATGTTTAGTTACTCTTCTCCCTCTTCTTTTTCCTCTCCCACAATGAGTTTTTGTTTTTTTCCTTTTATGTTCTCATCTCTCTCCGCTCTTATCTTTCACATTCTTTTTGCTACTTTATTTTTTTACCTATGTATCAAAATAAAAGTTTTATTTTTTGACTTATTTTAAATTTAATAAATATATTATGAATAATTAAAAAGAGAGTATAAATAATAAAAAATAATTTATAAAGATATATATATATATATTCTAGAAAATTTAATAAAAAATTAATTTTATGCCATTAAACTTTACTATTTGATTATGTTATTTATTTTGCACACGCATTGAGAGTACCCGACACTCTAATTTTCCTAATTATGCAATATATTTATTCATATTTTAGGCAAGAAGAAAGATAATGATGAAATTTGCGGACTTGATAGATGAACAAGCAGAAGAACTGGCAGCCTTGGAAGCGATCGACGCTGGAAAACTGTATCACAGGAACAAGACTCTAGATATCCCCTCTGCAGCAGAGACCATAAGATACTATGCAGGGTCAGCCGATAAAATTCACGGGGCGACGTTGAAAATGTCGGGGGAGTTGCAGGCATACACTCTCAAGGAGCCCATGGGTGTGGTGGGCCACATAATCCCCTGGAACTTCCCGACGCAAATGTTTCTCACGAAATGTGGGCCGGCTCTGGCGGCAGGGTGTACCATGGTTGTTAAGCCTGCCGAACAGACGCCTCTTTCAGCATTGTACTATGCTCACTTGGCCAAATTGGTAACCATGCGCTTTCAATAATTTTTTGGGAGACAGCTAAATAAATAATATGGGGAAAAAAAGGGATAATTCTCATTTTTATCCGTTATGTTTGAGGGTGTATATTTTTTACCCGTTAAATATGCTCTCTGCAACTTTGATCCTATATATTTTAAAATATTGCAATTTCAATTCGATTTCAGCAGAATCCGCCGGAATTCACTAACGCGATGCATGAAATTGTGACGTTAAATTAGCAAGTTCCGACGGATTCGGGCAAAATCGGACTGAAAAAATAATATTTTCAAAACATATAGGACTAAAATTACAAAATAAATACTTAACGGATAAAAAAATATACACCTCTAAATATGAAGGATGAAAATAACAATAATCCCTATATTTTAAGAAATTGTAAATTAAGTTTGATTGGTTAGAATTCAACAAATAATGCAAAGCTGACACTTAAAATTTTTGACACGTCAGCATTTGGGATTAGATTTTGACAAAATTAAGTGCCACATTAGCGCAATCAGTTGGATTCTGATTTGTTACGTAAAATTGGAAAATCTTCAAGTATACCGGATTAAAATTTTAAATTGACCAAAAAACTGACAAAGAAAATAAACTACAATTTAACCTATAGATTAAATTTTGTGATCTTCCCCTTCTAGCAACTAAATTATTCTGTTATAATGCTGTTATCATCGGTCGTATTTCGAAACGTTGTCGTATAGAGATTCTATCACATAAGTTATCTAAATTATTTCGTCACATCATACTTTATCATCCAAAATTTAATTGTTCACGTGGGAATTTAACATTCAAACTGTACATGTTTCTTGAACGTGGTTAAATATTATCTGATGGAATAATCCCATTAGAATACGTACGAAATGTAATATGTGGTGGTGTGTCAAAATACGTGTAGTTTTGATGATAAAGCGTAGTGATAGCAAAATGGATTAGGAACTGTGGGTTCAACCTAATTTATATAGTTTTGGATTAGGTTTGATCTAACATATTCTAAAGTGGGTTGGATTGGATTGGATTGAGTCTCATTTGGTTGACGTTGGTAACGGATGGTAGATTAGTTGATGATGGATTGATCACGGGTTGTAAATGGATTATCCCATAAATAAAAAAATATATATACTTTTTTTTATCTAATTTCGATTTATTTTAGTACTTTAAAACCATTTAAAGAGTATAGTAACTAATAATTTAAAGTTTTCTTTCTTTTTTTGGCCTTAATTAAATATACAATAATCATGCATTGAATCGCTTAATAACCACATCAAATCCATTTACAACCCACCTCTAACCCATTTCTGTGACATCCCAATTTTAGGTCTAACAACTATATAAAAATCAGATCTTATGATATACGCGTATGCTTAATTTTTTGTATGATCCTTCTTTTATATGTGAATTATGTAAGGTGATAATTACATGATTTTTCAAATTTTAAACGAATTTGACATTCTAACACAATTTTCGAAATTTATGTCCTAAATTGCAATTTTTGAAAATATAATTAAAATATTTTTAATTTTTGGGAAATATACATATAATTGCAGATTTATAAAGATCAAATTTCATCATTTTGAAATTTTTCTAAATTAATTATGAATTTTCAAATTTTAGGCCTTAAAAACCTAATTTTATGCCCTAAAATCTTAATTTTCGGTTTTACAAACATAAATAAATACAAATTCGAGTTTTTAATTAAATGAAGATGTGATTTCAGATTTTATAATATTAGGCCAATAAATATCAGATTTTATCAGATTTTATTTGATTTTATTTGATTTTGTGTTCATATTTTATTAAAATATCTTACACTAATATAAGATGATCTTCTTCTAGAAATTGTGCACTTGTGTGGCCTTCCATTCATCTAGCTTCATGACTCATGTATTAGGGTTACACCAAGGCTAAAAATAGAGGAGGGAGGTGGAAGATTGCATTTAATTTAGCATTTAATTTTAGCCTAGATAGGAGATTTGCATTAATTAAGACTTTGTCCCCAAGTCTTCCCATTCTACCCTCACTTCTTACACTATAAATAGGGGGAGGGGTTGCTCACATTCTATCACACCCACACAATACAAAAATCCCGCCTAAAAACATACACCCATACTCACTCCACTCTCAACACACAAAACACTCTCTATTTATAGCATATCCTCCCCACATATATATACATCAATAAACCCTTCTTTTTTTTATACATATATACCTATTAGGCTTCCATATACTCCTTTATTTTCCTCAAACACTCTTGAAGATGGAAACCTTGCTTAAACCCATAAATAAGAGTGTTATTTATATTTACCTTGAGTAAAAGTTCTTGCTTAGACATGCTCCAATGCTCTTGAGTAAAAGTTCTTACTAAAAGCATGTTTCAATGCTCATGAGTAAAAGTTCTTGCCAAGTATGCTTCAATGCTCTTGGTTTAGTAGATTGTCTATTTTTGAAGTGATTTAATTTCATAGGTTGACATTTCATGATTAACTTAGACATAAGTCTTATGTTACATGCTATTTTCTTGAATGCTATTCTTTTGAGTACTTGCTAGAAAGCATGCTTTTTTAGTTATAATTATGCTCTATGTTCGTAGAATTAGGAATAAAGCATGCTTAGTTATCATTCCAAAATATGGTTTTAATATACTTTTATAATTTAAAATATGAGAATATGTTCTTTATGTTTTTATGTGAGATTATGTGAAAATGTACAATATTTTCTTAAAGTGGATACTAGGTATAAGTTAGTGTCTTAATTTCTGAATTATGATTATATGAGTATTGTGTTAGCTCAAGAATATAAGTAGTTAGGTTATTTTTTAAACAAAGATTACTAAGTAATATCCTAACTATAGCTATTAATGTAAATTTTAGGAGGAAGTCAAGTTGATCTAGCCAAAACAAATCTATAAACTTGATAAACTCCTAAGGTAAGTGCTTTGTCAATTCCTTTTTGGTATGATATAATATTATTCGTATAGCCTACCTTATTGAATTTATGCTATCAAATCTTTTGGAAAATGTTTTCCATACATATAAGACAAGTTATTTCCAAAAATATTGCATTTTCTGATATGGCCAGTTGTAACTGTCTCGAAATTATTTTTGACACCTTTGGGATATCATATTTTAATTGTATTTCTATGTATCTTGGGTGTAAAAATGGTTATTGCTTTGTTGACAAGTTGTGAGCCATATACGTCATATTATATCCGTTACCCTTGGGGACGCCCTTGGGAAGTTTGGGCTTAAGTACTTATAAGAGGAATTTTATCGAGCGGAACGGACCGTCGATGGAACCTTTTATATGATACCATTCCTTGAAATTAATTTCTACGTACAACCGGAGGATGACTGTAGTAGGGATTGGAGCGATGTATTGCACAAACGCGTGATATATCTCCGTCTTGTTTAGTGTCGAGGTAGCTTCTCGACAAGAGAGGCATAAGGATTTCTGTTATGATTTATCTGTTTTGGGTAGTTATAAGGTTGGAGACTCTGTCTCGGGCTCACTGTCAATATTACTCAGTTCAGCTATTATTATCAAGTTATACTTCACGCTACGTGCACTTTATTATGATTTAACTATTTTGAGTCTCATTTTCAGTCAAATATATATATCTATCTATATGTGGCCTCACTAAGTCATTTGGACTTAATCCCTCGTTTCTTTCTGTTCATTGAGTCAGAATCAGAATAATGGGCGTGCGTAGGATGGTTGCCGCTCCTTCAGTTGTTTATATTAAATTTTTTCGTTTCACTTTGTCTTGCTATATAATCCGTAGTTTTCTACTTGATGCCACTAGTTGGCTATTTTGATGTTGTACTCGGTTGCGCTACTTGGTTGTACCGAACATAGTTATATATATTATCCATATTGCATCTTTTACTCTGCCTCCACTGCGTATTGTTAAGTTAGGCGTTCGTACTAGGTGTGAATTTCAAAATTTGTGCTCAGTGCGATCGTCGGTGTCTCCAACCATATAGGAAGATCCTAGCGGGATGGGTGCCACAGTTTCAAACCCATCTACAACTCAACCCACTTCAACCCACTTTTTGAAACTCATTTTCAACCCAACCCACTATAACCCAACCCAAACTCAACCCAACTCGCCCAATTACCACCTCTAATAAAGCGTCACAAAAATAATTTAGGCGACAAAATGTACAAAAAAAAATGTGTATAGTTTGCATGACATTCTTATGTATTTGTTTATGAAAATACTACATGCAGGCAGGTATACCAGATGGAGTGATGAATGTTGTGACCGGATATGGACCTACAGCTGGTGCAGCCATTGCTTCACATATGGACATTGAAAATGTAATTATAATATTTATATCTCTCCTATTAACATATATAAATCCAGATGCCTTAATTGTTAACAAATTAAAGGGGATTTAGCATGATGTATATGAGAATAAAAGGCTTCAATATTTTTGTTTATTTTCAGGTTAGTTTTACAGGATCTACGGAGGTAGGACGCCTGGTAATGCAGGCTGCTGCAAGAAGCAACTTGAAAGTTGTTTCACTAGAACTGGGAGGCAAATCCCCCTTCATTGTCTTTGATGATGTCGATGTAGATAAAATCGCTCAGCTTGCTCTCGTTGGAGTTCTATATAACAAGGTGAAAATCACTAATTTCCTAAGGGTAAATTTCATTTAATTTGTAGTCTCGTAACTTAGTTCTTGTTTATTTTTTGGTCTAACTAGTTGCGATTTCTCAAATTTAGTACCTTAATTCTCTCTTATTTGTCTCTCTAATTTAATCATTTCTTTACATTTTCACTGATATTTTTATGGCTAAATGCTAGATTTTGTCACAAATATACAAACATTTGAGATGGATTTATGACGGTGTTCTATTAAAATAAAATTAAAGTAACAATTAGTGACAATACATTTATTTATGATTTTTTTACAAACAAAATTCGTCACAAAACTTTATCCTGTAAATTTGTCATGCTTGCTTGATTACTGAAAGGGTGCTTGTGATTTTTGCCGTCGTACATGGACTGCACAAGTAACTACTGTGTGTTGAATTCAAGGGACTCATTTGATTCCAGTATTTATATGCATTATGGGCCCTGGTAATGCCTATAATTCATGTTTGATTATGCTTGAGATTGATTATGAGCCAAGACGGGTAGTAATCCAAGCCGAATTTGAAATTTTGAAAAATGGATATTATATAATTCTCATAGGTATTATTGTCTTGGATTACAAAACTGTGAAGGACAGTTACTTAAATGTCCCTGAAATTGTTGCTAGAGAAAGAACAATACAACTGTACACTCAGGGTTATTTTGGTAAAATCAGTTTAACATAAATAATTCAACTCAAGTAATCAAACAACATTATAATAAGTCGTAATGCGCATAATTCTACTAATTCCACTCCAAATGAGCTTAACAAAATCATCCTCCTCGGGACACACATGTATAAGGCATTTAGTAGCTTAATGCCATAATTCCGTATCAAATGTTTCCAAGAAATAAAATTGTCTCAATAACCACACATGCATGACTTCAAATTTCTAATTTATAAAGGTGGGTAAAGAACTAAATTTGAAAATACATCAAAGGAATAGTTTGAGAATATATAATTAAGTAAGTTTAAAATAATGAGACTTTCCTCTTCTCCTAATTTATATCTTAATTGATTATTGGTGGACTACAAAGAAATATTAGACTCCAATATCTTTGTGTACTCATTGTTGATCCTGCAGGGTGAAATTTGTGTGGCTGCTTCTCACGTTTTCGTTCAAGAAGGGATATCACTACAAAAAAAAATGGGGCTTTTTATAACTGATTTTTTGATAACTAAATAAAGAAAATCAGTCACAAAATGAGATTAGTGACTGATTAGTGACCGAATGTGTCGGTCGGAAAAATCCTCATAACAAATTTTTTGTAATCGATTTTTTGATTACGGTGGATTATGAAGAAATATTTAAAGATTCCAACACCTTTTCCTAATCATTTTTTGATACTGTAGGGTGAAATTTGTGTGGCTGGTTCTCGTGTTTTCGTTCAAGAAGGGATATACAATAAATTTGTAAGTAAGCTGGAGGAGAAGGCAAAAGCATGGGTGGTCGGGGACCCTTTTGATCCCAATGTTCATCAAGGACCTCAGGTATGATTTTCAACTCACTCCATCAAATAAATTTAAGGGAAATATAATATTTATCATTCCAATTATGTGTGTTTTTTTATTTTACCATCTAAACTATTTTTCTAGATTAATCAAACTATATATGTTTTTTTTATACAATTCCTTATATATATATATATATATATATATATATTATCTTTTCCCATTAGAATATATTGGTGGAGAATTCCATTATCAGGAGTACTTCCATTATATATATGTCACTTTACCATCGGACTGTTTTTCATATGTCGCCCTATAGGTATGATGAAATCACGTTAGAATATTATGTCGAAAAAAGAATATACGGCAACTTACAAAAGCTTTTCCTACCAACAAATTAGCTACTAAACTAGTTACAAAAAATAGATGATAAATGATAATATATATAAAAATTCTCACCGATAGTATACATTAAATAGTAATACTATTTTTTATCTTGTCATTAGTGAGATATATTATCATGTGACAATTTTTTATTTTTTCACAATATAATTCAAAGGTGATAGGAATTAATATTTTATTGTAATCATTAACAAGTACTGATACTCTTACAGTAACAATTTGATAACAAAAAAAGTCACTATAATTTTAGGGGAAATTCTAGCCCAGACCTGGCTCGGCCGAACCAGTGTTAATCAAGTGGCGAGTGTTTTACACTTGCTCTGTGAATGGTCGATAATTTAGGGAGAGTGATCAATCACTTGGCAAGTGCAATACACTAAATTGAGGTTGTATAGGTGTATTACGAATTATTAATAATGACATTTTAAAGTAAAATATTTGTAATTGTTGACAAAAATTTTACCACTTAATATATATAATTGATGATAATTTTTACAAAAGCACTCGATGTATTGTTACTCACTTCAATTTTTCTTATAGTAGCATATATTGTTTGATGGTAAAATATAACATATATATATATATATATATATTTGTGGTGAAATGAAAAGGTGTCTACTTTTGATGGCAAAGTATTTGTTTTCCTCTAAATCTAATTAGAACTAAATGAATGATCAAAATTTTAATTCAAAAATGTCAATTCTTTTTTTTTCCCCTTGTTTGTACTTGGCTGATTATAGCTCATCTTGCATGCATTCTTCTAACTTTCAAATAGGTTGATAAGAACCAATACGAAAAAATTTTATGGTTCATCGATCAAGGACAAAAGGAAGGTGCCACTTTGTTAGCTGGTGGTAAGCCGTATGACAGAAAGGGTTACTATATTCAGCCAACAATTTTCACAGATGTTGCTGTAAGTATTAGAAATTTTACTTCCTTATACTATACACAAATCTTGAAAAACAATGAAATTCTGGATATATGTACATGATTAAGTCGATTAAATTTTTTTTGTCCTGGTATGTAGGATGATATGACTATTGCAAAGGAAGAAATTTTTGGGCCTGTTATGTCAGTTATGAAGTTCAAGTAAGTGAATTCATTTTCAGTGAAATTTCCCTCTTAATGTATCCCAGTGAAATGCATGAAGAGAAAACTTTACTTTTTGTCCCTCACGTTTACACCGATATCGATTTTGGTCTCTCATGTTTTGATTTTGGTCCCTCATATTTACGCACTATCACATTTGGTCTCTCACGTTATGTTTTTTTCTTTAATGTCATCATTCCGTTAAATTTTATGTTAAAAGCTAACAAATTACTTACATTTTGCCCCCCAATTTGTTAGTTTTTAATAGAAAATTTAAAAGAAAGATGACATTGGATAAAAAAAACATAATGTGAGAGACCAAATGTGAGGAACCAAAATCGAAATAGGTGTAAACGTGAGGGACGAAAAGTGAAATTTTCTCATTAATTTTGGAAAATATTTGACAAGTTCTAGCTCAAATTGAATTTTGAGTAAAAAAAATTCTCATATTTATTTTTGATTGAAAAGATTAAATCTTGTTTGCACTTATCGTGACAATACCAAATTATGACACCGGATCCGAACTGCCGAATCCTCCCACTAACATGGCACAAATTCGTGTACGTAGAGAATTTCCTTCTCTATCTAGTATTAAATCGGACAAGATCATTGAGACAAAATTGCATTGACCTCCCCGAGCTAGCTTTTTCATTTTTTTTTGTTTTCCTTTTTTGTTAAAGATCTCTTTTCTATCAATTTTATACAAACTTTTTAATTAAATAATAAAATCTACTTTGCTTTATGAAAATTGCATTGCGCACAACTAATGTATTGGTGAATGAAGAATAACAAACATTTCTTTGTATTGTAATTGTAAATAATCTCAGATAGAGAGAGAGAGAGAGAGAGAGAAGTTCACTAAATTGAGAATTTAACAACAATCTCTTGATATTTCATCAACTAAGAAAAATCCTTCAAAACTATTAAATCGGAACTAGCATCTTAATACCTTTTCGCCCTAAACTTTTACTATCAATATTTTTATATGTCTCCCCTCGCTCTTTTTTCAGTGTCTTAAGAATTAAACGTGATATATTTGTTATGTTAATTAAAATTAATAAATGATGTGCCTTTGTTTTTCTTTTCTTTCTTAGCTGATAAAATTTAAGACTTTTCTAAAGTTATATTTCTGAAATTGTTTATTTTGTGTTAATCATGTTTTTTTTTGTGCTTTGGATTTAAATGATCATATATATATATATATATTTAATGGTAATTTTTGTTAATTTTCATTCACCAATTAAGGTGTGAAGCCAATATAGTTTTAGTTTTTAAGCTAAAACATTAATGGAAAAGTAAATGAAAGAGTGGTCAATGCCAAAAAAATCAAATAAGAGGGCATGCGAGCAGGTCAATGTCAATTATCCATAGTTTAGGGGAGGTGGATACAATTTCTCCATTGTGGTCGGCTTTTGAGTTTAATGAAGGGAAGTACTAAGGGAAAAGAAAAATAACAAGAACAAATTGTTGAATTAAATGAGAGAAACTAGAAATTAAAGGACAAGAAGTAATTGTTGAAACCAACTTTCTATTCAACTTTTGACATGTTATTTGTTCCCTGATAGAATAACGGACATATATATATATATATATATACATATAAACACTTCGCTTATTATTATAATTTATAATTTAAACCTCTCATTTGTTATCTGATAAAATAATAAACGGATAAACGGTTTAAAAGATATGATTTTTCAAATATTAAGAAATTTTTGAGATTGTTTTGACTGTTTGAGGTCACGTGGCCCGGCGAATCAGAGCACACCAAGTGGTGGTGTTTTAAAAAAATTAAAAAAAATGAAAAAAACAACAAGGTAAAAAGTGAACCTACTCGAATTTAATAGGCATACGCGTGTTGAGCGAGAGTCGAACCCAAGCAATCGGTTTGGCCAAGCACCTCTCTACCGCCACGCAACTTTAGTGTTTTGAAATTGATTGTCTTTTGTTTAATTGATATCAATTTTTGAAATCAACTGATTTTATGTGCGTAATCAGCGATTGTCGAACCCGGGTGCTAGGATTGAGCAAAGCACCGCTCAACCGCTGTGTTATATGCTTGTTTTGTAATTGGCTGAATGTCTTTCATTTAAATCATACCAATTTCTGCCATTTATTAACTTTATTCATAATATGCTCATTAGTGACATCATACAAGCTATAGCATATTGTGTGTTATTTAGTGAATACAATATAAATTACTTTATGTTGTGTATGTGTGTTTTTTTTTTTTTTTGTGCTTAAGTCATGTATACGTGATAATTAATGGAGAAGGTGGTAATGCGGTATCCCATTATTATTATTATTGGAGTGGATTGATGTAGTAGGATATCAATCCATGTAAAATATTTTACCATTATGTATTTATTGGGCCATTTTTGGGGATGGCCGTGTATTTTCTTTTAGGATATAATTTCGTTAATGACCACCATAGGCCAATAATTATTTAGAGATAAGCACCTATTATGCAAGTTTTTAATTATGAATATGAGTATGGACATATTGGTATTTTATTTTGAACTGGTAATTTTTATTAAGATCTTTAATTCGACGGGAGATGATTATTAACTTCGATGGCAAGTTTTCGATCTCATTGAATTAAAGAAAATAATAAAATTTTACTTGGATTCTAAAATAAAATATTAGACAACTACCTAACACACTTGTGCATGTAATACAGTAATGGAGACAAATTGCTTTTTCTGACCTTCATGGTAGTGGAAAATTAGATGGCCAAAACTATGCTATGTGGCATAGAAAAATATAATTCCTGCTTCATAAAGAAAAAATACTAGACCACCGTCACCACTTCATTGCCTATGCCAGTAGAGCCAGAAAATGGACCCAATAAGCAATTTCGTCGCGAAATGGATGCGTATAAAAATGGGAGGATCAAGATATAAGTGCGCGCTATACTATGCTAAGCTGCATGCATGACAATCTGATCTGTGAGTATGAAAAGCACCCAGCGGCTAAAGAGCTGTGGGAGGTACTAAAGGTCACGTACGGTAGCACTTCGGCTACAAGACTAAGGGCTCTCACCTGTCAAATTCAATCAGTATGTGCTTGACCCGAAGCACTCAATGACCTAACATCTTGATATAATGAAGGACACGATTCGAGAGCTTCAAAATGCTGGCAATGAGCTCACTGATGAACAACAAGTTTTGGCAGTCCTTAGGTCGCTGCCTGAGCAAACTTGGGGACATGCGAAGCTTGTGCTCACCCATAATGAGCAAATTAATAAGTTTGACAGTGTCCCCAGTCATCTAAACTTGGAGGTTAACCATAGAGAGTTTGAACGTGCACAAGCAGTTGCTCTAGTAGCACATGCTGCCTAGCATAGACCTCAAAGGGGCAAGCGTTGGAATAAGCAAAAAGGTGCAGGACAAAGCAATGGTCAAAACTTGGCCCCACAAGGTGACAAGACTATAAAATGTCACCGAGGTAAAAGGGGTGGAAAGAGAAATGCAAGCAAAGTCAAGTGCTTCAACAGCAAGAAACTTTGTCACATTGCTCGTGATTGCACTAAGCCGAAAAATGTAAGACCCAATCCTAGCTCTGTTTGCACTTATGTTTGTTCACATGTTCTTGTTGCTAATTCTCTCCTTGGTTGGATTGTAGACACGGGAGCAACAAAACATGTGACGAGTGATAGAGTTGGATTTGTTGATTATCGTCGGGTGCTCGCATGCAAGCCACCACATTGCTATCGGAAATGGCGCACAAGAAGAAGTCCTTGGAATTGGTTCTTACGAATTAAGGCTTAGCACAGGGCATGAGCTACTTCTTAGTGATGTGCAATATGCACCTGGCATACAATGTAATCTACTTTCTATTACTGCACTATTAGGACAAGGCTTTAATTTTCTTATTGAGCAAACAACATTATCCATTTTTGGTGGTAAGACCTTTATGGCTTAGGTTTTCTAAATAATGGATTCTTTATGTTGGAATTATCCAATGATTGTGCCTCATTTATTTCTTCTACTAATATTATCGATGATTCTATTAAATGGCATACAAGATTGGGACACATAGAACAAGAAAGGATGACTAGACTAGCTCGAGAAGGCCTTTTGGGCCCACACGCTAGAATCAACCTTTCTATGTGTGAACCACATTTGGCAAGCAATTCCTACAGAAAGCCTTTTGGAAAGGCAAAGAGAGCTACTCGTTCTCTAGAGTTAGTCCACGCGGACATATGCAGACCCATGAATGTAAGGGCACGACACGGTGCATTCTATTTCGTTACTTTTATTGATGATTATTCACGCTATGGGTCGGTATACCTCTTATCTCATCGGTCAGAAGCGCTTGGTTGCTTTAAGCAATTTTTAGCAAAAGTTGAGAATCATACGGCAATTAACGATAAGTTCATGGCAGAGGGTGAGAATACCTATTTGATAAGTTCAGACAAATGTGTGAGGAAAAAAGGAATCATACGGCAATTAACGATTCCCTATACTCCACAACAAAATGGTGTTGCAGAGAGAAGGAATCAAACACTTCTGAATATGACCAGATCCATGATGGTGCAAGCAAATCTTCCCATATCATTTTGGGGATACCTTCACTGCAACCTATATCTTGAACCGTGTTCATTCTAAATCAATCTCCGCGACTCCCAATGAACTTTGGCATGGACGAAAGCCTAATTTGGCACCCTTGGGGGTCGGTAGGGTTCATTCATAGTATTACCCATAATCATGGGAAACTTGGCACTAGAGCAAGCAAACATATCTTTATAAGATATTGTGAGCACTCGAAGGGATATGTGATGTACGGTAAACAACAATATGGAGGGATGACTGAAATTGAGTCCCGTGATGTCGATTTCCTCAAGGAGGATTTTCTAACTATTGGAGAAGTAAAAGGGAATCTTGAACTATATGAGTTACAAGATCCTGAGGGAGGAGCAACTATCCCCAAAAAAGATGAGGTTCCACGTTCAACTATTCACGGTGATAGTGGAAGGGATCCCAAGAACAGTGGTAGTGTCTCAATGAAGGAAGACTCTAGTGATCCACAAATGCTTAGAAGCAAACATGGAATAGTACCCCGACGACGTTATGAAATCAATGGGGAATCTTTCATGTGCACTTCAGTGGACATTGATGAGCCAGCTACTTATAAAGAAACTGTAAATTTTCCAAATGCAAATAAGTGGATAACTACTATGGAAGAAGAGAGAAGCTCGATAGCTAAGAACCATGTTTGGGAGCTAGTCGATCTTCCACCTGGGCGCAAGACCATTGGGAACAAATGGGTTCTAAAGGTTAAGCGCAAAGCGGATGGGTCGACTGACAAATATAAAGCTCGACTTGTGTCAAAAGGTTATACCTAGAAGGAGGGTATACACTATGAGGAGACAATTTCCCACGTGGTGAGATTTGCCTCCATTCACCTGATTCTAGCCATTGTCGCCCACTTAGATCTGGAATTGTTCCAAATAGATGTTAAGACTGCATTTCTCAATGGAGAACTGGACGCGGAGATCTATATGGATCAACCTATAGGTTTCAAAAAAATGGGACAAGAGGGCAAAGTTTGCTATTTAAAACGTTCCATCTATGGATTGAAACAATCGTCAAAAAAGTGGTATCACTAATTTCATGAAGCTATCACCTTGATAGACTCTGCGATGATAGAGAAAGACCACTGTGTGTATGTCCAGAAAATGACATGGAGTTGATTGTCGCCACTCAGAAGTGGTTGTCCTCATCTTTTGAGATAAAGGACATAGGAGAAGCTGAGTACATACTTGGTGTAAAGATACACTGTGATCGATCTAAAAAACTGTTAAGTTTTAAGAGACTTACATCAAGAGAATTTTGGAGCAATTTCGTATGCAGAATGCTAATCCTATTGACACACCCATGGATAAAAATTGTGTTCTTAGCAAAGAGTTATGCCCTAAAACAAAAGAAGAAATGAAGCGCATGACTAAAGTTCCATATACAAGCGTTGTAGGAAGTCTGATGTACGCTATGATGTGTACTTGACCAAACTTTGCTTTGCAGTTGGGATGGTGAGTTGGTATCAAAGTAATCCTGGACCCAGCCATTAGGTAGCAGTCAAAAGGATGCTTAGATATTTGAAGGGGACTAGTAATCTTGCCTTGTGCTATCATGTGGGTAGCCTAAGATTGATTGGATATAGTGATGCTGGCGGCTCAGCAGACAGAGATAAGCACAAGTCCGCATCGGGATATGCATTCTTGTTAGGAGGGGCTGCCATCACTGGGTGTAGCAAGAAGCAGCCTTGCATCTCTTTGTCCACCATAGAGGAGCAATATGTTGCTTGCACATCAGCAGTACAAGAAGCTATCTGGTTAAGGAGATTCTTTCAGAGTTTGCGCATCTATGCGCATTTGGATGATGTTGTTGTCATCTATTGTGATAGCACAATTGCTTTGGCATATGCTAAGGTTTCCAAGTATCATAGGAGGACCAAGCATATTGACCCCAGATATCACTTAATACGAGAGAGTATTACGTAACGTCAAATTGTTCGTAGGCATGTACCTCCTAGAGATATGGTCGTTGATCCTTTTACTAAGCCTTTATGAAGAGATGTGTTCCAAAGGCATGTTAATAGTATAGGACTACATAGGCTTTAAATTTATTAGGCCTGTAAGAACAATTTTATTGATCAAATGAGATTTTGTTCTTATTAATGTGTTGTGTCTATAAATGAGTATGAATGTTACTAGGCTTAGATTAACCCACTCACATGGGCGATCGCCCTAGCACTTTGATAGCGAGTAGGATGAGACTTAAAAGATCATATCGCATATGTGTGGTTTGCGAATGGTCTCCTTCACACTTGGAGCAGCAAGGAAGGATTATTCATTTATTTTATAGTTTCCTTAGCTTAGAGGCTAAGTGAGACCTGCCATGATCGATTATGAAGTACGTCCTAACTTCATAAAAGCCTGTTAAAAGCCGAACGTACATCTACTTTGGATAGTTATCCTCTGGTAGAACACAAGTCAACCGCTTGGGTAGCGACTGTACTAAGGTTTGTTTGATGTTAAGAGCGTGACATGCCCAAATAAAGTGGGAGCTCCATCATAGCATGTATGCATACTACATGTGCTATGTGATGACCATTCTAAAGGAGTGAGTGAATAGATCCCTGCTTCGTCACTGTGTGAGCCTTATCATTTTTTGTGCCCTTTGGGACTCTAGACTTTGCCATGAAGTGTAAGCTTGATGCACGCTACTTTAGCATGTTTCCAATGGCCATGATTGATTCAGTCTATTGGAGCATGACTAGGAAAGCTATTAAGACCAAGCGGATTGGTATAAGAGGCCGAGAAAGAACTAAGTTGGTAATGCACTAATGTTCTATGGCTCAAAGGCTGGCCGACTAAAGTCAAATGTGATTTGACATAGTCTTGAGCATAGATACATAGTAGAAAAAGGTCAAGCATGCTCCATTTCTTTTATGTGGGATCAGAGATGCTTGATCTAGTGTGAACACTTGGTTTGGGGAATATAGCGGGTTACTTCTTTTGAGTGGAGAGTTACGTTAGTTTGGTGATTACTTAATATAACTACCCTCACTTGCTCTTTCTCGCTTGGTCGCACGCCTTACTCTCTATATGAAAAAAATGACATAAGATTGAGAAATTCTATAAGAATGTGATTCAAAGAGATCGAGTTAAATATGGATGAGTGGGAGATGTAACTGATTGGTTTAATTTAACTGATTAATTAGTGTAGATAATCACCAATCTTTTGTGTGCATCCATATTTGTTATGGATGGACACTATTGATATGATCATATCTATATGGATTCCAACGAGAAGAAGAACTCATCCATAAATAGGGACCTCCCCAAAGGAAATTAATCATTCGATTCCAGACGAATATCTCTCTACATATATTCACTTTCTTATGGTAAATAGTCTCTCTTTGTTATTCTCTTAGAGAATCACCATAAATATTCCAAGGTTTTAAGGGGTGTAGAAAAGTGCATTACTCTAGTAGTGATTCGGCAGGGCAAAGGAAAGCAATCTCGTTCGGACTTAGCGAAAGGGCTCATAGATTAAGACTTTGATCCAGTGTCAATTATTAGAGCTTTCGGAAAAGGTAATCGATCAACACCGTTTAATGCGTTATTTTCCAACAAATCTGAATCTCAATTGTCACATGATCTCCATTCAATTTTGTCATGTGTCGAAATACAAATCAGGTTTTTTTGCAGAATTTAACAAGTTTTCATTTTTTTTTTCCTTTTTTTGTCTTTGGTTGAATGTAATTTATGCAAACTTCTTCGACTTTTGATCTCACATTTAGCTTCACTAAAATTCTTATATAAAATACACATATTGTTTACAATTAAATTCAATTTTAGGTGAAAAATATATGGAAAATTATGTAAGATGTTAAACTTATAAGGACTCACACTGAGTGAAATTGTAACATCCATGAAAAGGCATTACTCGCCTTAGTCTCCCTTATGAAGTAAGCGAACTCGAAATTATGGAGTTGTTGCTTCATTCTTTTCATCAATAAATGAAAAATACCTGCCCCACTATTTCGATAAGGGTTCAACTTGAAGAGAGAGACATTAAGAGTTGAGATTGGAGCAGGTAAGGATTGAATCACTTCGAATTGCCATGCCACATAATATGGAGCTTTAGGGTTGACGTGACTGCAGACCATGTTGTCAAACCAGTAGCTGTACGGGAGGTCCCGTGCCACAAAAAATATAGGCCATCTGTCTCTATCCAACGAATAAAAGGAAATTGATTCATGGCAATAAAACACATGATGACCAAAGCAGAAACAGAGCCAGTCAGGTTTCATTTTCCTATAAGGGGATGTAGAACCTATTGAACCCATGCAGCAAGTTGACTATCAAAATCTAACTGCATGCTAGAAAATTAGCAAAAAGCTCCCTGGACAATCTCATTCCTATTGACCTGCACAAAGCTCCGAAAAGGAAGCTTGAAGCTACATTCGGTCTAACCAAATCCTTCCATGCTAAATGTCCCATTTTTTGGGGTATTCCCTCAGCTTCATCATTTTCCTCAACAACTTATATATGAAGGCTAAAATGGTCGGGCCAAGAGCCAATTTATCCCTAATAGCCAAAGCCGAGCAATGTAGTAAAATTCAGCAGTCTATTGAAAGAATTGGTTGCAAAAAATCTACCTACACAACCAAATGGCCAAAAATTAGGCATATACCTCACTAGTTATGGGGGTGGCTCTATTGGCAGAATGGGCAATGATGTGCCCATAACCAACCAGGCCTTCATCTCTCCAAGGATATAGGAGAGCTTAAGAATCTCAAGGTCGTATCTCATCTTAACACTAATCGATAAGCTCATTGGCATAAAGCCAACCGTCTCCTTCAAATCTAAGAGGTTAGAGTCATTAGACCAACAAAAAAATAGAAAGTATTGTCCACTTTGCTCCAAAAAGGTAGGGCGGGTTGAAGAAAGCCAAGATCAAGATGGTAGAAATGCTTTAATTTGTGGCTTGGATGGAAGCATAAATCCCAACAAGTTTCCAGGTGTTGGCATGAATTATGTAAACCCAGTTGCACTATGTTACAAAATCTCGCTGGAGGTCAGAGAGAAGGGATCATGGCCAATTGCGAAGCTTGTTCCCAAAAACATGGTTTTCGGGAAAAGGCAAGCGTCCTCACTTCGCGCCAATTCATGTGAGTGATTTCCATCGACAATAAGGTCAAAAGAGAAAGAACCTTAACAAGGGAAAATGGTAGACGAGTGATTTCCATCGACAATAAGGTCAAAAGAGAAAGAACCTTAACAAGGGAAAATGGTAGACGAGTTGATAGCTACCATGTTTGATAATTGCAAAGACTAGAATGGGAGAGAGAGCTAGGGTTTGAGGGAAGTAGACGAATTGGGGATTTCTGGAGTACAATAGAGAGAAAAAGTGGGGAGTGATGTGAGAGGAGTGAAAGATTGACATGATAGATATAGGGGAGGGAGAGAGAGAGAGAGAGAGAGAGAGAGAGATTAACACTAGCAAGATAAAAGATAAGTATTAATGGAAGTGACAACAGCGGGGAAAGTGAAGAATTGAAGATTAAGTAGAATCCATGGAGGAGGAGGAAGCCGCTGCAAAAAATGGCTCTTTTTAGGAAAGCCAAGTGGTGCCATAATGATGGCACCATTGACGACCGTGTTTTTAAAATTTTTAGTACAAAATTGTAAGTGATCTCTATATTTTTATATAAAATATAAATATCTATCATTTTGTTTTATTTAAAAAACACACACACACACACACACACACACTGTAACGACCCGGAAAAATACCCTTCATATTTTATTAAAATTAAATAATAATTTTCACATAAATTTTGTACAAAATACATGAGTTACAATTTTCAAAAAGAATACAAAAATAACGTTATCGTGTAAAACGCTTCCAAACTCTTCCGTTGCGCCACTCTGATCCGCTATCTCATTTCTTTCTAAAAATAGTCACATAAAGAAGAATCAACACAATGGTTAAGTAGAAATTTCACTTAATCACATAAGGTGCTCGTGTATAATATGTGCACATAGTCATAATATCTCACATAATATTTCACATAATATTACCTTTCGAGTCACTTATTAGTGACTCCCTTGTGTCTCCTATAGTACAAGATTCCAACCATTCACATAATTCCCAATATTCTATCCGTCCACATCAATTCCATCCGTCCACATCGGTTGTCATATCTCGAAACTATGCCAATTTTCTACAACCAATACCAATACATGGAACACTCCGTCTATGCAAGATGGGATTAGAACATGGATGGCGAGAACTGTTTTAAGACCGGCAAGCCCACTGCCGCCCGGCCGAACTCTAGCCCCATCCATATCGAAAACACATTTGGGCCCGGCATCCACAAATAAAGATTGTCACATAAACAAATTCTCACATAATTTCACATAAGAATCATGATTTCATGCTTTAAGAGAGCATATATTGGACATAATAAGGCATGAGCATAAACTAGGGCATATAAATACAATTAAGGAGTAATATAAATATGGTGGCATCTAACTTGTAGTAAACATGATTCCTAGGCTTATTCTAGCATAATAGCACTTAAATATGTAAAAGCATAGAACAACTAAACTTATGTAATTAAGCAAAATTCCTACTTTTTTCCAAAAGTGATTTATAAAAGTAGGGAGAATATATAAAAGGCTACTAATGTATATATATATTTATAAGTGGAGGGATATGAATATATATGTATATATGTAGGTTTTCAAAGACGTAAGAAGAAAGTGGGGTTTTGAAAGGATTTTGTAAATGTAAGAAGGTATGTATATATATATATATATGTGTATATATATATATAGAAAGGTTAATATGTCTATATATATGGTTAGAAAGAGGGGTAATTGTATATATATGTATATAGGAAAGTATACTAATGATATAGTGTGATATATATATTGAAAGTGTAAGATTTTGGGGGTGTGTGGGTTATAGGCGGGATTTGTTTTGTGTATGAAAACATGTCTCCCCTATTTATAGTGTTGAGCATGTGAAATAGATTTATTTAATATTAAGGTCAATTTTTATTTAATGCCATTTTTACACGTTGGTTGGGTAATTAATGAAATACCCTAAATATGCTTAAGTGTGCCCTACATTGTACGAATCATCCCCTAATTAAATATGAGCCATGCAAGTGCACATTTTCTAGAAATATTGTTACAAGAATTAACAAGAACCATCCAAGTGTAAAAGTTGAATAATCATCTTAGAAAAATATCTTGTAAGATATTTTAATAAAATAGTAACACAAAATCAAATAAAATCAAATAAAATCTGATTTTTATTGTCCTAATCTTATAAAATCTGAAATCGTATCTTTGTTTAATTAAAAAATCGAATTTGTATTTATTCATATTTTGTAAAAACCGAAAATTAGGATTTTAGGGCATAAAATCCGAAAATTCATAATTAATTTAGAAAAATCCCAAAATTATGAAATTTAATCTTTATAAATCTGAAATTATATGTATATTTCCCAGAAATTAAAATTTAACATATAACTGTTCAAAAATTACAATTTAGGACATAGAATTTCTAAAATTGTGTTAGAATGTCAAATTCCTCTAAAATTTGGAAAATCATGTAATTTATTCAAAATTGCATCTTCTCCATGCATAAAAGTCTAGAATATGTTTTTATATTGTTTTTGAAAACTCATAAATATTTAATAGATGAATTTTCCAAGAATGGTAATCAAATTCGAAAATTATTACGTTACCATTCAAATTGTAAATTAACATCAAAATCATTCCAAAATTTGAAAATAACGAACAATAATGAACTTTTCAAGAAGCATAATATTTTATATCAATTATTTAAATAATAAGGATTATCGGGTTGTCACACACACACACACACATATATATATATATATATATATATATATATATACATATTTTATCTATTCGATAGAGTATTTACCATTCACCAAAAAAAAAAATAGAGTATTTACCAAACCTCAACCAATTTTTGGATTTGATTAAGGCTTGCGGGGACCATTGTTTAGGCCCAAAAATAATTTTTTGTATTATTTGGAGTTGGTTAAATATTTAGCCATGGCAAAAGAAGAATAGGGCCCAACTCACTTCGATATGGATCAAGGCCAGCCAATGTTATGGCACAGGCCAAAGCACAAAAATTTTAATAAATATCTCATGGCCCAATCAACCAAAATAGAAATAAAAATGAAATAAAATCACTTCATACCCTTGGTTTTAGGGGTTGTTAGGCTGCAATAACAAAATATCTGAAAATGGGTGATGGCATATCTAAAAGTGGCAAAGATATTGACCATGGGATGTTGAAAAATTAAAATAAAGGGCACTACTGTCTTGCCAAGAAATAAGGTATAACATCCATTCAAATGCTTAAGTTCGAATAACCCATCCAACTCCAAGAATAAACATACGTCGATTGCAATTTGAAATCTATAAAAGGGAGCCAGAGTATACCAAGTTCGACAGTCTACACTCAATAATCAACAACTCAAACACAACTTTTAATCAGAAGTCTACACTTCTTTGATTTTTTAGCTTAAATAAACCAAGATTAACTTAGTTCATAAGGTAGAAAACTGTTACGTGGGGATTCGTAGCCATGTCCATTTGGCTAGAGATGGGATTTGCAATGTATTCTCTCTGTAGCATCAGTAGGTCATAACCACCATTCATCCAAACGAGATGAGATCTCAATGTGGCTTAGTGGTATCATGCATAGCACATGCATGAAGAATGGTAGCCAAAGTCATCAATGTTTGTAGGGTAGTACAAGCCTTTCAATGCACTCATATATAGCCATTGTACAAAGTTATCACTACATTCACTTATTGTCAAAGTCCTTAGATGTCTTTCAATGCACTTGTTCATAGATATAACTTATGTCACCAATACACACGTTTATATCCAAAGTTTGTAATACTTATTTCAAATAGCCATCGTCTTTCAATATAATTCCTTATTTTATTTTTCTAAAACCTTGTTGAAATCATTTGAGTGTTGAATTTTTAAGTCCTACATTTAGTTGTGGGCAAGTAAAACATTAGAGGTAGTATTTGCCTACTTTGGTGCAATCGTTTCAAATCAAAAGTCAAACACGCAAAAATTCATATAAAAAAGACTTTACATTTTGTGTTCGTTGCACACTAGCACGTATACACTCAATATAAACTCATTTTGAAGTCGTCATTTTCTCATCAAATCCAGTGATTTTGAACCTTGAGTAAACATATGAAATTGGCATGCCTAGTGAGATAGCTAATTTATTTTAGCAAACCCATGGGAATGCTAATCCTTTGATAACGCGGCTCTGCTACTTGTTTATGCAAACAAAGGAAATGAATCCCTCCCAAGGAATAAAGGATTTGATATCTTCTTTAAAAAAAATGATTGAATCTATCTCAGTGAAAGAATATTCAAAGTTCCCTTGAGATTGAAAAAAAAAACAAAAAAAGAAGTAGAAGATTGAAAACAAAACACGTTTTGAGACCCTCTTATAGAAAATACTGAATAGCTCCTCAGAAACAAAACATCTAAAATCGCCTTGAGGAAAATAGATTGTTTCTTCTTGCCAAAAAGGAATATGAAATCACCTAAAAGAAAGGGATTAAATCCCTCCTAGTGAAACAAGGTACGAAAACCTTTTATTAAACGAATTAAATCCCTCTTAAGGAACAAGAAATTCAAAATCCTCCATGGTGCAATTTATCTATAATTGTACGGGTCATCCAAGTAATAAAATAGTGAGTAAAGTAATTTTTCCCATGAGAAATAGGATATCAAGATTCAATTTGTAAATTCTTTATTGTTTAGACTTCAAATTTCGATGAAAGATTAGAGAAATAAAAATAAAAATGCAAGAAATAATATAGAAGAAATAGCTCTAAGGAAGTATTAGGGTCTAGGTTTCAGCAAATCAATCCTTTAAAGCACTTATTCAAACAATCCTAGGTTTTTAACTTGTTATCATCCCATGATTTTCTTTTTCACTTATGTATTTGTAATCTCTTTGCATAAGTAAAACAAGTGTATTAATGAATCCAATGTGTCTTCATTCATGATCATATAGCAAAGACCCACAATCCTTTGAGCATAAGAATCATGGTAATCAAAAAGTTGCGGTAGGGCACACTAATTAATTAACTAATCACATAAGAGCGTCTTTATTTATAAATTAATGCATTCCTTATGTTTATATAGCAAAAGTCCAATTTTATAAACAATCTTTTGATTTCTTATATAAAATCTCAATCCTTGTGAAAGTTTATCAAAAATCTGCAAGTAGATACGCACTTGAATGATAGATAGTATGGATAAAAATTAAATACCAATGGTGTTCGAATAATTTACATGAAATTCATCTTATAAATCCACTTATAGCCCTCAAACTAACTTAACTAGACATAAAAAATAAAAACTAACTAATCTAAAACAAAACATAAAGAAAAATAAATGCAAATGAGATTTTGGTGATGTGCGAAATCTTCAGACTTCGAATTTTTCAGTTGTCACGTCACTTGTGAGTTCTGGTCCTCAAACTTCCTTTCAAGCCACCAAAAACTCCATAAAATTAGTGTCGAATGCGCTTTATTTAGGAAGAAATTGACAAACTAGGTCAAATCCTACCAAAAATAGGATTCCTGCTTGCAGTTAGACAAAATAAATTAGCTGTGACCATCAAAATGGCCTAGGCCATTCTGTTTGCACTTGTGACTTGAGGTTTTGTACCATTGAAATGATCTAGGCTGTGTTGCTACGTATCCTCATAGCTAAAGTCATTTTTAGCTACTCTCAGATGGTATTCTCTATATGGGTCTCACACTCATGAGCATGTAAATGACCAAGGCCCAGGCCCTTTGGCATATTTCTTTATGAAACAGACTTGAGAAATGTAACCGGTTATGTTGTTTTGCTTGTCCATAACACATTCTTGTACCTGAAAATGACTATTAGTATTCCAAACTTACACTTTATGCAAAATAAGCACTTTTTAGTTGGAAATCCAAAGGAAAGTGAAAGGAAGGATAAAAAACAAACAATTTTTCTCTGTTTGATATGGGAGGAAAACTAAAGGGAGAAAATGAATAGTAGAAAAATGTGCATGGAACCCATGAAATTTTCTTCCATCCAAAATTGGGCAGAAAAGAGAAAATTATCATTACGCACAATTACAAATTTCTTTCCCTCTATTTTTCCTAGCAAACAAATAGGAGAAAATAGTTTATTTCCAAACATACATGTATAAAACTAAAATCCACTCATTTTCTTTCTTGTCTTTTTTTCTTTTCTCTTGTTCTGTTATTTTTTTTTTCCATTGTATTTTCTTTCTTCATCAAATACAACATAAGAGTAACAGAAGGTGATGACACGATCGAAATATTTATGATTTCAAATTGAATCATAGTAATGACCCAAAGATCAAAGATTAGAGAGACGGTCAATAAGTGAGGCCTAAGAGTGGCTCATGAGGTCCACCAAGGGTGGACCCATCCCACCACATGAGGTTTCAAGAGCTTGTCATGACTAAGAGCCAAGGTTAATATTTGTTACTTAGGATAAAGATGACATTTGGTTGTTGTAGGGGACAAAGTCAAACATCCTTGTCATAACATATGTTTCTAAATTCGGAAGCACATGCCTCAACTAACGTTACATAAATCAAGCGCATGAGCGAGTGTGGGTGCGTGAGTGCGTAAATTTTTTTTAAAAAAATTGATGCAAAAACATCTTAAAATGTCCAATAAAAAATTATTTTATATATAATACTAACTTATATATACATTCAATGCAAAACATATTTGAAAAGGTAGTACAAGCAAAATTAATTTTATTAAATATTATACTTGAATTATAACATTGATATTTAATATAATTGACTAAATTTATCAATTTTTCTTACAACCTAATTTTTTTTCATACGCATGTATAATTTATACATAAAAAGCTAGTCGTATGAGTACCCTAAGAAAACTAGTTTATTATCCTCAAATATATACATGTACTTAGTATCTAGAAATTATTATTATTAGATATTAATTACATCAGTAGAAGTTTATTTACATAGTATTTAATTAGGATATGCATTTGGCTAAATCCAAAACGTAGTTAAAAGAGTTTATCTATCGAATGAATATCAAACCTGTAGTATTTTGGTTATATTATTGTCTAAAATATAAGTGCCGGACAAATAAAACTTATTACAAGAACTAAAAAAAAATTAAGTCATTTTAAAACGAGAATTGAGCACTCAATTCGCCAATTCAAATACTGAGCGCGAGAGCGGCGTAGGTGATAGAAAAACTATATAACCTAGACCTCAACACATCATCACAAATTTCTCACTATCTCAATGACCTTCCTATTTCTTTGTATTCGTAAGAGGAAGTCAAGTGTGAGATACCCGCCTAACCTCCTCCATAAATAGGTAACTAGCGGGCCAGTGGCTATGGTAAAGACGTTGATATTTTGTTTTCAGTTAAACTTATAATATACGAATTCTTCGCAATTTCTTATACTGTGCTCTTTTTCAACTCTTAGAGTTTGTATCCATATGAAACAACCCTATTAACTTAATTATCTAGAGTGCTAACTCTTTCTTTTTTTTTTTTTCTGTTAGTACTCTGTCTTTAAGTTGATAGCTCATGCAACTCTCAAATATCCTAGAACTAAAATCTTTTGTCATTGTGAAACTAAAATCAATAATCATCACAAAATTTAGTACGTACCATGTAATTTGTTTAATTAAAATCTCTAAATCCTTTACATTTGAGGAGGCACAATAAATTTATATATTTTTCTATAGAGACATAAGGGGCTTTTTAATTTTTAAACTAAAAAGGAATACTACTTACTAATTTAACACAAAAAATTGATTATTTATCAAAGTAATCTAAAGTTACAATGCCATAGTCGACTTCAAGCAAACTCGCCAATGTAGTTGTCGAATTCCATTAAAAAATTATATTTTTAACCCTTTTCAATTTTTTTGATGAAAACAATAAATTTAATAATTTTTTAATAGAAGTTGACTATGATGTTGTCGAATTTTATTAAAAAATAATTTTTTTCCATTTCCAAATTTTATGACAAAAATTAAGTTTAATAATTTTTTAAAGAAGTCTACTTCAGCATTGTTGAATTTCCTTAATTTTTTTTAAAAATAAGGGCTGATGTTTTTTTCAATTTATATGCAAAATTCGACTACATCAA
This sequence comes from Petrea volubilis, assembly GCA_026212405.1. Taxonomy (NCBI): domain Eukaryota; kingdom Viridiplantae; phylum Streptophyta; class Magnoliopsida; order Lamiales; family Verbenaceae; genus Petrea; species Petrea volubilis. Next base: position 18,396,796 of record CM047870.1, read on the forward strand.
TCAATTTTTTTTTAAAAAAAGATGCTGCATTTTGTCGCCAACTGCAGACTGCAAAAAGCAATCAACACTATAGCAGTGCAGGGACGACAACATGTAGCGATAAGTCATGTCATTTTTTTTCCAAAAATTGCAACCAATTTGCTCTTATAAGTAATGAAGAACTCAGAAGCTCTTTCACACTTGGAAATTCCAGCTTTTGAGTTCTTCACCCATCTCTTCTTTACACTTTCAAAATTTTTGTGTTTTATTTTCAAGCGTAAATTTTTGAAGAATTTTACAAGTTATGTTTTACTCAATATTTATTTGATAATTAGTTTTATTAAGTATATTTTGATGATATATGTTAAATGATTTGATTTTCATGCTATCTAAATTTTTTATTTGAATGAATTATTGTATATGTTGAGAAATTTATTGAGAATAATTCATTCATTGTCAAAATAACTAGCATATAGTTTTGTGGTTATTATAGGTAATAGTAGTTTTTATATTGTATATGATTTTTGCAAGTAATACTATTTTTATTTATATTAGTGAAATAACATAACGTAGTTTTCTTTGGTATTAGCAGTTGTGTTATTGATAATGAATAATAGTTTAATAATTTAAAGTAGTGTATAATTACATCGTGTGTATTTTTGTAGGATAATTATCATTAGCAATAGTGTTTTAAAAAATCATGGGTTATTATTATAGTAGTCAACCATGCCAAGAAAAATTTTGAAAAAATCGACAATGGCGTGGTTGACATCTGTAAAAAATTATCAAGGAAGTCGACATTGCTATTGTCAACTAAAGAAATTGACCATGGCACTGTCAACTTTTGGAAATATTTGTCGTCATGATACCCCATTTAAACACAACATTGATACATTATGATATATTTGTCGTCATGATACTACAATGTCTTCCTCCAACGTATTTTGCGGTCCATTTCACTCTATCAATGCGACTCAGATAATTGAATGCAGCCTCATTAATACCTTTTATTTGCTCCATGAATTGGTCGAATTTTCTTTTAATTGCTCCATTTCACTCCAACCTTGAATGTTAAATCCTTCAATTGGACATTCTTATACTTTGCATTAAGGTTAGAACAAACATGCCTTAAACAAAATTGGTGGCAAGCAAGTGGCTCATTGAAGGCACTGATAAATTGTGTGGCACAGATGATGACAGGGTACCTATCTGATAAGAGGCAAACTATTCGGTTTGCTCGTACTAGGTGTCTACTCAAAAGTTCTAGAACTAACTCCGCAAAGCTATGTTCTTGTCATATACTAACGTAAATGCTAGTGGTAGAATCTGTTGGTTTGCATCTATTGTTGTAGCCACAAGAAATTTGTGCTTATACTTGGTGTACAGATACGTACCGTCCACACTGATGAGCAGCCAACAGTGTGGAAATCCATCTATATATGACTTAAAATCCCAGAAGACATAATGAAACATCTGTTTTTCCAGGCACTCCTGAGCCACATGGATTGTGAACCTATTTGACAATTGTACCTGCAAATTAGAACAAAAATGTTTATTTTGCGTGTGATGAGCGATAAATGATATCCAATTACGATGTGTTTACAATTAAATATTACCTGGATTCCATTTTTGAAGTGTCACCATGTACGTCGAAAGCTTAGCAAATGAGGTATCCCATGTGTCATATACAACATCGTAGATCATGATATGATTTGGCATAAGATATAGTATACTTATATTTATCTTTTACCAAGTTAGCAACATAACCAGATAATTGTAGTCTATCCCAACAAGCCCTACCAACAAACTGCCAATTGAAATTTCTATCTAGATTTGCATGATTAGTGGACCTACCAGGTACGAGACATATGTGGTCACCGTCATAAACATTGACCCTCCAATATCCTTTATTTTTCTTGAATGAGGCGGGCACCCAAAAAGGACATCCAGTTTTGGTTCCATGTTTACACAACACTATCCAAATTTGTGAGGTGCTACGGCAAAACTGTGAGCTCTCTCGTAGCCCATTAGATGTGACATTCCTTTACGACAGCCATTACATTAGTTTTGTTGTGGAACACCATACCTAATGTTGTTGGGGTTGCGCAAGTGTACGCAGTCGTACACGAATAAAAATTATAACAAATAACCAATGGGACTATTGCAAGTGCAAGGTGGCTTCATTAACCTAATTCCCTATTCTAATCCAATCCCTAAATTGAATGGTTTCGTAGTTGTGTGAAACCAAGAACAAAAATATCCATAATCTCTCTCGAGCATCATAGAATTAACCCATACAATCCTTTCTAGGCCTAAAACTAACCAGTTCTCACTCAATTAATCCAAGCACTAGAAAATATTAGTGTAAGCTTTAACACTGCCTTAGGGCTCAATCAATATCAAATTCATTCTCATGCAATTTTAATACTAATTGATCTCGTCTAACTAGAGCTACAATCATAAATTGTCTCTTGACCACATCAACGATTCTCAAATTCATCAATTAGGGGCGATCAAACCCTAACCAAGTATTAGATCATTAAACAAGATTCACACATACGAAATCACATTCATATTCATGGGATTTTCATAGAATAGAGAAAAGGAGAATTACACCATCCTTACACTTAGCAATTGAATTAGTCCATAATGAATTCAAATACAAAAATGAAACACAAAAAAGAATCCATAAGGAGAAGAAATAAACTTATTTGGTGGAGAATTCAAATGTAAAACTTCCCTCCAAACTTCGTTTTTGACTTCACCTCCGAATCATCTCCGTCTCCGTCTTGAAAAATCCCAAAGTAGATGAAAAGTAGATGAGAATTGAAAGAGTTTTTTTCTAATCTTTAAAACCTAGCTACAAAAATGTGATAATGAGTTTTGTGAATATATCTGGACTTAAAAGGGGCAGAAAACTGCCTAGAACCGCCTTCCTAATCATAGTCCTAATCAAACAAAGAAAGTTTTTAATTGTTGTCTCTCACTTTGGGTATATACACAAAATATTTTGGGTATATACTCAAGCTTACAGATTCGCTTATCTCTCTGATGATTGAAACTGGGTACATACTCAAAATATCTGCATATGTACTAATTCATACAGACTCGTTCCTTTTCTAAATGGCTTGAATTGGGTTGATACTCAAAATATCTAGTGTAAATACCTAACGCTTGACTTCAATTTTCGTAGCCTTGATGGTATTTTCCCTTCCAACCTGCAAAACAACAGTTTAACTTAAATTTACGCATAATAATGCTTGAATAGAGAAAAATACATGATAAGTCTAACAAAATAAACATAAAAATCAAGTAGAATTATGGACTTGTCAAGTGCAAACTTTCCTTTAGTTGGATTGTAGTATTTTGCTAGATTAGTTAACACGTCCGTCAAATCAGCAAAAATATTTGATGGAGTGTTTAAATAGAATGGTAGAATCTCATGGGGATGTGGCGCCGTTGTTCCTAATGACATTAGCGGTTTGATTTGTGTCTCCACACCTGGAATTTCTATTGATGGATAAGATGTTCGCAATTTCGATTGACTAACTTAGCTATAGCTTCAATCTCTTTATTCTCCTCATTGTTAATATCGTCGTCATAGTTGGAATCGAAATCTGACAATTCTTCATCATTGAAAGCTATTTACACTATGATCTAGAATGGAATCATCTTTCGGTGGACCTTGATGCGATGGACCTTCGTTGGGATACACCAATGTTCCTACATAATTTTGTCTGTTGTGCTCTAACTCATATTCATTGAAAGTGAGTTCCACGTACCCACTACCACTACAAGAAAAATAGCTTTTTACTTCAATAAGAAAATTTCAGCAAAAGACCAAAATTCGTAGTAAAAAGCTAGATATGAAAAGCTTTTAGTACAGATAAGTTCGTAGTTAATACATATTTTCATATCGTAATTAATACATATCGTAGCTTTTTGCTATGTATTTACTATCATACTTAATACAGCCATAACAAATACTTTTACTACGGATACGAACCGTAGTAAATAGCTTTTACTACGAACTTATCTATTTCTGCTATGGTATGATTTTCGTAGCTAATACAATCAAAATAGACCACCTTTTTTGTACAAAATTATTGTTTTTATTATTTAAATTAAATCAATAAGCCAAAATAACTATTTTATGTTCTTTTTTGATCTAATATGATGTTCCAATCAGGAATCGAACCATCGAACCCGAACTCTATACTATGGTAAGGCACACACACGCACACGAGGGGGTTTAGAGCTTTTTTTTTCTTTTTTTTGCGTGAGCTGGAGTTCGAACCCACACCCTCCAACTTATGCAATAAGGAGTCTTACCGTTATACCATTGTAATCTTTATTCACATTTTTCTTTACTTATTATATGTTTCTTAAAAAATATCAATTTATTAATTTAATTGATATTATTTATCCTTAGATTCATTAAATCTAAGGTTAAATTATTAAATTATTTATTTTAATTTAGTATAATTGACGAATTGAATAGATTCTATTGAAAATGATTCCTCCAATTCCATTATGCGAATTGGGCATTTTCACAATTTTAATTACTATATAAGTTGATTAATCCAAATATATGCTTATACGTGACGATTATAACAAAAGTTGTTTTAGGGTTGTCATATTTTACAGTACATGTATAATATATATATATATATATATTATAGTAATGGCACATTAACAAGTTAAGTTAATTTTAATATTTTTTTACCAAATGTTTTGGGAATATCTGCCAAATTTCATCCAGTTATTTAATATTTTTTTTCTAAGAGCCTTTTCTACACTTCATATTTTGGCGGAATTTGCTATGAAATTTTTGTCGAAAATTAAAGAATAATAATTTTTTATTTTCCAGAAGAAGTTTCACAAGAAAATAAAGATTTTGTTTTTGGATTTTCGTTAGGAAATATCACCAAAAATATAAAAACTAATATTTTTTATTTTAGTGGAATTTTTCATCGAAATTTCAACTGAAAAATAAAAAATTATTCACTTAGATCCTTGGGGTTTATTTGACCGACATGTAAATTCCTTAATAATTTCATCTTTACTATTAAATTAATAGCTCAAATAAGCAGTTCTAACTAACACTAAAATATCAAAGTAAACGAGCTCTGAATCATGTTTCGAGGGTAGTGTTACATGTAAAAGGCTCTGAAGTTTGAAACGATATATATTTATTATTTAAATATTTTATATTAGTCAAAAATATTAATCATTTAAATAGATTTGAGAATATACAGTTAATATATAATTACTTCAATTCAATGATAAACTTAAAAAAAATATATCTTTTTCCACATGTGATGTGATGTGAAATACAAATATGTTGAAATGGGGTGGCATATTCTCGTAGTGAATTAAGTAAAGATAGTTGAAGTTTTGTTTATTCCAAAGTTGTTAAGACTTTGTTTAAAAATTGTGCAAAAATTTGGAGGAAAAAAAAAGAAATTTGATAAATTATGTAAGTTTTCTTATATTTACATTTGTTATAATTGAAATGCCATATTAAATAACTATCGTATTATTTTTTTTTAACTTGCTATGGTTCGAATTTGGTAGTAAATTGTCGATTTTTCCACATTCATTTGGTAGGACCATAATTTCATAGTAAATAATTGTCTTAGTACGTATTCATCTGCTACGATCTAACTTTCATAGTGCATAATTGTCTTATTATCTAATTATTTTCTATAGTTTAAATTTCGTAGTAAATTACTATACTTTACTACGTTTTAAAAGGCGTAGCAAAAAAATTCGTAACTACAAGCTATTTTTCTTGTAGTGTACCATCTATGGAAAACTCATTCACATTAAAGTTTCAAAAAGCCTCTGTGACAACATGCATATAATTCCCTGTTCTTTGTTGCCATTGAATCTCATTTGTAGGAATTTGGGAGGCTGCTTCTATTCCAACGAATGGTTTTACAACTTCAAGTTTGAAATGCGGGTTGGTAAAAAAAGACAATGTTAAATCATCATTGATCTTCAAAATATTCTCCATAGGAGGATCTCTACAGAGAAAGTACGTACCAGATATTTTGATAGTGTATCCATTCTGATTACACTTATTGTGTTGTAGACTAGTTCTACAAGATCGGCAAATGATGACAATCGTGTAATCCAAATTACTCCAATCGGCAGACAATCATATGAAACGGAATAATTTGAATGATTCATTTGACCTCCGCAATGTATATCAATACCAATATATTCAATCTTATTTAGAGCAAATCAGATGAAAACTACACGAGTACAGACTAATCCTAAATTGAAAAAATATAGCAAATATGTGAAATTGAGAAATGAAACTTCAAGGATGTTTGAGAGCAGTTGAGAGAGGTGGAAATATGGCGTGTTTGAATTTTCACGGAAATTGGAATTTTTGGGCTAAAAAGACAAATCAGTTGTTAGAGATCAGCGGCTAGCTTAACAGTTGTTAATGAAGTCGACTTCAACACATATAACGACTACTATTTAAGTTGGCATTACAGAAGACACCTACCCCGTAGTAAACTTTTATAACAGCTGAAAAAAAAAACAGAAGTCGACAACGGAATTTTTCAACACCCAAAAAAAAAGTTTTTTAACATAAATCAATTATGCCCTAGTCAACTTCAATTAAAAAAAACTAAAAAAATTATTTTTTTTAATATAAGTCGATTACGTTGTAGTCGACTTCAATTTAAAAAAAATTATAAAATTTAATTTTTTATCATAAAATTTTCAAAAGAAAAAAAAAATTAATGAAAGTCGACAACACTATAGTCAACTTTCATTAAAAAATTATTAAATTTAATTTTTTATCGTAAAATTTGAAAACAAAAAAAAAATTTTAATAGAAGTCGACAATGTCATTGTCACCTTTGCCTAATGTTAACTATGGCGTTTTAACCTTAAATTACTTTGATAAAAAATCTAATTTTTGTATTATATTAGTAAGCAATGTACCTTTTCAGGTTAAAATATTAAAAAGTCTAGATATAAAATTACTCTTGAAAAATTATTTTCATATTTCTTTGCAATAACTCTAGTCAAGTAGGCCTGCCAATAGTTAAGGGCACAAACTCAAAGAATATCTATTAATAGTTATCTAGATGACATCCAAAACCCATCTAGACCTGGACCCATTAGGTTGTGGAGTGGGTCCAAATCATTTAGACTTCATTTAGAGAAGAATTGGCGCATATGACCTTTCAAGTTTTTATTTAAGAAACTAACCCTCAAATTATATTTTCATTTTCTTTTGAATCGAATTTCCAACATGGTACAAATTAGGGTAAATAAGTGTACTTATGTGTCCTAGGATTTGAACGGGGTCAAACTATAAATAACTTAATTTTTGAGCGGGGGTTAAATTAAAAATAACTTAACTTACGAGCAATCCATGAAAAGACAAGCCGATCTCTTAAATCTTAATAAACAACTTACGAGCGATCCATGAAGAAACAAGTCGATCTCTTAAATCTTATTGAACAACTTATAAACGATCCCTAAACAAATCACATCGCACTATGAAGGGTCTCTTAAAGAGACAAGTCAATCTCTTTAAACATCAATGAACAACTTACAAATGATCCATAAAGAGACAAGCCACAAAAAGGACGGTCGATCTCCTTAAAGATCAATGAACACCAATGGCCTTTTGGGTGGGCCAAATAGCCGGGCCGTTACAAAAAGGACGGTCGTTCGGGCCAATCTCTTAAGTAATTAATCTATCACTTAAGCGATAATATTCTTTTTATCAAAATCTCTTAAAACAACCATATAATCATTTAAGAGATTATATTATTTTTACTGTGTAGAATAATCTCTTAAACAGCTGGGCCATCACAAAGGATGGTCGTTTTGATCGATCCTGTGACGACCCGGTATTCCTTACTATTTAAATAATTGATATGAAATCTTATGCTTTTTGAAAATGTTATTATTACTTGTTATTTTCACATTTTAGTTTGATTTTGAGATTAATGTACAATTTGAACGGGAAAGTACTAATTTTTGAATTTTGATTACCATTCTTGGAAAATTCATCTATTAAATACTCATTAGTTTTCAAAAAATAATATAAATAAGTATTCTAGACTTTTATGCATGGAGAAGATGCAATTTTGAATAAATTACATGATTTTTCAAATTTTAGACGCATTTGACATTCGAACACAATTTTCGAACTTTTTATGTCCTAAATTGCAATTTCGAAAGTATAACTAAAACATTTTTAAATTCTGGTAAATATACATATAATTTCAGATTTATAAAGATTAAATTTCATAATTTTGGAATATTTCTAAATTAATTATGAATTTTCGGATTTTATGCCCTAAAAACCCCTAAGGCATAGGTAAATTGTAGTTTCTACCCCAGATATTATTTTTTTCCCTAATATGAATAATTCTGCACAATATACAAGAAATAAATTATGTTTTCAGATCTTTTAAGGGAGGGCGATGAATTTTGAAGGGGTTTTGGGAGAGAAAATAGAAAATATTAAATACTAGGCTTGTATTGAGTCTTGTCCACCAAGCTTGCCAAATATAATGTATAAATACACTTGGCATACACCTTCTAGAAGTATGAATAAATGTTTGGCCATGGTTAAAGTAGAGCAACACTTAAGCTACTTAAACCAAATACTTGGCTAATTAGGGTAATAATTAGAAAAGGACTTAATGCTATTTTAATGCTATGTCTTGTTATTAGTATATATGTAATATTACTTGGAAAAAATACCAAAAACCACACACACACCCTAAAATCCGGCCACACACACACATACACACACTTCATTCCTCTTGTTTTCATTCAACTTTCCTAATATCCTTCAACTCTTGAAACCCTCTCACCCCATCAAACACCCTCCCTACTCCAAACCCTACAAAGAAAGAAAGAAAGACATACTAAGGTAGAAATTTGCCTATGGCATGAGCTAGGGCTAGGTTTTTCTTAATCTATTAACATGTTATCTTCCCTATAAGGCCTAGGAGGTCACCACAAGTTGGTTTCCATCTTGGGTTTAAGGGATTTCAAGATGTGTTGGTTATATATGTGAATACGATGATTATGATGTTGCTTTGAGCATGTTTGGTTAAATTCTTGAATAAGCATGTTGAAATTATTGTAATTATGCTATGTTATCATGTTTTATACCTTGTTATAGTCTTATTTGTGTTATTTATGTGTTATAAGCTAAAACTTTTAAGGTTCCAAGGCTGAAATTTCAAGTTGCACACATACTGGAAATCACTGTTCATACAGAAAACTTTGTTTCTAAAGGGGAAAACTTCGATTTTCGCACTACTGGAAAACCCGACAATTTCCAACCAAAAACCTGGTTTATATATTGTAAATTTAGTGTAGAATAAGCTGTAGAAACAGGTTTTTAAAAGCTGGAGGTTTGGATTGCGAAAGCTGAAATTTTCAGCAGTTGCGCGTTAAAACGTTTCGCGTCGCAGTCTGAAAATTCCAGGTTTCGTAGGTTGGAAATTCGAAAGTTTGTTAACTAAAAGTCTATTTTACAACCTTGGTAATATATGTGTGGATTTCCAGTAGGTTTTAAAATGAAGTTTTAGTAGTTTGAAAGCTAGAAATTTCAGTTCGACGTTGTAGATGTCGATTTTGCAAAACTGTGAATTTTGATACTTTGTGCTGATTTTGAGCTGAAAACAGTTTGTATTGTGATGAAATTGTGATTCGTATATGTTGGAATTATGTGTATAAGGGCCCTTTATGATTTCGGTGTGGATCGGGCTAGACTTCGGCCGGGCGGCAATGGGCTTGCCGGTCTTAAAACAGTTCTCGTCATCTATGCCTATTCCCATCTTGAGTGGACGGAGTATTCCATGTATTGGTTGTGGGTCGTAGGGTTTTGGCATATGCCCGGGATATGACCACCGGTGTGATTGGTTGGACACCAAGATTGGTTGGAATTGGTGTAATTATTGTGGATATTGTGATTGAAAAAACCAAGATTGGTTGGAATTGGTGTAATCATGAATATTGTAATTGGCGACACCAAGATTGGTTGGAATTGGTGTACTTATTGGGAATATTGTGTGGGAGTTATAAGAAAATTATGATCACAATAGCGTGATCCAAAGGTAAAGTATTATATGTGAAAGTTATATGATTTTATCAAGAACTGAAATTTCTATGGTTTTATGTGTAGTTTTATGTGCTTTTATAACAATATGCAATTTCACACGAACACTTCATGTTCTATATAAATTTCTACTCAACATGTGTATATGTTGACGTTGCTTTCTATTATGTTTTTAGCCAGATTTGAGACACAGTAAGATAGGAACGAGGAAGTTGTATGAGGACGCTCCGAGGTGTTTAGTTAGTTATGGATATGTTGTATTTGAAACGTGGGAGTTAAGTTTGTGTATATGTTGTGTATATGTAATAAACGACGTTAGTGAACTGGCCTATTGGAATATTAGTACGCGTGTTTGGTTTTATTACATTATAAAACATCATGCTTTTGTGAGATGGTTATAAATAGATGTTTTCATAATTAGCTAGAGGTTTCGGAGGCATTACAGATCCCTTAAGCGATCAATCTTTTGATTAAGAGATTAAACTATTTTACTATTTTTTCAGCATAATCTCTTAAACGGGCGACTTGATCGCTTAAATGATTCTCTTATTTTAGCATAATCTATTAAACAACCATCCAATCGTTTAAGTGAAGCTATTGCTTTTTTATATTTGAATGCCAATTATCAACTTTAAATTGTTTATTACTTGATCAATTCCACTTGATCATTATAATATCTATTATAATACTTTGAGAAAATAATAGATCAATAGTTTTAAACGGCCACACCATCGTTTAAGAGATTATGTTATTCTACTATGTAGCATAATCTCTTTAATGGTCGGGCCATAAAAAAATGGACGGTCGTTCAGGCCAATCTCCTAATCGATTAATCTATTGCTTAAGAGATTCTACTATTTTGCTATTTTTTTTAGCATAATCTCTTAAACGGCCACTTAATCGTTTAAATGATTCTTTAATTTTAGAATAATCTCTTTAACAACCACTCAATTGTTTAAGTCATGCCATTATTTTTTTAGAAAATATTGACATAAATTCATCTTGAACTATCTATTATGATACTCTTAGAAAATAATAGATCAATTCCATAATAATAATCATCATAATATACTCATGATGTCTATTTCTATATTATAAAAGATCATTATGAGTATTATATTGAATCAATGTCTCTATTATAATGATCATTATAATATATACATGTTGTCCATATCACAAACGATCATTATGATTATTATATAGAATTGATGTCTATATTATAATGATCATTATAATAGATCATTATAAGATGTTCATGATGTCTATATCTATATTATAAAAGATATATTACAAAAATTATTATGATCATTAAATAGAATGTCTATACTATAAAATATCATGATAAAAGATAGAATTATTATGTAGAATTGGTATCTATTATCATAATGATCTATTGAAGAGATAAGTTGGGCCGTGGATACATTGTATCCATTCTTACGAATGATCTCTTGAAGAGACAACTCGATATCTTAAATTTCAATGAACAACTCATGAGTGATCCATGAAGAATCCTGACAATCCCTAAAGAGATCACATGGCACTATAGTCATGCTACGTATCATAGCCGGCGTTGGTATTTAGTATCCATTCTTACGAAAAATCGTTTGAAGAGACAAGCCGATCTCTTAAACCTTAATGAACAACTTATTTGAACTATTACATTTATCAATCATCTATTAGAAAATATTTACATAAATATCTTGAATTGTATATCTATTGTAATATTTAAAGAAAATAATAGATCGATTCTATAATCGTGATCATTAAAACATAATCATGATAAGACCATTATGAGTATAACAAATTTTTATGAATTACTATAAACAAAAATAATATAAGTTTTTTTTTAGAAAAAATTAAAAAAATGATACAAGTTTTTTTTTTTAAAAAAAATGATATTATAAAAATATACAAAACTAATATAAATTAAAAAAAATACTATAATTAAAAATTAATACAAGTTTTTTTAAAAAGAAAAAAGAAAAGATAACAAAAAGTTACCCCCACCCCACCCTGAAACAAAGAATAGAACTCAAGAGACAAAAATAACGCATACACACATCAAATTTAAAACTACAAAAAATGATTAAAATGTTAAATTGAAGACATAATTTGTTAACCCATGATGAAAGAATGTGATATATGAAAAGAAACTTGAGAGTTTTTGGCTGGAGATGGTGGAATGAACACCAATGGCACGCGCACACCGTCAGCGCTCATTCCGCCACCTCCAGCCAAAATTTCTCGATCGCTTCCCCATATATTAGCTCCTCTCGTCGTGGGCAATCCGATTTTTTGATCAATTTTGAAATCTGAAAAAATTTGAATGTTTAATTGTAATTGTACGTTGGTGTTTGAGTGTTTTTTCTTCTTCATTTTTCTTATATTTTGGGTATGATATTTTTGTAATATGTTCTTCTTTGGGGGGTTAAACTACAAATTCTGAAAAATAGATAAAAAGTTGTGTTTAATGATGTTTAGGTTTAATTTATAATTAACTATGTATAATTAGTAAAAAGGTCATCTACCTAAAAATTAAACTTAAGGGTCATTTTTAAAAAAAAAAGTTGAAAAGGGTTATATAGTAGATTCTCACCTCGATTTATCGAGTTGGGCACCCAACTAGTTATTTTTTGTCAGCTTCTTTTAACAATTCTTTTTTTCCTTTTTCTCTTTTCTTTTTTCTTTTTTCTTTAATGTCAATTTGCATGTGAATTTTGAACTCTTGAATCTTTGAATTTTGGAACTTTACACAAAGTATTAATCAAAGACAGTTGGAAGTACAAGAAGATTAATTTTCTACTGGCAAATGCATGCTACAAACAAGTTTTGGAATTTTTTAAATGGGTTTAGACCTTGTATACATCTAATCATTAGAGAACTAATGGATCTAGGTATGTTAATCATTTTGAGTTTAAGTAGAAATTTACCTCACTCATTGACAGGCCTATGTTAGAGAAGTAATATACTCTAAAAATTTTCAAATAATATAAAATGGGGTAACAATTTTTTGCCATCTGAACTATGACGTTTTTTGGACTTTGCCACTTAAACATTTTTTTGTCTCTGATTGCCATCCAAACTATACGATTTTTTGACTTTACCACCTGGGAGTAAATTCCGGCAAAAAAAGTCACCGAAACATTACCACGTGCATGGCATGTGATCTTAGCAGGGACATTTCCATCATTTCACTTGTACAAACAATTTTTCTACAAGTGAAATGACTGAAATGCCCCTGCCAAGATCACATGCTATGCACGTAGTACTGTTCCAATGACTTTTTTTCGTCAGAATTCGCTCTATGGTGGTAAAGTCAAAAAATCGTATAGTTTGGATGGCAATCGAAAACCAAAAAAAAAGTTCAAGTGACAAATTCCAAAAAACGTCATAGTTCGGATGGTTAAAAATCATTACCCCATATAAAATTATCGGTTTCACTACCTCTTACTGATATGCAACCGTATAGATATATATTTCCATAGCATTATGGTGTGTTAACAAAAGTGACTTTTATTTCTAGAAATTTATGAAAGGGCAAATCACACACTACACAAACAAAAGGTAATATTGGTGACAAAATTTAAAAGTGACAACATAAATGTTGTGACAAAAAAAAAAAAAGAAAACCAATAACTACATTAAGTGACAATACTTTCAATATTGTCACTAATTCAATTTATTTATTGACAACATTTTTTCTTTTGTCACAATATTACTCAATGATGACAATAATTAATGTTTTAATTGTCACCATTGACAATTAGTGACATACCTATGATGATAACTTAATGACAAGATCCCATTGTTACTAAAAATTTATGACAAGATCTCTTTGTCACTATGTTAACATACGTGTGTCATTAATTATCAATAGTGACAATATAAATACTATGTTGTCACTAATTGTATATAATCGGTGGCAAGATAATATTCTGTATCACCAAATATATATAATTGGTTCTTTTATCAGAAAATATTACATACATTTACCTAAACTTGTAGCATTGTTACTTTCTTCAATTTTAAAGTCCTATTTAAAAAACCTTAAGAGCCTAATCATAATTTTTCAATAAAAGTATAAAATCATAACATACACCATATTTCTCATGACTAAAAGCTCATACACCGAGTAATATTCCCATAGAAGTAGGTTGTAGTAATTGTGGAATGTATTCCTAATTAAATATTTTGTTTTTTGGATTTAACAAAATTAGAAAATTCAATATGGGGGTTATTGTAAGAAATATAGAGTAACTACAACACTAGGGGTAGTACGTATAGTGCTATATCTGTAAGTTTTGAATAATTGACTTGAAATATAAAATTAGAAGGAATAAAGTGTCAAAAATATAAAATTTGAAGGATTAGAGTGTGATATAAATTTTGATTGATAATTTACTCCTGAAAAAAGTTACTGAATGATTAAAGTGAAATGTAGTTAAACTTGAAGAATTGAACCATTGTGATTTAAAGATCAAGGACTAAAGTAATTCTAGCGATAAAGAGTCACGTGTCACCTCCAAAACTCGTGTAAAAAAGAATGGCCCCCGTTCTTCCGGTTGAATAAATAGGTTTTCGACCGGACTTGTTTGGTCTAATTGCTTGAACTGAGGTCGGGTGTTGCAATGGAGTCCAGCTCCAAACAAGCCCACGCCCTGTCCTATCAACCCACGTTGGCATTATATGCTCTTCCAACCCAAGGTGTGGGACAACCACCTAACCTCATACCTTATTAATTAGAGCCAACTAATGCCACTAGATTAAATCTTATGGCTTATGGGTCACCCCACATTATTACATGATGACCTACTAAGTTTAGGGGCCCCATAGGGGAAGATCTGCAAGGCTACACTATAAATACCCCTGCATTTGCTGTATGAAAGACATTAATTGCTTCCTACCTACCCACTTTGCTTGAATATTTTCTCAATCCGATCACTGACTTAAGAATTGGAGGGTCTTAGTTGAGATCCATACAGCTAACTCACGTTGTCTTTCCTTATTGCAAGCTACAACCTTCCCGATCAACTCCACCTTCCTTATATTCGACTAGAGTAGCAGATGAACCAGTTTGCTCCCAAATTCGAACCGCATCAATATGCTTTAATTATGCACTTAGATTTTTATAATATAAATTATAAATTTTTGACAAATTGGTTATATGCATTTTTTGTGACTATTTTCAACGGTTTTGTTAAGTTTCTGAAAATAAAAAGAAAAATTAGTTCAAATAAAATTTAATTGCATAGTTAAGAAATTAAATAGAAAAAAGAAAATAAAAAAAAATCGTTAAATGATGAGAGAGTAGAGGAGAGAGAGAAGCTAGATTGAATAGTGAGAAAACAGGAGAAGAGAGGATAAGGGAGAGATCATATAGAAATTAGTTGACGGATGAAAAACAACAAAATGGTTAGTGTACAATCGTAATGCTTTATTAGTAGTATATACATATAGCTTAGTATGTCATCTATATCTCTACTATTATATATACGATGATTTTGACTAAATACTAAATAATCATATTTTTTTAATGAAAAATAAATCGTGATACGATGGTTTCAAAGTAATAATAATAATAATTTAAACAAAAAAAAACAGGAAAGTTAAAGTTCAAAAAACTTCCTACTCATTACAAACCCACTACTAAAATGTAACTTCCGATCACTCCATCTACCGATACTAAAAATCCTACAGCTATCTAATGCTTTGCACTATTCATCTAAGCAAATTAATCAAAGAAACCTATAGTAATTTCTCTCTTAGATTCTTGATTCTACAGACAAATTAATGCCGGAATACAACAATTTTATTAAGAATTCTTTTATGATTTTTCTATAAAACAAAAAAAATGAAAAATGTTTATATCTAACCGGTATTTATGAAATTCGAATTTTAGCAAAAGAAATATTAAAATATATCTTTCATTTTCATTTATACATATTTCTTCTTGCTTCCTCATTCCCGAAATGCAAGGTTCAAAAATAACCTAAAGTCATGTTTTGAACGAATTAGACAAATATGAAACTTGACAAAATATCTTGAATTCTTTAGAGAGAGAGAGAGGGATTTCCTATTTTTTACTCGTTTGGGATTGCCTAGATGTGACGCCCTGAATTCGAGATGCAGCACGGCGATGCTCCCAAGCCCAGAGGACAAAGAAACACCAAAACATGGAAATCAGAACATTGTAGAAGCCACAAAATATTCATTGAAAAACCATAGTTGACACATTGCAGCGAAAAATATAATAATTCTAGCTATTACAATCCAACTCAAAACATAAATAAAAAACTAAGTTACAATAGTCTCCATAAATCAAAGTCTTAAACGAAAATGACGTAACTAAATAATATTGACTATATTCTCCAGGCAAAGATGACTTCCATTGGATCACCTACCCCAAAATTGACCCTTGTCACTCTCGTCGGTACTATCCTCTACAAAATAGTGATTAGTGGTGTGAGCGCACTCGCCCATTAAGGGATTTCTTAACCTTCTATCCGATTCGAGCAAGTTACATACATATATAACAGGAAAATCAGATTTGTAACACAAACAAGTTTCAAAATCAAGGCTTTACACCTTCAAATAGTGAAACAAATAACAAAGCAGAATCAAGCAAATTTATTTATATATCCATGCTCGTGAATATTTGGAATCTCTATTGGCCGACTTGATCAAGCCCTAACTATAACTCCGTTAGGTGGGTTCAGACACTACTACTATTACCCATAGGAGGGCATTAACTACAACGCTATTAAGTGGGTTCAGAAATTGCTACTGTACCCCATAGCATGGTAAGAAATTTCAAAACTCGATCCTACTGATAGAATTTCAAGTGTTCAGAGCATGATCATATATACACATGTAGCACAACATAACACAATTTTTAACTTTTCATAGAGAAAATTCATAAAAAGCATGCTCAAATCTACTTTTTATATAAAAAAAAATAACTTTCCCAAAACAAGACGTAAATTTAAGAAAATCATATGTTTATAAAATAATTAGAGGGAAGAAGCCACTTACAGTAACCTACTCGAGTTTCTATGATATCTAGGACTTAGCGGATTGGGCACTAAGCGTGGTCATATGAATCTAATAACATAAGAGTATAAATATACGCTATCTTACTATTTTTGATAATAAGTATATATATATATATATTTATTTATCAAGATATTTGTATATAGATATATGCATATGTATATTTATATGTAAATGTAAATGTGAAGAGGAGTTTAAAAGAGAGTAATATATCTATATATATGTATATAACTGTGTGTGTTTGTGTGATAAGTGTGTGTGTTCATGAAAATGGGAGCCAAACCCCTATTTATAATAGTTGAAGCAAGAAGCAGAATTATTTTACTAAACTTTATCTTATACAATCTTATCATATCTTAGCATATCTTATACAATCTTAGCATATCTTAGCAAAAATGATATTTAACTAATTAGGGTTGCATAAAAATATCTAAATTAATAATATTAACAATAGCAATAAATAAAATTATAAAATTATAACCTCAATAGTAATAATAACAATATTAATAATAATAATAATAAATTATCATAATAATATGGTACCTCTTAGGGTATCACATTCTCTCTCCCCTTTACAAAAAGTTCATCCTCGAAACTTGTCGTACCTTAGGTTTCAAAAAAAAGGTGAAGGTAGCGGTTGCGTAAATTCTCCTCCAACTCTCATGTTGCTTCACATTCTGTATGATTTGACCATTGAACTTTGACATACAATATGGTCCGATGTCGTAGGACTTGTTCCTTGCTATCCACTATCCTTAGTGGGAACTCCTCATAGCTCAAATCTTCTTTGACTAGTAGGGGCGCTCAGGTTCTAATACATGACTTGGGTCTGTAACGTATTTTCTTCGTTGGGACACATGAAACATATTGTGAACTCTAGATAGCTCCGGAGGGAGTGCAAGTCGGTATGCTAATTCTCCGACTCTATCTAGTACTTCGTATGGCCCCCAGTTATCGTGGGCTTAACTTGCCACTCTTCCCAAAGCGCATAACCCCACATGTCGGCGACACCTTTACATACACTTTCTCTCCCTTTTGCAATTCTAAGGGTTTTCTTTTGTCGTCAGCCCAACTCTTTTGCCGGTCTTGAGCTATTTTAAGTTGCTCACGGATTATAGCAACTTTCTCTACAGTTAGCTAGACTAACTCAGGTCCTGTGATTCTCTTCTCTCCCACTTCATCCCAACAAAGTGGTGACCTGCACTTCCTCCCATACAAAGCTTTGTAAGGGGCCATGTTGATGGTACTGTGGTAGCTATTATTATTGAGAACTCTATGAGGGTCAAGTAATCATCCTACTTGCCTTTAAATTCCAAAACACATGTTCTAAGCATATCCTTCAATGTCTGGATTGTTCTCTCAGATTGGCCATCAGTTTGCGGATGGTATGCCGCACTAAGCTCCACTTTAGTCCCCACAGCTTGCGAAAAGCTTTTCCAAAATCGTGATGTAAATCGAGGATCACGATCTGACACAATACTAAGCTCCACTTTGGTCCCCACTAGAATGCCGTATAGTTTAATTATGTTCTCCAAATACAGTGATGCTAGCTTATCTAAGGTATAAGTGGAGCAAATTTGGAGGAAATGTGTAGACTTGGTAAGCTGATCAACAATCACCCAAATAGTATCACAACCCTGTCGAGTTTGTGGCAATCCCACCACAAAGTCTATTGTAATGTGCTCCCATTTCCACTCTGGAATCTCTAAAGGTTGTAGCAATACTCCTTGCCTCTAGTGCTCAGCTTTAACCTTTTGGCACACAAGGCATCTTGCCGCGTATTCGGCCACTTCTCTCTTCATGCCACTCCACTAGAAATTCTTCTTTGTATCTCGATACATTTTTGTGCTCCCAAGATGTATGGAGAATTTGGAATTATGAGCTTCTGATAGAATCTCCTTCTTGAGTTCATCATCCTTAGGGACACATAACCTTCCCCTCATATATAGGGTCTCGTTCTCCCCAACTTAAAAGTTGGCTAGTACCCTAACTTTGGCCTTTTCTTTCAATTCTTTTAACATAAGGTCCGATTCTTGGGTATGTTTAACCCTCTCAATAATAGATGGTCTAATACTTAGGGCTGCCAGAACTTCATCAGTGGATTCTACTGTTTATAGTTCCAATATCTCAAATTGTTTTGCAAGCATGGTGGTTAATGTCCCACTTGCTCTGCTATTTAGAGCATTAGCTACTCGGTTTGCTTTTCTGGGGTGATAATGGATACTCAAATCGTAATCCTTGATTAACATTAGCTATCTCCTTTGCATCATGTTCAACTCTTTCTGTGTAAAGAGATACTTAAGGCCTTTATGGTCGGTGTATACTTCATACTTCTCCCCATAAAGATAATGCCTCCAAATTTTCAAACTAAAGATGACATCTGCTAATTCGAATCGTGAGTAGGGTAATTCTGCTCATACGACTTTAGTTGTCATGAATCCGCCAGTTTGATGCAATTACTCTGTCATTTTGCATCAAGATACACCCTAACTTACTCTTTGATGCATCACTGTATATCGTGAATCCACCGGTTTCTGAGGGGTAGTGCTAAAATAGAGGCTGATGCAAGTCTTTGTTTAAGCTCATTGAAGCTCTCATCACAGTTCGTGTCCCACTTGAATTTTGATCTCTTTTGGGTAAGCTTGGTCATAGGCATTGTAATGTTAGAAAATCCTTCCAAAAATTTTTGATAATAGCCCACCAATCCTAAGAAGCTCCTTACTTCTGTCATACTGCTTGGTCGAGGCCAATCCTTTATAGCTTCCACCTTCTTGGGATCCACCTCTATGCCTTCCTCGGATATTACATGCCCTAGAAATGCTACACTTTTTAGCCAAAATTCACACTTGTTGAGCTTCGGATAGAGTTTCTTGTCCCTTAAAGTCTGTAGAACAATCCTCAAATGCTCCTTATGTTCTTCTTCACTAAAGGAGTAAGCCAATACGTTGTCTATGAATACGATTACAAACTTATCTAGGTATGGCTTGAATACCCTATTCATCAGATCCATAAAAGCTGTAGGAGCAATCCTTAATCTAAAAGGCATCACCAAAAACTCATAGTGTCCATATCTCGTCCTAAAAGCAGTCTTAGATATGTCCTCTGCTTTTATCTTAAGTTGGTGGTAACTAGATTTCAAATATATCTTCGAAAATACCTTAGCCCACTTTAACTGGTCAAATAGATCATCAATTCTAGGCAACGGGTACTTATTCTTGATAGTGATTTTGTTTAGCTCCTTATAATCAATACCGGGGCCATCCGGTATGGTGCTTTTGAAATTGGTGTTGATGCGGGCATTAGATTAACCTTGAATTTGATCTCCCGGTCTAGGGGTGGTCCGGGTAGCTCATTAGGGAAAACATTGAAGAATTCACTCACTACTGGAATATCTTTAACGTCTATGACCTTCTCCCTTGCGTCAGTAATAAAAGCAATGTAGGCATCATGTCCCTTTCTAATGGCTTTTCTAGCTTGCACGACTAAAAGTAAAAAACTTGCGCTTCTACGTGGATGCTTCCTATCCCCACAAAATATATAGTTTTCTCCTTTTGGTGGTCGAAAGCTTATCAGTTTGCCCCTACAATCTACGTGTGCATAGTTGTTTGCTAACCAATCCCTTCCCAAAATTATGTCGAATTAGTCATGTTGATTTGCACTAGATCAGCTTTAAGTTTGACCGTGTCAAGCCCTATGGTGATATCCTTGTATACGAGGTTTGAGATTAGAGTCTTCTTCGCAGGGGTGGCTACTCTATAAGGTTCGTCAAGTATCATAGGTTTACCACTTAAAAGTCTAGCAAACTTTTTAGCCACAAAAAAATGGGTAGCGCCACAATCAAATAATGTATAAGCACACATATTATTAACTTCGATCATATCGGTCACTACATCTTCAGCATTGTTGGCTTCCTTGTCAGTCAAAGCAAACGCTATGGCATTCCCTTTTAGTTTTTGAGTGGTACCTGATGGTTTGGACATTAAGGGTTCCAGCTGCTTCGGGATCCGGTCGTGGGCATTCAGATATTTTATGGCCCTGCTGGCCACAACGAAAACATGCTCCATTCTTCCATCTGCTCTCCCCAACATGCTTCCTATAGCAGTATTGAAATATCTCTCCTTCGGGTGGTGGCTGCTTGGGAGAAACTGGTTTCTTGTTAGACTAAGTAAATAGTGGTTCTTTAAAAGGCCCTCGATTTAGATTCATCTAAGTTCTAGGCCTCTTCAGCTTATCCTCATCATCTATTCTCTTGATGTCGGCCTCTGCTTTGATGGCTGCCCCAAGAAGTTCGTCAAAGCTTCTTGGCTCATATACTGCGAGTGCTGATTGGACTCAACTCTTCAAGCCCTTGGTAAACTTATGAATTTTGAATTGCATATCAGTCATTATGGCAAACTTAAGTTTCTGAAAATAAAAAGAAAAATTAATTCAAATAAAATTTAACATAGTCATAGGAATTTATTTGTCGCCAATTTAAAATTCGATATCAATTTCTGAATTTATTATTGACTTGCAATTTCCATGAAATCATTAATCATGTTTCTTTCCTGAACAAAAAGCACTTTTTATTATATATCTTTGCATAATTTGTCCAGTTAAATATGCCATTTGGGAGTCAAAGAAGCGCGTTTCAGGCTGCTGGAAAAAAAAATATTTAACAATAATGACTTCCAAAAGAATTTCCAAAAAAAAAAAAGCTTCCGTCGTTATGTATTTACAAATAATTAAACATAATAACCAAAACAATATTTAACACGTGTCAATCAGTATAAAATAAATAAGTAAATTTTGCATTACAAAATTACTATTTTATTTTCATTTTATTTTTTATTTTGATTGAAATCCAAAAATTACTTTTCATTTTATACTGATTTGCATACATTCAATATTTTTTTTGGTCATTATGTTTATATATAAACACATTTGTATACATATAATGGTTAACAAAAAGAATAATAATGTAATTTGTGAGATACTGAGATCATAAATGTTAGAGCAGTGTCCGGCAAGCCAATGAGATTGGCGATGTTTTTAATACTTTTAGTAACAAATAGTCTTTTCAATTAATAATAGAAATGAAAGTTTATACTTTTTGGTCACCTGCATCATAATGTGTAAGTTATACACATATGGTTGAAGCTCCTAGATCACATAAGGCTATGTGACTTGGCCTCGCATAGAGATGGGGGTCTTGAAAACAAGTCTTTAAGGCATGATCTAAATCACTCCAAGTCGAACAGTCTAACAAATACCAGGGGCATTAACCTGACCCGGATTAAGACTTATACTTATGACATATTTCAAATGAGAGGATGTCTTGTTTCATGGACATCGAATGTAGAGACATTCACATGCATAAGTAGGTACTTATTAGAGAATGAGTTCGCTGAGAATCCCACCGAGGAATACCTAACTGGGAGCGCTAGTTGCACATAGAATTAGGATTGTTTCTCCGCTTATGGTATGCATTAATTAGTCCTTACACTTGAGGATTCATAGTAATCTTGTACATGTGTATTTATACTTTGATATAGGTATTGACCCCGTGGTGGGTCTTAAGGCGCCTATATTGGGTATAGATCTCACGTGTATGGAGGTTTGTGAGAGTCGATAAAGAATTTATTTGCTCACCATGTAGAGTGAGTGAATCTCCTATGTGTTCCATTTTAACTAGTCTACGGAAATCCATGGCCACGTTAGAGACAATGATTAGAAATGAGTTTTTTAGATCGATTGTAGAAAAAACTAATTATAAATAAGAATAATAGAATTGAGATTAAAAGGATTTCTGATAAATAATATCCTATACCTCAATCGGAAGATTAGATAATGAAAGGAATATTTTTGCACGGTAATCATAAGCAGACAGGTTTACTCATTACACTTCACCTATTGACTAGGCGTCGTGGGCTTGTTATTGGACATCGACCACGATAGATGGATACTATGAATTAGAATGAGTTCTAATTCATAAGTAATTAATTAAATGAGTTTAATTAATCGATTGATAAATTTATCATCTAAAATATCGCAATGAGTTGCGAGCCCATTTCTAATCTATTGGTAAACCTAAGGGGTTACACACAAATTAATGGATAAACTCCTAAACGTATATGAAACACTTAGTTGGATTAAATCAAAGTGTTTATTTAATCGATTAAGATGGAATATATATTCGATTGATTAAGTTAATTAATTAATTGATAGATTTTGATTGAATCAATTAGTTGATTTAATTAAATTAAAGAATTAATTTAATTGGACTTGAGAGCCCAATCCATTAATTAATTAGATATTAATTAATCAATAGAATATATTAAGTTAATCGATGGGTTCAATTAAATTAAATAGTTAATTTAATTGAATAAAATTAAAGAGTTAATTAATTGTATTTTTTAAGGTCCAAGCCCATTAATTGATTTGGTAGATTAATTCAATTTGGTGAAATTGATGGAAAAATCAATTAATTTAGAATTAATTGATTAAATCAATTAAATAGAGATGTAGTTGATTTATGATTAACATAAGAATATCAAACTAGAAATTAAGTAATGGTCTATTATCAAAGAGTTTGAAATAGATTGAAGGAATTCTTGATATATAAATATATATATATGGATATATATAATATATATCAACCTATACATATATAAGATATATTATAGATATATGTAGATATATCGTATGTTGCAAGAGATAGAAAAAGAAAACGAGGAATACACATTACATATATATGTATATATATATATATACGTGTAGCTGTGTTTGAACAAAAATGTCTTTTTTCTAATCCTTGTTTCCTTTCATTAATGTCATATATATCATATAATACGTATACGTGAAATGAGGTCACGGCAATGATTACAAGTTTTTCTTTTCCCTCAATTATTAACACGCACGGCGATGATGATCAGAAACGCCATTTTTCACCAGTCATTGCATAGCACATTAGAATGATTGTGTGACAATAAAACATTTATCTTCCTTCTTTTTTGATTTATTAACAAATTTTTAATTCTTGATCAATTGATCATCATAACATTAAGATATAATTAGAAATATATCAATCATTCTTAATTATTCTTAAAGGGTTTAGGAATTATTCTAAAAGTTAGAATAAAATAGTTTCATATATGCAAATATGATTTTCGATTCGATTCCAATATAGAATTGAGAAGTCGAGGAGATCTGTTCGTGTAGACTGTCTTTTGGGGAAGAACGTTTGGGCTCCTATTTGCATGGATTCATTCGGGTCATTGGGTTGAGGAGTTCGATGATGCGGTTTGATTGATTAAGCTGGAACTCAAGGATGAATTCGTATTTGAATACGACAATTCTCTGCATTAAACGGAAAGCTTTATTAAACGTGTTTGTTGTTTGCATAAGATCCTTGCCACAATAACAACGGAATACGTTTTTACATAATAGTTATGTAATAAATTTTTATATTTTTACTGTGTTAGCATTTCGGTACCTATGCGAAATTAATAATATATAACTAACTATGCTTTCGATATAGAATAGATATTTTTAAATTATTCTTTTGTCTTATTTTTGTTACTTTCTTTTTCTTTTTCCTCTTTTTTTTATTGATAGTTTAAAATCTAAGCTCGTCACAAATCGTTAAAAAAAGTTAATTAGGTGAACAACTTAAATAAGTATTAACATGGATTCATTTTCACAATTATTTCTGAAATTTTTATTTTGCATTTTTTCGCTTGGTGAGTTAATTTCTCTCTTTTTTATGTAAATACACGGATTTTTTTTCCTCAAGCAAGGAAACAATGCTTACATCAAATTTAATTTATCTGTTAATAAGTTACATATTGCATCGTGAATTGCATGAGTTACATATTGAATGTGCGTGTCAATTTTAAAACTTTTATTTTTTTAAATTAAAATTTTCTCAAGTATTTTATAATACAAGTACATCTGAGTATATTTTTATTAGATAAAAGTAAAAAAGGACACATTTGAGGTGTATAAATGACTGTATTTATTTTTATTAGATATTAATTCAATTTTGGTTGTCTTAAAAAAATAATTATAAAAGTTGTAATTAATTATATTACATAATTCGAACAACTGTCCAACAGCTAATTCAAAAATCTGAAATGTACATCCTAGAAATCATGCCAAATAAAATCTCAGCTTTGAAATTGGTAAACTTGGTAACAAAATTATCTCAATCGCACATGCGGCGTCCAATAAAACCACATATTGAGATAATTAATTTTTTATTATTTTGATCAGATTTCGAGATAATTTATTAATATTAAAATAATTCACGAATATTCTGGAACCATGTTGATTTAGCCATTTTTCGGAGCATTTAACAAGTGTCAAGCTAGGACCATAACACCTGGTTTCGTACGAAAATTTTAGGAAACAACCCCCGGCCCCCCACCCACCCCCAAAGAAAGAGTCCATTCCCTCACAAAATAGGGTAATTTTTTTATGCACAATGTTTGGACTTCACACAGACACACACGATATATATATATATATGAATTTTTTTTAAAATATCCTATTTTTATACTTTTATATTCAAAATACCCTATTTTATAAAAAAAAAATTCATTTTAACCTTTTTGAATAGTAATATTACTATTTAAATAGTAATTTCACTATGTAAAATTTCTTTATTTACGTTATTGCCTCAAACTTTAGATTTATTTACAATTTGATACCTCCTATTTAGAAAAAGGTACATAGATTACTTGTTTCATGATATATGAATTTTATTAAATTTACTCTTTCTCAATTTTTAACAGATATTAGAATATAATTTTCTATTGTCATTTCCATTTGTCAAAGTGCTCGAATATCATTTTCTATGTGGTTTAGTTCTTTAATCAAGAAAATCTTTATTAATACTTTTAGTGACATAATAAAAAATATAGTCTTCTTTATTATTATATGTTGCAATAAACATTCTTAAGTCTTCGGGTAAACTTTCTAGTACTTTTAAAAAAGCTATTTTATGTTTATAATTTTTCTTCTTTTAAATTGATTCTTTATAATATCAAAATCCTTATCCATTTTATATGCACAAATAAATAAAATATGTTCTCAAAATCATGATTAATAATGAAGTACTCTAAAATCCTTAAATTTTCTTAAATCAAGCAGAGAAATCTTAATATCTAAATCTTTTAAAAATATATTACCTCCTTTAGATCTTCAATTCTTTAATCCTCATAGGAACTCATCTTTTTTCACCTTGACAAGCCTGACTGATGTTTACCGAAACGCCCTCCTGACTTCATGAGACTTATAGTTTCAAATGGCTACTGTCTCAAGCGGTGCAATCACTACAGTTTTCGTAAGATTTGGAGAATTTTAGAAAATAAGGAGGAATATAAGAATAAAAGATTCTTATATAAGAATTTCAAATACTCGAAATTTATGAAAATAAAATGATTTTATTTCCTTCAAAGGAGATTTATACAAACATAATTTAGAAAAGTCTAAGAGTGGATGGTTTTCTATAATAGGTTTCTGATACAAAGTGTTTTTTCAAATTGAGGATTCGATGCCCTAGAAATGAAAATCCTAACACAATTTATAGATAAACATCTTGAACTATTCGGACTTCAAAGTTTTATTTGGCGTCCGTTGTCCCAATCTTTATGTACTGGAAACACGTTGCTTTATCTTTATCTTCATGCGTTGTCAACCTTATCTCTTTATCTTCAGGAGTTAAAAGATGTCTCCTACAGCTATCAGCCATAATTTTTTAGTAGGTAATGACGTCATGGCTAGGGGTGTTCAAACGGTTAAAACCGCGATTTTCGATTTTTTAGTTCGGTTAACCGAAATTTTTGATTTTCCAAAATGAAAACCGAAAACCGAACTGAAATGGGTTCGGTTTGGTTCGGTTTTAACCGAAAATTTTCGGTTCGGTTTTCGGTTAAAATCGAAAACCGAAATAACTGTAAAATAATAATAATAATAATAATATTAGTAATAAGAGCATGCAATTTTCCTTATTTTCGGTTCGGTTTGGTTCGGTTTTTTCTTATTTTTGTTCCATAGGTTATACAAAAATTCTTATTTTTGGTTTTTCGGTTTTTTTTCGATTTTTTAACTGAAAAAACCGAAAACTGAATTTTCTTGAAATAAAGAACCGAAAACCGAACCGAACATCCTTCAGTTCGGTTCGGTTCGGTTCGATTTTTTCGATTTTCAGTCGGTTCGATCGATTTTTGATTTTTTTGAACACCCCTAGTCATGGCATCCGTCACTCCTTACACTGTCGTAAACGCTTATATCATGATTTGTAACACCTAATCATTCTGTAAGCCTTTTTTCTTATAGTCTCTGTGCAGACAAACTCATGTATAATCAATTTATTAAGGAATTCCTTTAGAAGTGGAGATTTAATTTGTCCTCCTTTCCTTAATAAAATCCAATTGTTAGCCTGCATGAGTGTCTCATATTGATGATCCCAAAGAGAGTCAACAATGGATTGAATAGTTTTAATACCCATGGCTCTTCGTTCTGTGATCCATGAGTTGGTGAACTTAAAAGATCGAAAGTTCTTTATGTCTGTTTCAATCTTTAAGTTCGTAGTCAAAACATCTATGGTAATCATATGCTGGGCTTCATGACAGATCCGCATCTCAGGTTCTAGGGCTATAGAATAGAACTTGAGTACGACTGCTCTATTTCTAGCAAATTGACTGACTTGTGATTTAAAGCGATCATCAAATGCTGAAATGTCATGAAGATCTTTATCAACATAGAGTAGATCTAGAAATCCATAGTTTGCAAGCTGAAAAACTTTATGAGGATCAGTTCCAAACATGGCCGTGATTCTTGGATGAACACTATATCCTTTAGAGTAGAATAGTGTCCTAGAATTCACCAATTTGTAGGCTTCTTCTGCAACTTCTTTATACTCATTTTCCCATTTATTTGTGGGAACAAACTCCTCATCACTGGAACTCCTGTTGTTGAAGCTTCCTACTTTAGAAATTTTAACTTCAATAACCTCTGAATTATCATGAGATTTTGAAACTTTGCCTTTATTTTTTTTATAGGGTCAATGAAATCTTTATCAAATAAGGATTTAGCTTGAACTCCAGAAGCTTCTGCTTTATCTTTTCCTTTATTGCTTTCTTTTTTATCACTTTCATTTTTAGCATCACTCATTTTTTCTTTTTCATTTTCTTTATTTTTGGATTCAAGGAACAGATTTAAACTTTCTTGAATATAAATGGCTCTTCTAAGTCCTTGAGAAATTTCTAACACTGTTTTAAACTTTAATTCAATCAAGCCTTTAAGAGCTTTATTGCTATCAACAATGTCTTGACAAATCAAGACAATATCAGCAATCTCATTCTTTAGCTCAGTTGCCTCTTTATCAAGATCCATTTTTCTTTAGAAATTTATTCCTGCAGAAAAAAAAAGAATTTATAAGATGATTTGTATCATCACTATAATTTTTGGGAAATTGTCACCCATCAACGGATTTGAGAAGTCTTTACCACCAACCGTTAGACAGTGGACTAGTTGTATGTATAGTGCATACAATCACTCTAGTTGCATTTAAAGGGAAATGCACACCCATCTCATCCATTTTAGAGTTGGAGAACTCATTCTTTTCCAAATTCTGTATTTCTGAAAATGAAATCGGCTAGAAAATTTTCTGACCTTTTATTTACTATATTTTGAAACTATAAAAGGACAGGAAAACTTGCCATCTATGTAGCCTTCTATATTGGGGTGTATTTGGTAATTTATTGAAAATCAATGACTGTATATGGGTATTATCAATTTGGACTTGGAAAAGTCTTTAATATAGAAAAAGAGAGAATTTCTGAATTCCTTTCATGATTGCTAGAAGTTCTTTCTCATGGATTGTATAGTTGAACTCAGCTTGACCGAAAGTACCACTCGTATACCTGCCTATCTCATTGAGATCGATTTCAAGTAGTGCTGCCCAATAGAGATTTGAAGCATGTGTCTGCATTATCAATTTATCCTTTTCATTTGAAAGTTTTAATTCAGGCAATGTTTTACATTCTTTCTTTAAATTTTTAACAATTTTTGTATGTTGATTGTTCCATCCTTTAGTATTATTTTTTCGAAACAATTTTTGAATCTCATGCTTCTTTTTTGCAATATTTATTATGAATCCCTCAGCATAATTTAAACAACCAAGTAATTTTTCAATTTGATTCCCATTTTCCAATTTATCAGGAAATTCACAGATTTTCTTAAATATATAGGGTTGAAGTTTAATTCCTTCTTTATTTATTTTTAACCCTAGAAATTTTATTTCTTCCTTACAAATTATAGCTTTCCTTTCAGATAAGACTATACCATTATCTTTACAAGCTTTAGCAAATTGAAGTAGATGAATTTTATGTTCTTCTAAAGTATTAGAAGCAAGTAAAACGTCGTCAACATAAACGACAAGAAAGTCTTTATATTTATTAAAGATTTTATCCATTCTTCTTTGATATATAGAAGGTGAATTCTTTAATCCAAATGGCATAACTAACCATTCGAATTGTCCTTGAGGAGAACTAAATGGTGTATATTGTATACTTTCAGGTTCCATTTTTCTTGCCAAACTCCTGAAGTACAATCAAATTTAGAATAATATTTCTTTCTTTTAACTAAATTTAGTAAAACTTCTTTATTAGGAAGATAATAACTATCTGACCTAGTGAAATGATTTAGTCTTTTATAATTTATTATCATTCTAGGTTTTCCACGCTTTTTCTCAGCTTTATTTTCAACCATTAAAGTTTGGCTATTAAAAGGACTACTACTCCTTCTAATTAAAGGTGGATTTTTATGTAATAATTCATTTATTTGTTTATCAAATTCCATTCTATCATTTTCTGTATATAACATAGGTCTTTCTTTTATAACTATATTTTCAGTTAACTCTATTTTTGCCTTTAAATCTGACTCCTTATAAAAAGCCCGAGGATGATCATTATAATTTTCTTTTATCTATTTTAATACATCTTCAAGAGTTATTCTTTTTATTGTTATATTATGTATTTTTATCGAAATTTTATCATACGGTTCACCAAGCTTCGCTGGCTGAACTCTAAATGGTTCATTGATTCTTGGTAATTTTAAATAGTGATTACATTTAGTCTTTAGGATGACAGAATAAAGATTCTGTGAATAAAACTGAAATTGTTGTAGGAAATCATGTCCTAACAATATATCAGTTTCAAGTGAGTTATATTCATATATAGTATTTGTGGTAATAATTTTACTTCCTAATATAATATTTACTTTATCTGCCTTTTTATTAATATGTTCAGCGTGACTCGTAACACCCTTTATCTACATATTTCCATTCTCTTGCCATTTAGTATAAAGAAGGATTTAAACAAAGTTATTTCTGAATCATTATCTATTAAAGCACATGTTGTTATATTAGTATCTTGTATTATTATTTGTACAAAGACACTCAAAGGAAAATTAATTCCCTTCATATTTTTACAAAAGATTTTTATATTTTCAATTTGGAGTGTGACCCCATGTTTTTCTATTTTATAGTAATCACACTAGTTCAAGAAACTATTATCCAAAATTATATCGTAATAGTCTCCGGCCATATCACTATCTATATAATAAGGTACAATTATTCTTAAATCATCGAAAATTATTGAAACTTATATCTCTTGATCACAAGTTATTGAATGACCTTCAAAAATTTTATATTGAAATATAGTTGAAGCAACCTTTGCAATTAAGCCTTTATTTTTATGTCTTGCAAGGTGATTGCCACTGGCTCCTGTATCAATGACTATATTTGGTCCTTCAATATATTCTTGACCATTAAAATATTTGTCATTTATAACCATTGTATTGGTTATATTTTGTTTGGTGAATTCTACATTAGTAAGAGGTATCTTACTAATATTTCTTCTTGATATTGTATTTTCTCCAAAATCTATTTGTGGAGTTAAACCACTACTAGATCCATATTCTAGTATAGGTTTTCTATCTATTTTAACTTCATAATCTCTTATGTCTTCAATTTCCTCTATCATTGTTAACTTTGTTGTAGTTATATTACGATAGTCATTATCAATTTCTATATAAGGTTTATCTTGATATATTTGACCGTAATTACTATTGGAAAAAGCATATATTGCTCCATAGTAAAAGGTAAATGCTTGACTTTTATCTCATAGTTTTACATCTTTTAAGAGTTGAAAGTGTAAACTTAAAGTATCATTTATGTTTTGATCATTTATGTCAACACTATATTTAGGATAACAATCAAAACGAAATTGTGAGTATATTAAAATTCCTTCGACCATTCCTAAATGTCTATTTTTAGCATCTTTAAACCTTTGGTCATGAAGTGAAATAACCATAGGACTATCTATTCCATTTCTAAATAAAGCTTAAACTAGGATTTGAATCCTGCCAAGATAAACATATTTTATCTTCTTTCTTACTTCTGTATTTCTTATTTTGTTTAAAGCTTGATTTATTGAGGATTTAGTAAGAAAATTTAATCTAATTTGCCCTTTAGTATGTTCAACATTTATGGATCTTTCAACTGCATAATAGTCATAAATATTTATTTTTTCCCTTTTTATTAGATTACCAAAAGTTGTAAAAATACTTTTGGTAGGATTAGTTGCATCAAGTCTTAGACCTTTTATTTTTGCTAAAGTTTCTTGATCAAAGGTTATCTGTTGAGCATAACTTTCTGATCCATCATAAACTTCTACTTCTTTATCTGAATCTTCAGTTTCTATTATATCTTTATTCATTATTAGAATTACTAGAGTATTATTCCTTTTCAATGTATATTTCTTTATCTATATAATTCTCTATGTCTGAAACTTCAAATAATTTATCTTGTAGTTCTATGAATTCGGCTTCAATACTCCGAATTTTGTTAGGTTTTTTACACTATGGTGATTTATGTCCAATTTCTCCACAATTCCAACTTTGGCATTTTTATTTCTTTTATAGTTAGGTTTTCTTTTAAAATATCTTCTTTTTGGTTTTATAATTTTCTTTTGGAAATTATTGTATTTTTTATACTTCTTTTTATGAAACCTTCTTTTCTTTTTATTGATTCTTTCTTTATTGCATCCCCATTGACTGGGTACCTTAAATTCATTACAATATAAGGGTGAAAATTTTTTAGTTCTTCTATATAAATCTTGAGATTTACATAATTTATTTAGCTCTGAAAAAAGGAAGCTAATCCTTCTTCCTAGAGTTACGTTTGAATCTTTATTTTCTTCCTTTCATTTATTCATTATATATTTATTCCAAGGATGTTGAAGTTTTAAAAAGTACATATGGAGATATATACTCTGATCTTCATTACTATAGTATAGTGTATAATAATATTCTTTATATTCACATGTATATTGTTTTAGATTCTTCATGCTACAAATTCTAAGATTTATTAAATTAGTTCTTGCTTCTTCTTTTTCTTTAGAACTTTCTTCATCAGGTTCTTGCCAATTTTCTCCTAAAAATTCACTAGAAAGATAGGCAACTAAAATTTCAATTCCTTTTTCTGTATTATCTATTAATTTAGTATGTACATTTCTTTTTATTAATGCTTTAGTGTTTTCAGTTAATCCTTGCCACAAATTGAAAACAATTCCATCAAATGTAATGATTAAATAATCTATTTGTCTATTTGATGTCCATGTATCATCAACGTTATATTAAAAGAAAAATTTCATAGTATTTGCAATGAAATTATGGCTTTTTTAGTGTCTTCTTTGTAATCTATATTTAATTTAGAACATCCATGATTTATAGGTTCACTATAGTTATTATCTAGAGTGAATTTATCTAATTGTTTATGATATTTATCTTTCTTTATATGATCATAATATTGCCTTTTATTTTTAGGAATAAGCATAATTTCTGATTAATCTATTTTCATATTTTCTAGTTTTATTGTACTACTTGAGCCTCCAGTTGTATTATTTGTGTTAACTAATACTTCATATTCCTCTATTTCAGAAAGATCTATTTTTTCAAATTGATCAATTAATTCATTAATTTCATTCATCTTTATCTGTCTCAGATTCAGAATTTTGTTCTTTAGATGAATTAGATGATGTAGCTATATCTTTAACTTTTTCTTCCTTTTTAAGGGTTTCTTCTTCAGCTATTATTTTAGGTAATTTAGCATTCAACATATATGCATCAAAAGAATTTGGATGTACAGTTTCTTTAACAATTTTTATTGATTTTATTATAATTTCTCTTTCTTTTATTTTCTTGTCAAATTTATTTTTTCTTTAGACATGTATTCTTTATTAAATCTTCAATGTTTGAATTACAAATCTTTAAGATTTGAACCTCTATTTTTAATTCTTTAAGTTCTTGACTTAGAACATATAGTAATTCAAGTATTTTATTCATTCCTTTATTTAATTCTTCAATATTTTTATTTATTTTATCCATTTGTATTTTTTATATCTATCCCAATGTATTTGAGCATTTTGTTGAGTATCTTTTATCTTTTGTTTGCAACTTTATATTTTTACTTTATTCTCTTCTGCTTGAATGTGTTCATATTCTCAATTATATTCTTCGAGAATTATATTTAAACTCAGAATTAGATTTATACTTTGTATCCATCTTTTAAGATGTTTATTTGTCTTCATGCTTGACTTCAAATGTCAAGACCCTCATTTATTTGTTGTATTTTGGTCCTCAAAAAATAAATTCTAAAAGCATCTCCTCTATGATAAACTGGATTCGGCAATAATAAGCGATCCAGCTCTTTTTGATATTTATACAATTCAACTCTGAGCCTTTGCTGTGTATAACTAAGCATTGCTAAGTAAAATCATTACAGCTCTAATTTTTTTATAAGCCTCTACCTTTTTACAGTATAGCTTCCCTCAATCTAGCATTTTTATGCTCCTTGGCACTGTTCTCTAGCTTCATCAAATACTTGTATTTTCTATCGACTCTTCGAAATCCTTTAGTGTGTTTAAACAGTTGGCTCTTTATGGTGACGGTAATTGCCAATTAGTTTCATCATATGAGAAATCACAAGATAATAGATCAAAATTTAAATTATCACAAAAATCTTTATAATTTAATTCATTTAAATAACCAAATAACTCTCTAGTTATTAAAAGATTTATGATTGAAAGTTTTAATAATTCTAAGTACTCCATATTTTGTTTTTTATAATTTTTATTGATCTTTATGGCTCTAATACCAATTTGATACGGGGGTTTTACTTGATTTATTAGATTTACTTTATAAACTTAAAAATTTTATGAAACATTAAAATTTTATAATTAATATAGAAAATATTTTAAAGATGGTTAGGAAATGGATTTAAATGATTAAAAATATTATAGGAGGGGTTTTAGTGAAAATTCTTTAAAGTTTGAACTTTATTAAAAAAACACACTGGCCCACATGAATAGTTAGATCGAACTTGGGAATCCCGATCAAGGGCATTTTATAAAACTTTTTAAAAAGTGAGGTATTTTAAAAAAATTTATCTCAAAAAGGTATAAAATAAAAATTTCTTCTATATATATATACCAAATAGGTTAAATTGCGTTATATTTTAGATTTAATTAGAAAAAAAATCAAAATACAGTATATGGTATAATTTGAACTGGGTTCATATGTATGGGGTCAAATATTGTCATTATCAAAAATCATGTTTAGAAAAGAAGATGTATTTTCCCCGTTATTCTCCTTAACAATCAAGGGCGTTCAAATTTTAATCTTTTTCACTTTCCTTTACTTAAGCATTTTTCGTTTTTTCAATTAGCACAATTTTACGAATTACTAATTGATCTAACATTATAAGGCGTCAGATTCGTTGAGTAATATTCATGGTTCGAATCCTAGAGTTATGAATGGAACAATTGAATTGGGACGATCGCTCCCAAATGGGCCTCTGCAATACTTAGTCCGGATTAGTTGGTCAATGAATCGAAACTGAGAGGTTAAGAAAAAAGAAAAGCAAAGTTTTAGAACCAAATGAATTAGAATCCGATGGAGAAAAATCAATGCGGTACCCAATATGAGAGACCAAAGTTATTTCCAAAACATTAACTCACCACTATTACATTTATTCCTCAATTAAGTTATGATTAATTAAATTCTGGCCATCCATTTAGCACGAATTCATTAAAAAAGAAAAAGCTAATAATGCCTATATATATTTGCAGCCTCATAGTCTAAAAGTTCAACGTAATTTAACCATAATTTCTTTTGGCATCAATAAAAATTCTTTAAAAAAATTCAGTCAAATCAAATAACTGCATAATATTCTGTTTCTAGATAAATAAACTCAAATTTTATTTCATTTTATTTCCTTCTAATTATTTTTTACTTAATAACATAAATTTTAAATATGAACAAAATTGTTTAAATAGCGAATGGCGAGTAGGGTATATTAGTTGTCCAATTAAACAAATTAAATAATGTTCAAAAAAAAAAAAAAAACCAAGCATAAAGCACCTTTTGATGAATTATTAAAAAAATTAAAAAGATCATTTATGTCCCAACATCAATTTTTGTACCACCAATAACAAGATAACAAGATGCCAGTTATTCACCATTTTGAATGAATAGGCCGGCCCCATGCTGACATAGAATCTCGTCTTCTACTTAGTTTCTACACCCCCCCACCCCCACCCCCTCCTACCCCATTCCCTGTCCTCTACGAAACCACATTATGCTGCTCTAGATTAGAGAAGCTGATTTAGAGAGAGAGAGAGAGAGAGAGAGAGAGAGGGAGGGAGAGAAATCATGAGTATTGCGCAAAGCAATGGAAGTAATTTGGATTCTCAACACATAAAGATTCCGAAAATCAAATTCACAAAGTTGTTCATCAATGGCCAGTTAGTTGACGCCGTATCAGGTTCATCATCTTGCTCATCTCTTTTCTTCAAATATTATATGTATATGTGGTTTTTGTGTAGATTTTTTTGAAGGTACTTGACTAAGTTATATATGTAATTTCTACCTAGAAGCTTTTTAGATGTTAGATTTACTTTAAATCATCAATATGCATGCTTGAATCAAAGATAGTTTTATCATTTTAAGGCGTTTTTCATTAACAAAGACTTGATAGTATTTTACTATCCCATGTAATTCGAAAAGAATAAAAAAAAAAATCCCGTAAAAAAAATGAAGTTGAAAAAGTTCATGTTTTTTAAAATTTGTACAAAACACCCAATATATTGCACGCTAGTTGATTGCGAAAATTCATATACATTAACCCCCAAAATATTTTTTTTATCCTTACAAATTTAATTATATTGATTTTTCATTTTTTTTCTTTTTTATTAAAAAATTAAAAAAATAATCTAAACCCTAACCCCCCCCCCCCCCCAAACTTAGTAATTAGGAAAATATTTGATTGATATATATTCCAATAAAAAAGTAATACAATCAAGTGGATATTCGAATAGATTAAAAATATTAATAAATTAAGAATCACATTAATTGCCTACTTTGTCTTATTTGTCTTTGTGGTCGGAGAAACGCAAGGGCACCGTGTCTTGCCCGCTCACCACATATCTTTTATCCGCAAGATAAAAACGACAAACAGATTTTTTTCGAAATTATTATTATTATTATTATTATTATTATTATTTGTTTTTTAATCAAAATTTGGGAAAGAGATTGAATATATATCAACTGTTACTATAAAAATGAATAAATATTGTGGTTGTTGTTGGGACTCGATTCCATGGTTTTTAGTCATAGCTAGAAACCTCGATCTTGGCACTGGAGTAAGGTTTCATTAGCATTTTAGAACATAATACAAATTCCAATTAAAATTAAGATTGGTGGCAACAAACTAGCTACATAAATATCTATTTAAATTAAGAATATAATAAATTAAATTTATGATCAAACTTTAAAGTATCTAGACAAAAAAATGGTACGCAATTTCTGATAGGAATTTCCGGAGAAATCAGCACGAAACGAATTAAATAAAACTAAAAAATATATAATATTGAACCGGAGATGAAATCCGTTCCCCCAAAATCTCCTTGGAAAAAATATGGTTTTTAGGTGATGATTTTTAGAGGGAGGATATATGGAATATGGATAAGGTTTCTTATTGGTAGAGGGTGAATCCTATCCTTGTATTTAGGGATTTATATATTATTTTGATTTTAGTGTAGTGGCTTTCACCAATGAGCTTTAGATATTGGATTTGGTCATAGATGTATTTATTTTATCCATATCATTATTGGATTATATGTATATACATATATATTGAGTTATATATATATATATTGGTCTTCATATTGAGTTATATATGTATATGTATATATATTACACCCATATCATAAGTTCCTCAAATTTATTGAGTAGGAATGAAGCCCAACACACTGAATTTTAAAATTAGATATGAATATAAGTCCCTCAATTTATTGAGTGTTTGAAAATCAATGAATTGAGTGATATTGATGTTAATGATGAATTAGTCATAGCTTAAAATGGATGTAAGCATCAATGAATTGTGTGTGTGTGGTGTTTTTGCATTTTCTTGCACATTTAATTATTTATAACTAGTGTTAGAAGAAATAGAAGAATAGGATTAAAATAGAATTAAGTCTTAATCTAATTATATTTACTTTCCAACTCAATAACCAACTAATAGGTCTAAGGGTGCTTAGTGGTGGTCTATGTGTGCTTAGTGGCAATCTAAGTGATTCTTGGCCACACATGTAGGTATAATTCTAGAGAAGTATATACAAGTGTATAAACAAGTGTTCATGGATGGTGACGAGTTCTTAAGGGCAAACACCACGGCAACGAGTTCTTCACCATGGGGAGCCCCTATTTTATTTGTTAAGAAGAAGGATGGAACCTTGCGACTGTGTATTGACTATCGATCCCTAAACCAACTTACCATCAAGAATAAATACCCGTTACCTAATATTGATGAGTTGTTCGATCCAATTACAGGGAGCATCCATACATTCCAAATTAGACCTAAAATCAGAATACTATCAAGTTAGAATTCGAGAAGAAGAGATAGCTAAAACAACCCTCAACAATTGTTATGGACATTATGAATTTGTAGTCATACCCTTCGGACTAAACAACGCACCTGCTACTTTTACGGACTTAATGAATCGGGTGTTCCAACCCTATTTTGATCGGTTTGTCATAATTTTCATAGATGGCATTTTAGTGTACTCGAAGTCTAAAGAAGAGCATGAGGAGCACTTGAGGATAGTTTTGTAAACCTTGAGGAAAAGAAAGCTTTATGCAAAATTTAGTAAGTGCGACTTTTTGTTAAAACAAGTAACTTTTCTCGGGCATATTATCTTGCAAGGGGGGATTTTCGTAGACCCAGAGAAAGTAAAGGCAATTACGGAATGGAAGCAACCCTCAAATGTAACCAAAGTGCGAAGCTTTTTAGGGCTGGCCGACTACCACAGATGGTTCGTTGAAAACTTTTCAAAAATAGCTCGCCAATTGACAAGGTTACTCCAGTCTAAGGTAAAATTCGTATGAGACCAACATCGTGAAACCAGTCTCTAAGAATTAAAGAACCGACTGGTTATTGCCCCCATATTAACTCTACCAAATGGAAAAGATGGATTTGTAATATATACGAATGCATCTAAGTAAGGGCTTGGTTGTGTACTTATGCAAAACAGAAAAGTCATGGCCTACGCCTCCCGGAAACTGAAACCTTATAAGATGTAAGGACCCAATCTTTTGCTTATACTTTCTATGTGAAATATATATATATATATATATATATATATAGATATAGATATGCTCAAATGTGTATGATTTACATGGATATATGCATAATTTACATAATATTAATGTTTTGTGATATGTGCTCGTTTATTTTTAACATGCATAAGTATTAGGATTATTTTCTCATCTCATTTAACCCTCATACAATGTATAAAATTCAAAAATATATAAGTATGTGTATAGATACATACACGGTTTTTATATATACATACATATGTCGAATTAGGAGATTTTCATGTAATTCTTATAAGTGTCATTTTCACCAAAATGTATAATTTTTATAAAATAATCTTGAAAATGATTATTAAAATTACTAAGTTATAAGACAAGATATATGTATATATATTAAAACTTATTTTGCATATATATATATATATATTTGGGAAAAACCCTAAAGGATGACTAAGTTGTATTTTCTTTCCCCTAGATGTTGTTTTGTTCCATAAATATACAACATACAAGAAATAATCTATATTTCTTTCAAGAAATTAAGGGGGGGGGGGTTCCAGTTTTTAGAGTATACATAAATAAATAAATTAAATACTTGTTATATATTCATCCTTATATCCCCATCTCCCAATAATTAATGACTATGTACACTTGTATATACTTTTATAGAATTGTACATACTTGGATGGTCAAAATTCATATAGACTACCACTAAGCATAACTAGACCTCTTACTTGGTCTTGAGTTGGAAAGTAAGTAATTATTAGATTAAGACTCAATTATATTTTAATCTTATTTCTCCTAATACTAGTTATAAGTATGTATTATGCAAGAAAACACAAAACACCACACACAACACACACTTGTACACGGCCACACACACTTACATTTCCCTCTTGGTTTGTCCATTTCACTCCCAATTTTACCACCTTCTCACCCTTGTGCACCATTTTACAAACTTAGAAAAGAAAAGAAGAAAAACCCCTTAGAAAGCTAGTAATTCTACTTAACGCATAAGTTAGATTTTCCTAGTGTATTCATGCATTTATTCCCATATTAAGATTTAAGATGTAACTACAAGCTAGTTACTATCTTAGTCCTAAGAGATTACATAATAATTTAGGAAGATGCATGTTGTGTGTTTATGAAAGTTCAGGTTGAAAATTGTGAATTTCTGTTGAATTGTGAAGCTGAAATTATGCGTATGATGTTGGAAAGCAGGGTTTATGCTTGGTTAGGGTTTATCTATGTGTTTAGGATTTTATTGAGGTGTAGAGGCTGAAAATTAAGTTTTGAAGATGAAAATCCTGTGTTTTTTCAAAACTGGAAATCTTGTTTCAAAGCTGAAATTCTTGTGTTTCAAAGTTGCTAATCCTATTTCAAAGTTGAAAATCCTATTTCGAAGCTGAAAATCCTATTTCAAAACTGAAAATCTTGTTTTCAAAGCTGAAAACTTGTTTTCCAAAGGCTGGAATTTTCAGTTAAACAAGTTGGAAATTTCAGAATTTCATGCTGGAAATTTTCTATTCGTAGTCTGAAAAGTTCGTGTTTATAAACTGAAAATTTTGTGCTCTATACTGAAATTATACTAAAACGTGCTGAATATAGATTGAATTATGTGAAATCATGCTGAAATTGTATGTATAAGGACCCAAAGTGATAAAGGGTGGATGTAGTCGAATTCGGCCAGGTGGCAATGAGCTTGCCGGTCTTAGAATGGTTCTCGACTCTCTCCACCCTTGCCTAATCTCTCCTTACGTGGACGGAGAGTCCATGTATTGAAGTGGATCGTAGAAATTTGGCATATGCCTGGAATGTGACCGCTAGCGTGTTTGGTTGGGATGGGAGTATTGGTTTGAATTGAATTTACATGACGGTGAGATAAGGTAGCCCGCCGTCGAGGTGGAAAACGGTAGAAATGTGGTGTAATTTATGATTCTTATGATCTAAAAATTTATATGATTTATGTTTGATGAAAGTATGTGAAAATATGCGTGCTCGTAGAACACACGCGCACCTTATGTGTTAAGTAAAATTGATACTCAATATATTGATGGTGTTGTTATCCAATATTTTAGCTGAATTTGAATACGGAGTATCAACAAGGAGGAAGAAAAGGGACGATTTGAAGTATTTGGCTAGAGGAAGTTGTAGTCGAGTCTTTATAGTTTTATCCTGGGTTTAAGATTCTTCTTATGTATTTTGGTGTTTGCTATGTAATAAACGTCTTTTAACAAAATTTTCAGTTTTCAATAATAAAAGTATTAGTAGCATGTTTCAATAACTAGCCAATTATTTTGGGTCGTCACAATTAATCTAGATTATTCATTAAATAAAAAATCTTAGATTTTTCCTCTAGTTGATTAATTATGGTTTAGAGATTTTTATAGTCAATAATTAATATGCTAAAGATTTTTTCACAAAGCATTAATTTCAACAAATATGAATAATTGCAGGGAAGACATTTGAAACCATAGATCCGAGAACAGAAGAAGTGATAGCAAAAATTGCAGAGGGAGACAAAGAAGATGTTGATTTGGCTGTGAAGGCCGCCCGTGAAGCTTTTGATCATGGCCCATGGCCGCGGTTGCCTGGATCTGTACGTACTACTATACATTATTTCACATCAGTCATATATTCCCTTAATTACTAGCATTTTTTTATTGCACATATATAAAAATTTGCATAATCACAACATCGAAACAAAAAAACGTAAAATAGCTCAATTTCCCTTGATTACAACCGAGTAAAAGATACTAGACAATATCAAATTTTAAATGAAGATTTTTTCCTTTACAAAACAGAGGCGAAACTAGTGGGGCTAGAGGGTGCAACCCTCTCCATGCTTCCCCCCATCTCCCCTTAAGTTTATATAAACTAAGTTTTATCTACATTTTACATAATAAAATAAAATAAGTCATCCTCCTCAAATAATAGAAATACCTTTAATATTTTTATAGAAATTGGATCTCGTTCTCTAAATAAAAATTGACTCATTGTCAGGGAAGGAGAAAGATACTGATGAAGTTTGCAGACTTGATAGACGAACACGCAGAAGAATTGGCAGCATTGGAGGCCGTCGACTGTGGAAAACTATACCACAGGAGCAAGACTCAGGAGATCCCTGCAGCAGCGGAGACCGTACGCTACTACGCAGGAGCGGCCGATAAAATTCACGGGGAGACGTTGAAAATGTCACGGGAGTTGCAAGCGTACACTCTCAAGGAGCCTATTGGTGTTGTGGGCCATATAATTCCTTGGAACTTTCCGACTCAAATGTTCGTCATTAAATGTGGGCCGGCTCTAGCTGCTGGCTGTACCATGGTGGTTAAGCCTGCGGAACAAACGCCTCTTTCTGCGCTCTACTATGCTCACTTGGCGAAATTGGTAATTTATCTGTCACTTGTTAATAAATGCATCAAAAGATTAAAAAATATAAGCTCGTGTGGATGGAATTTTTTTTTTTCCAAAAAGAGAATTACTTATTATTGAAAAGGAATAAATAAAACTTAAGTGAAAAAAGTTAAGAGTTTGGTTGGCTCTTTTTTTTCTTTTTAAAGAAAAATAGAAGCTAGGAAAAATCCAATTAAAAGTGACTTTTTTCTGAAAGCTATGAAAGTAGTTTTTGAAGAAAAACGCTTTCAAATTGTTGCATTTAAACGCAAAACTGATCAATTTTTTTTCTTTTTTCTTTTTAAAAGCTCCATTAGAGAAAGTACTACTCATCATGTACTTGCTTTTTGTAACTATCCAAACGGACCTTTATTTTGTCATAAAAATATTTTTTGGAAAATAAATACGGTAATAGTTGTATTTAAGTTGTTATAGTCAATAATTTGCAAGAAACTCTAAAGTGACAGCTTTGTAACAATATATATATATATATATATATATATATCTTCAAAAACTGAAACAATTTCTTTTTTTAGTTGTCATAACTAGTAACAATTTAAAATACTATATTATTAGTAATGAGTTATTCTATGACAAAATTAAAGTTTTTATTATATAATAAATATCATTAATGCATGGCAGCATAAAGAATATTGTTACTTCACTTATCCTTAGCGATGACTTCTGTATTTGTCACCTATTTTTTCGTCATTGATATTAGATTTTCTTTGTAATTAGTGGCAGTAATTTCTAGGAAAAAAAATACTTTTCCACCTAAGTTATATTTCTTCTTTACAATATTATATCATCCAAAGCTATATGTGCTTTTACACGTTAGATATGTCATTTTTTCCGATATAATATTCTATGGAGATTCTATTATACGACTTGTCAGATCAAATTATTTCGGTACGTTATATTTTTATCATCTGAACTACATGGCTCACATGATAAGTAGTTTACCATCCAAGCTATTTAGGTGATAGAATATATATTACTATTGAAATACACTTCTATGTTCAAATCGGTTTAGATTTTCTATTATATAATTGTGCTACATCTTCTGTTATACTTATCAATACACGTCACTTGTATTGGTAAGCAGTCGAAATAAGGAAAGAGAAAAATTGATTATATGGGAAAAAAAAATACAAAGATTTTCTTTCCTTATCTCGACCGCTCACCAATATACGTGACATGTATTGATAAATGTAACAGAAGATTCGAACTGTGTTCAAACAGTAATTCATGGCACTGTATAGAAAAATAATAATAAAATAGAGTCTCTGCAGATTAGATGGTAATGTGTGTGAAATAATTTTAAGTTACAAAAAGTAAAATAATAATAAAATAGAGTCTCTGCAGATTAGATGGTAATGTGTGAAATAATTTTAAGTTACAAAACGTAAAAACCTATGGAGTTTGAATGAATTTTTTTTTTCTCTAATCGAAATAACATCTTCTCTCTTACTTGATTAAAAGCCCATTTGGATGAGCTTTTTTAGAGGAAAAACACTTATTTATTTATTTTTTTTAAAAAAGAAACACTGTAGAGCAGAAAAAAAATTGAGTTTGGATAGACTTTTTTTAAAAAAAAAAAATAGAAGCAAAAAAAAAAAAAGCATATTTGAAAACACTTTTAACAATGCAAAACTTTTTTGCTTAAAAAAAAGTTCTACTTCAAAAAGCACTTTTTTTTGGTTGATCTCATCCAAACGGTCCTAAAAAAATGAAATAAGTTACTGTTTGCAGGCAGGTATACCGGATGGAGTGTTGAATGTTGTGACTGGTTATGGACCTACAGCTGGTGCAGCCATTGCTTCTCATATGGACATTGATAATGTAATTATAACATTTATCTCTCTCCTATTAACATATATAAAGCCAGATGCTTTAATTGTTAACAAATTAAAGGGAATTTAGCATGATGTATTTGAGAATAAAAGGCTTCGATATTTTTGTTTATTTTCAGGTTAGTTTTACAGGATCAACGGAGGTGGGGCGTCTCATAATGCAAGCTGCAGCAACAAGCAACTTGAAAGCTGTTTCATTAGAGCTGGGAGGCAAATCCCCCTTCATTGTCTTTGATGATGTTGATGTAGATAAAATCGCTCAACTTGCTGTCATTGGAGTCCTATATAACAAGGTAAAGAAGGATTGTTTGAATAAGCTTAAAAAAGAAAAAAATGAAAAAAAAAGTGTGTTGAATCGTGTTTTTTTAGTGGAGTTTTTAGTCGAGATATTTTGAATCTTGATGTAATAATTTGAAAGTGGCATAAAAGGTTTTTTTTTTTAATTTTTTGGTAAGCTATTCTATTTAGCTTGCAAAATTTGGTTTTTCGTCTGTCGTTTGCCTTTTTTTTACTAGGGTATTTCTGTGTTTTTTTTTAAGAAAAAAGAATTTTTCTTCTAAACAATATGGATTTCATTTCTAGAGCCCGTTTGGATGGGATTAAAAAAAAATTGCTTTTCGAA
Source organism: Petrea volubilis (assembly GCA_026212405.1). Classification (NCBI taxonomy): domain Eukaryota; kingdom Viridiplantae; phylum Streptophyta; class Magnoliopsida; order Lamiales; family Verbenaceae; genus Petrea; species Petrea volubilis. The sequence goes on from CM047870.1 coordinate 18,441,506, forward strand.
TGGTGTTTTTTATGATAGAGCTTTTTTTTTTTCAGCCAAGTTGTTTTACGTTTGGATATAGTAGTTAAAAGTGTTTTAAAATGTGCTTTTATTTAAAGCTACTTCGGTGTAGCTTTTAAAAAAAAACCCATTTTGGCTTTTTTTTTTATGGCTTCTGTTTTTTTTTTAAAAAAAGCTCATCCAAATACAATATTTTTTTTTCTGAAGTGCTTTTTTTTTTTCTAAAAATAAGTGCATTTTCTCTGCAAAAAGTCCATCCAAACGAGCTCTTAGTCTTAGAAGTCAGTTTTTTTTTGGTCTAACTGGTTACAAATTTTCAAATTTAGTCCCTTAATTAATATCTCACTTTTTCCCCCCCTCAAATTTAATCATTTTTTTTTTCAAATTTATTAATATTTTGATGGCAAAATGCACGGACTGCGCACGTAATTGTTAACTAGTGCATTCGGGCGATAAAAATTGTCCCAATGGCCGCACATGTGTGGCGCATGATTTTGCCATCAAAATTCTAATATAAAATCCTAGAAAAATTAAATTAATAATTACATTAAATGAATAAGTTTGAGAATTTATAATTGATTAAAAACAAATTAACAAAGGTTGAATCGCGGGGCTAAAAATGAGAATTTCATCTTCTTCAAATTTATTGATTATTGTTGGGTTATGAAGAAATAAATAAAGATCCCAATACCTTTTCCTAATCATTTTTTGATCCTGTAGGGTGAAATTTGTGTGGCTGGTTCTCGTGTCTTCGTTCAAGAAGGGATATATGATAAATTTGTAAACAAGCTAGTAGAGAAGGCAAAAGCATGGGTGGTTGGGGACCCTTTTGATCCAAATGTTCATCAAGGACCTCAGGTATGATTTTCTAACTCACTCCATCAAATAAAGGGAAATTCTAGCCCAAACCCGGCTAGACCGAACCACTATTAATTACGTGACAAATTTATTAGGAATACTACATACTGTTAAACCACTGTTATTTTAAATTAGTTAAACCACTGTTATTTTAAATTTATTATACATAAAAATTTAAATAAAAAATTACAAATACTTTACAAAAATATTCAATATTATATAAATAACTACATACAATTTATATGATGATTATAAATTAAATAATTTAATAATAAATTTAAATAGTTTTTTCATTATTTAAATTGCATAAAAAAATATAATTTATGCGAAAATAATATCAAAATAAGCCGTATTTTTACTTGCGAATATCTTTTTCACATTCATATAATACTCGTACTTTTACTAATTCATATATTAGCAATATGTGCATTAGCAAGCCGATTTTTTCTCTATGATTTTAGAAAAATATTTATAACATGTAAGCGCGTATTAAATGTTGAATATTACCTGTCCCTTATTTAACAAACTAGGATTAGGCAAAATTTTAGGTTGAAAATATCACTCTATTTTTCCTTTTTGTAATTTAACTTGGGAAATCTTGCGCTGATTATATTGCCATGGATTCCTTTTTTACTCTAAAATAGGTTGATAAGAACCAATACGAAAAATTTTATGGTTCATCGATCAAGGACAAAAGGAAGGTGCCACTTTGTTAGCTGGTGGTAAGCCGTATGACAGAAAGGGTTACTATATTCAGCCAACAATTTTCACAGATGTTGCTGTAAGTATTAGAAATTTTACTTCCTTATACTATACACAAATCTTGAAAAACAATGAAATTCTGGATATATGTACATGATTAAGTCGATTAAATTTTTTTTGTCCTGGTATGTAGGATGATATGACTATTGCAAAGGAAGAAATTTTTGGGCCTGTTATGTCAGTTATGAAATTCAAGTAAGTGCATAATTGCATTCATTTTCGATTCACGTTCCTTCTTAATATACCACAGTGAAGTACATGAAGTCTGAAAGATTCTAGGTCATGTTTTAACATGAACTCATTTCAGTCTCTCATATGTGAATCATTATGTTATAAACCCTGAAGTTTAAATTTTATTTTATGTTGGTTTTTTGAACTCAATTTCTATTAAAATTGTGCCCGAATAAAGAGCTTATAAGCTATATGCATGTGCAATAGTGAAGGTAAAACTGTTAATGTATAGGTTTTTGTTCCTAAATTTTGCACATGTATCTCAGGCGTAACCGTTCTTGATAAAAATTGGACTGCAAATTAACTTGAAGGTTTAATATGTAACAAATTTTAATTTGAGAAACTGCCAAATTACGATTAGAGCATAAAGCATTAAAATTATTTTAAGCCAGAAGATGATATACGATTTGGGTCATTTGTCCAAAGTCCTAGCATATATTGAGTTTGGTTGAACAAAACTCAATCGAGTTAGAATTTTCTTGAATTTTCGGGGGAAGAATTTCCATACTTTTTTCTTTTTTGACTTGAAAAGAACCACAAGAAAAAAAATCTTGTATGTACATACTTAGCGCTGTCAATTGCCGAAAAAATACCAAGATAGAAGACCATATATCCTACTCTCGACCCCACTTAAATACATATTCAGTGGGTTTGTGTATTGAGTCTACTCTATTTTTAGAGTCTGGGCCCTGATGCAACCCGACCAAAACTCTCTCTCTCTCTCTCTCTCTCTCTCTCTCTCTCTAGACGTCCTTTTGTATGTGGCATTTAAGGATGAATTATCCTTTTGTGTGTGTAATTTTTTTTGGTTTTTATTCAATCGATGCCCATTATTTAAGGATAATTTAGCATTTATATTACGTTACCAGAAAATACCTTATCCATTGATACTTCATCACAAATTTGAAATTTTTGATAGATTATATTCATCACAAATTAATTAGTAAATGCTTTATTATTGATTATTATAAATTTATTGTAAATGTTCATTTTTATAAAAGGAGTCTATGGATCTTAACTTAAGAAATGGACGGTTCACATTGATCATTCAATATAAAAATTATAAATTAAGTATATAATATATAAATAGTATATAATACATACACACACGTACACATAGTTCACACACACAGACACACACAAAATCTAAAATCACACAGACACACATGCACACACACACACACACACACAACTATTGAAATTTCACACAATACACGTACACAACACACACACACACACACGCACAAATCTGAAATTTTGGAGATTGAGACCAAAAAATTTAAAAGTTGAAACTAACATGGTAAGAATACCATTGGATATCATTATCCAATGGTTAGGAATAGGATATAATTTTATCCTAACCCATATATTAATATTAGTATGAGTTTTCGATTCGTAAAATTTTAAGATATGAATAAAATACGAATAGAGAATGATTGGATATGAGTAAGATAAAACTCTATCTATCTGACAGGCCTAGTACTTAGAATGAAAATACCAAATTATAACTCATTAACAACATCACTTCTTCCACTATTATGGCACAAATTCATAGACAAAATTATTTCCCTCTCAGTGTTGGATAATACATTGCATTTGGGTTTAGAATTTAATAAGCAAAAGTGGTAAGGAAAAAAAGATTAAAGGTAAAAAGTATGATTGTATTTTTTGGAATGAAATCTTTGTTTGAATAATTTTTTTAATTGAATATTAATTTTATGATTCTTTTTAATACCAAAATTAATTTTAAAATTTTTTGAATATTTTTCTTGTAAAATAATGTAGGACTATAGAAGAGGTGATCGAGAGAGCCAACGCAACCAAATACGGACTAGCAGCTGGCGTAATGACCAATGACTTGAACATCGCCAACACAGTATCAAGGTCAATCCGAGCCGGCGTAATTTGGATCAATTGTTATTTCGCGTTTGACAAGGACCTTCCCTATGGAGGCTATAAAATGAGTGGTTTTGGCAGGGATTACGGCATCGAGGCTCTTCATAAGTATCTTCAGGTCAAATTTGTTGCCACCCCAATTTATAATTCTCCATGGCTATAGATTTCGGTAGGATCCAACTAAAAGACCAGTGTAAAAGCGAACAAAAATATCTTGTGTCTGGTATATCACAAGGTGTTTGTGTGCTATGATGTACTGTGAGTCGACTCACAAACCACCATCAAGGTTTAAATCAAAGCAAAAGCAAAACATTTAAACAATTGACTCAAGTAAGGTTGTAGAATCATATTTATTTTTTGAAGAATTTAAACGACAACTTGAAGTGCATTATGCCAAGGTTGTAGAACGAATGGAAAAAAGCACCGAACACAACAATTCAATGTTGAATCATACCCAACACAAAAACAAACAAAGAATAATTTCAAAGATAAAGAGTATTAAAGATATACATACCTAGAAGACAAGCTCACTTTCTCCCCACGAACAACTTTCAGGATGATGACTAATTTAATAATTTGGGCCTTCAAGCACATACTGCAAACTTTTATGAACAAGTCCGCAAGCCACTGCATCCTCTTTAATCGAGAATATATGCAGCTACCCAGAGGGGTGTCAATTCCGATAGGTCCGAGTTGGTTTGGTTTAGGGATATAACAAAAAAAAGTCAACCCAAATTAACGTTCAACCCAAAAGGCTCAACCTTAACATAATATTATTGGGTTCAGGTTGAGTTTGTGTTGACCTAATAAGTAATTAGGTCATCCAACAACATAAGCCAACTCGATAACTTAACCCAACTCAATAATTAATTTTCAATTTTTTAGATTTTGCAATGACAAAAATTACTGAACATTTTCAATAAGATTCATTAATACTAAATTTAAATCCAATAAAAAAATTGAAAAATCTAATACAACTCAACCCAGTTACTAATAAAAAAAAATTAACTAAAAATGTAACACCTTATAAAAAGATATCCTTCTGTAGAGATGAAAAGTGAGAATCAATATTTTGCATTATATAGTCGTAATATGAATCCAAAATCTAATTGTAGAACTTTTTCTAAAGAAAGTTTGTTAATAGAAATGGCAAAAATTATAATATTAATCAAAGGCTAACACATTTCGTAATTAATCTTGAAATTTTACTACTAATTAATCACTGAATAGAATACCTCATTATAATTAAAGTTAATATATCCATATAAGAGTATTTTAGAATATTTTAGAATGCATATTTTTAAGTAACTTAATAAATTACTTTAGATATCAGAATTTATTTTTTTTTTTTTGGTGTAAAGAGCTGAGTTACATTACATTTTCAGCATCTCAGAATTAACAACATTGGCCAATTCCCTTGATGGTGCCTCCCAAACCACTCTTTCCATATTGTTGTGGCCAAGCTATCAGCACATCCATTTGCAGATCTCTTCACATGTTTGATCTCTATGGCCCATGGTTTTCTTACCAAGTCGTGACAATCTTGAAGAATGCAGGCTAGTGGAAGATCATCAATATCATTTGAGCGTAGCATCTTGAATAGAACCTCTGAGTCAATGTCGACCTCCAACCTCTCCAGTCTTCTTTCCCATGCAAGTCTCAAGCCCTCGTGTTGCCGCACGAGCTCAGCAATCATATGGAGCCCTCCCCAATTTTCATTGTAAATTTGATAATCCATTCTCCTCTACTCTCTCGAATAATGCCCCCTGATGCGGTAAGGTTTCTGTCCATGAGAAAGTTACCATCAACGTTAAGCTTATACCATCCTTGCGGTGGTGTTTCCACGGGGTCACCATTCCGCTCTTACCGCTATCTTGTCTTTCTTTGTGAAAAACTCTAGAAATGTTTGATGCTAATCCTCTGATAGCGGTCAATGTTTCTCTGTGATGTTCATACCCCCCTTGTAAAACTTCTTTGTTGCGTGCCACCCACAAATGCCATATTATGGCAAGAAAAATGGTAGACCATCTAAGATTAGGAACAATATTGTTCTTGAAAGATGCTCTTAAATTTTCCAAAAGCAAGGATGATGTATCGATGGCCAGGAACTACTTCATAGCCTTATGATGAACAATGTTGTCCCAAACAATTCTTACTCTAGGGCTCGTAAGGAATACGTGTATGATGTTTTCTTTCTCTCCCCCACACCTTGAACACACCCCGACGGTTCAGATTTTCCTATCAAGTCTCTGGCTATTTGTGAGAAGACTGTTATGATTGCAGAGCCAGAGTATCTCTAACCGAACCTGGTGGTGGAGTGATGATTTTGGATAAGTTCCAATTCTCCCCATCAATTAATTGTCCCACCTTGATGTCCACATCCTCCCTTGCCATAGTACCATCAACATACCCTTCAGTCCTCTCAGGGCCCAGCCATTGATCAGTCCAAAACAAGATTTCGATTTGAGATCCATCCCCTAATCGTCACCCTATATTCCTTTCCACTGCTCTCGTACTCCTCACTATTCCTTTCCACAGCCTTGGAGGATTGTGGCTTTGGATTATGGGGTAAAATATCTTCCACTTTTAAGTACTTTTGGGTGAAGATATTTTCACATAGTCTGCCTTCTTTGTTGATTATACTCCATCCGACTTTTGCTAACAAGGCCATGTTAGTATTGCGGGAATCCCTGATTTCTAAACCCCCTTGTTTTTTGGTTCGCAATACCTTATTCCAAACCCACAAGATGTATCTTTTTACTACCCTCACATTCTCCCCACAAGAAATTGCAATTAGTTTGGTCTAGCTGCTGGCAAACTTTGGAGGTTTAGCCAGTTAGACTACATTGTGTAAATTAGAATGGAGGACATCACAGATTTCACCAAAGCCGCTCTTTCTGCCAAATTTAATAAATTGGACTTCCAAGCACTCAGCTTTTGGTTAACTCTATCAATCACATTAACAAAGCTATTGGAATGAGAACAGCTTTGGTTGAACATAACGCTAAGATATTTCCCAAATTCAGCAGTTTTCCTCACCCCCAAGATAGCAGTGATCTCCGAAGTTGCAATAATATCTACCTTAGTAGAGAAAAATACCTTGGACTTTACCAAATTAACCTTGAGCCTGGATGCTTTACTGAAGGCCTCGATGATCCTATTGATGGAATGTGCACATTTCACAATAGCTTTTGCAACCAATATAATATCTTGCATGAAAAGGAGATACGTTACTTTAGGTCTAACCCGGTACACTACAATCGGGCTCCACTCCTTCACTTCAACTGTCTCTTCAATTAAATAGGTTAGTCTCTCCATGCATAAGACAAAGAGATATTGAGATATAGGATCTCCTTGTCTTAGGCCACGCTTTAGTTGGATTGGATCCATAGGCTCGCCGTTCCATAGAATCCGTGGTCTAGCACAACATACACAACTCATCAACAACTTAATTAACTCATGAGAAAATTAAATGCATTCTTTTTTCAAGAAAATTCCAACTAATGTTATCGTACACCTTCTCAAGGTCAAGCTTCAGGAGCATCCCCCCGGTGCGATTTTTTAAATGGTTCAAAGTGTGCATCATTTAATGCAAGACCAAGATGTTATCTTGCATACTCATTCCTAGGATAAAGCTACTTTGGGAAGGGCTTACAATCTCATTGAAAAACGGTTTCATTTTGAGTACTACCAATTTGGTTAAGAGCATATACAAGGTATTGCAAAGTGCAATCGGTCTAAGCTCGTTGACTGAAGTGGGATTATTCACTTTAGGAATTAAAACAATGAAAGAGTCGCCAATCACTACCAAGACCTCATCTTATGGAAGTTGTTTGCAACAAATTTGAAAACGGATTTACCAACAATGTCCCAAAATATTTGATAAATAAAGGCTTAACATCCATCGGGTCCGGGCTCTTTGTATGGGTGCATGGATTTGACCATGTTATGCACTTCCTTCGTAGTCACTTTTTTGCTTAGGGCCGTGATCATATCTTGGTTTAAATGTCTCTAAAACTTACTTTTGGCTAAAACCTCTCCATCCATGTTCTAAAGTCCTCCAAATAGGCTACTAAAGTGATTATAGACATGCTCTCGAATTTGTTCGTTGTCCATTTGCCAATTTCCATCAATCATGAGAGCTGAAATTTTATTTTTCCGTCGTCGAGTGAGGGTGGAGATATGGAAGAATTTAGTATTCCTATCTCCAAACTTGAGCCAATTAACCCTAGATATTTGAAACCATAAAGCTCCTATTGCTCAAGTATTCTCTATTGTATTCCTTTATGAGGCTAGACTCCATTTGATGCAATTCCTCATTATCATGTCTAGCAAGAGCTCTTTAAATGCTCTGGATTCTCGACTTTAATTTTCTTTTTTTAAAAGAAAATATTGCCAAATTCATGCTTGTTCCAACATCTCATGATCTTCGGTAGATTGGCTAGTGTAGAGAAAACATCTCCCTCGTGTCCCAGGCCATTTGAATTTCTAATGGGCAGTTTGGGTGAGATAATCATGCCAGTTCAAATTGGAAAGGTTTGTTTATTAGTGGAGGTTGCAACCTGAAACATGACTTAAGAATGGGATGGTGGTCAAAGTGAATACGTGGGAGATGAAGGACAATTACCTTAGGAAATTGTAATCTCCATTCTATATTCGCTTTTGCTCTATCGAGGAGCTCTCTAACTCGATTAAATCCATTTCTTCAATTGTCCAAGTGAATCTCGAGCCCTGGAAACCGATGTTTTGAAACCTTGACCAGACCGACTGGTCCGATGATTCAACCGGTGACTGGAGGCCTTTCCAGTCCAGGTGAACTTGAAAAACCGCCTATCAAATAAACCAGTAGAAATCGGTAAGAGCCAGCCGAAAATCAGTTAAACCGGTCCCGATCTAACCTGCGGTTCAATCTTTCCCTTCTCTTTTCTTCGGCCAAAATCTGTTTGTTCTCTCTTTTTTGCTTGATAACAGACAATAACCCTGAAAAATCTTGAGTCTAACCAGCTGAGCTTCTGATCTTCCTCCTCCTCCCGCTTTGAAGCCCGTCACCACCGCCACCACTTCTTTCAGTTTCTCAATTTTACTTTCTCGCCTTTAGGTTTTATGGTTGTTGGTGAGTTACTTGGTATCCACACCCTTTTATGTATATTATATGAAATTAATTTAAGTGGGCCATATGTTGTTTTTTTGTTTGCTATTTATTTGTTTGCACACCATGTAAAGGTGCAAACATAATTTCTGATATTATGCTACCATCATACTTTTGAGCAATTTTTTTTCAAAATCTTTACAAGTAGTGTAAATTAGGCTTTACCCCAGCATGAGTTTTGTTTAAACAAGTTTTCTTTTTTCTTTTTCTTTTCAAATTATTTTTGAGTCAAACAACTTTTTTATGCATAATAATTGCGAATTTCTATTTTATTGAACAACTTTCAAAGAAATGTTTTTGGGGGAAATATTTCTATAATTTTCTATATTGTTGTCTCGTTTACTATAGTATTATATGTATCATATAATTAAAAAAAATATTATATATCATGATGTCATACCTGTGACATCCCGATTTTTGGTCTAACAACGATATAAACCGGTTCTTACAATATACGCGCATGCTTACTAATATTTCATGTTTGGTATGATCCTTCTTTTATATGTGAATTATGTGACGTGATAATTACATGATTTTTCAAATTTTAAACGAATTTGACATTCTAACACAATTTTCGAAATCTTATGTCCTAAATTGCAATTTTCGAAAATATAACTAAAACATTTTTAATTTCTGGGAAATATACATATAATTTCAGATTTATAAAGATCAAATTTCATCATTTTGGATTTTTTCTAAATTATTTATGAATTTTCAAATTTTAGGCCTTAAAACCCTAATTTTATGCCCTAAAATCGTAGTTTTCGATTTTTACAAACATAAATAAGTACAAATTTGAAATTTTAATAAAATAAAGATATGATTTCAGATTTTATAATATTAGGCCAATAAATATCAGATTTTATTTGATTTTTTGTTCATATTTTATTAAAATATCTTATCTTATCCTATCTTATGTTATGTTATCTTATCATATCTTATCTTATCATGTCTTATCTTATCCTATCTTATCTTATTTTATCTTATCCTATCTCATCTTATCTTATCTTATCATATCATATCTTATCCTATCTTCTATGCATTTATTATAAATTGACCTTATATTATAAAAATCTTATTTTTTGCCCTAAACTCTATAAAAAGGGGGCCATTGTCTTCATTCTCCCACACACACACACACAAAATCCCGCCTAAAAACACCTACCCACACTCACTCCACTCTCAACACACAAAACACTCTCTATTTATATCATATCTTCCCCACCTATATATACATCAATAAAACCTTCTTTTTTTTATACATATATACCTATTAGCCTTCCATATACTCTCTTAGTTCCCTCACACACTCTTGAAGGTAGAAACCTTGCTTAAACCCATAAATAAGAGTGTTATTTATGTTTACCTTGAGTAAAAGTTCTTGCTTAGGCATGCTTCAATGCTCTTGAGTAAAAGTTTTTGCTAAAAGCATGCTTCAATGCTCATGAGTAAAAGTTCTTGCCAAGCATGCTTCAATGCTCTTGGTTTAGTAGATTGATTATTTTTGAAGTGATTTTCATAAGTTGATAATTCATGATTATGTGAAAATGTACAATATTTTCTTAAAGTGGATACTACGTATAAGTTAGCGTCTTAATTTCTAAATTATGATTATATGAGTATTGTGTTAGTTCAAGAATACAAGTAGTTAGGTTATTCCTTAAATAAAGATTACTAAGTAGTATCCTAATTATAGCTATTAATGTAAATTTTAGGAGGAAGTCAAGTTGATCTAGCCGAAACAAATCTATAAACTTGATAAACTCCTAAGGTGAGTGCTTTGTCAATTCCTTTCTAGGGCTTTAAACTATATGATATAAATATTATTCGTATAGCCTACCTTATTGAATTTATGCTATCAAATCTTTCGGAAAATGTTTTCCATACATATAAGACAAGTTATTTTCAAAAATATTGCATTCTCTGATGTTGCCAGTTGTATCTGTCCCGAAATGATTTTTGACACCTTTGGGATATCATATTTTAATTATATTTTTATGTATCCCAGGTGTAAAAATAAGTTATTGCTTTGTTGACAAGTCGTGAGCCATATCTGTTCCGTTATATTTCAGTTTACCCTTGGGGATGCCCTTGGGAAGTTTGGGTCCAGGTACTTATAAGAGGAATTTTATCGGGCGGAACGGACCGCCGATGGAACCTTTTACATGATACTATTCCATGAAACCAATTTCTATGTATAACCGGAGGATGACTGTAGAAGGGATTGGAGCGATGTATTGCACGGACGTGTGATACATCTCCGTCTTGTTTAGTGTCGAGGTGGCTTCTCGACAAGAGAGGCATAAGGGTTTCTATTATGATTTATCTGTTTTGGATAGTCATAAGGTTGGAGACTCCGTCTTGGGCTCACTGTTCGTATTACTCAGTTCAGTTATTATTATCAAGTTACATTTCACACTACGTGCACTTTATTATGATTTAACTGTTTTGAGTCTCATTTTCAGTCAAATATATATCTATCTATATGTGGCCTCACTAAGTCATTTGTATTTAACCCCTCGTTTTATTTGCCTCAGAATCAGAATAATGGGAGTGCATAGGATGGTAGCCGCTCCTCCAGTTGTTTATATTAAACTTCATTTTGCTTTGTTTTGATGCATAATCCATAGTTTGCTACTTGATGCCACTAGTTGGCTATTTTGATGTTGTACTTAGTTGCGCTACTTGGTTGTACTAAATATAGATATATATATTATCCATGTTGTATATTTTACTCTGCCTCTACTGCGTATTGTTAAGTTAGGCATTCGTACCGGGGGTGAATTTCAAAATTTGTGCTCAGTACGATCGTCGGTGGTCTCCAACCGTACAGGAAGATCCTAGCGGAAGGGGTGCCACAATACCAGTTGAACCAATGGTCGAACTGGTTGAATCAGTGACTAGTAAGGTTCTGTCTCTAGTCTGATTTTAAAAACATTGCTGGAAACCAATGTCCATCAAGTTGTAATTCGCCACAGTTGATCCCTAATCTTGGGCCTATAATTGCATGAATGACTTGAGACCAAATAGCAATAATTTGAACTTGAATTTTCGACGCGTCCCAAAGCATCCATATACCTCATTTCCTTCCCATGGTAAGAGCTCTATACACATTCTTAATCCCAAATTTCTAGAAATACATTTTGCCCATTGGTCTGAAACTTTAGTTTCCAGGAGGAACACAACGTCTAGATTATGGTCCTCCATAACATCCCTAAAATATCACTTGAAATTTCTCCCTCCCGTACCATGACAATTCCATGTAAGGATCTTCATGGGTTGTGAATGGAGTATATCAGTGGATATGGGGTCTTCAATCAGGATACCCTCAAGCTCCCAAACTATCTGGTTCGTGATCATTGTAGTTAGCGAGCATTGCCGAAGTTGTTCTCTCATACTGAGATCGGTCTCCATCATGCAATTAAGCCATTCCTGGTTTTCCACTTATTGGTATTTCGTCAGTACCTCGATTTGCCAATAAAAGGGGTGGACGTCCATCGTCTGAGTAAAGTATAACCTCATGTCATACTACAAGACGACCGACGGCCTGTCCATAACCATTGGTTGATTAAGGTACCCTAGTCAAACACGGGGGAGGTCCATTCTCCTTATTTAAAAACAAGGGTTGCGTAGGCTGAAAACCAACAATCACACGGTTATCTATCTATTGTGCTTGTCCCTTGATGATACTATGGTGAGGTTTGTGGTTAGTGTTTGTGGAACTAGGTTATCCATATGAGGTCTTTCCACCTGCTCCTCATTCTGGCTTAAGGAATTATTGCTTAGAATTTAAAACTGTTTCGTAGTTGAGAGTTTTCTCTTCCAGTCACTCCTTTCATCCCTTGGCCCCTAGCCTTTCCTTTATTGGTTATCATCCGATCTCCAAAAGGATTCTCTTGCAGCTTTACTGCTATGACCTCTCCCTTTCCAGGCTGTAATGCTATGCTCTCCCGACCGTTTGCTATCTTGTCGAACTCAAATTTCTAATAGATCATGCTGCTTAATTTTATATCTGATCCACCTACTTTGATTACGAATATTAATAATCGGATTTTATCCATCCAATATTATAATCAATCCAAAATCTAAAAATTTGGATCTAATGAACATCCAACGTCTTGAGAAGGCTAGTTAAAATATGCATTAACTTTTAGAAAATCCAACAATACTAATACAACAAGAACAACATTGTTCTGAAATGTAATGTTTGTAGCTTCAACAAAAAATTGAAATGTCATTATTCTTTGCACCAATTAGTTACAACAATATTATGGGTAATCATCATCAAGGCTTAAGGTTAAGAGGATTAAAAGTTGAGGTCACTTGAATTTGGTTGGAAAAGATGGCATCTTGTTGATGCCACACATGCCTTCTGGCCTGTTAGCGTTCCTCTTCATCCTTATGTATCCTTTCTCTCCCCATTTTGGCCCCCATGAGTTCTTCACAATGATGTAATCCACTCCTTTGCTCGATCCGTATCCTACGGCTGCGACTCCGTGATCAAGCTCAATCCCACAGTGCCCGTCAAACACACCCTGCAAACGCCGACTCCATTTAGAGTCCATTTGGATGGATTGTTTTTTAAAAGAGAAGTACTTATTATTATTTTAAAAAAAAAAAAAAACAACACATCAAAGCAAAAAATTTGTGTTTGAATGGCCTCTCAGAAAAAGGTAGAAGTCAGAAAAAAAAAGCCAAAAACAAGCATTTTTTCAGAAGCTACTCAAAGTAGCTTTAAATAAAAGCATATGTCAAAACACCTTTAATTATTGTATCCAAACGCCGAATTGCTTGGCTTAAAAATTAAAAAAAATAAAGAAAAAAACTCTATTGTAAAAATCATCGCTTGTAAATCATTTCTTTTTCAAGCCCATCCAAATAGACCCTTAAGCACTATAGCATGATTCCGCTTCCCAACGTAACAAAACACCCTTTTGTAGTTCCTTAACAATTGAAAAAGATCACAAGGATGTGTCAATCCTTTTAGCGATTATGAGGGTGTTTGGGATTGCTTTTGCTTTTGGAGAAGTTGAAGTTATTGAAAAAGTTGAAACAAAGTTGATTAGTAAAAGTTGGTAATGTTTGAAAATAAATGTGAGAATCAGTTAAAAGTTGATAGTAAAAGTGTGGAGTGTTTGAAAATAAAAGTGAAAAGCAGTTAAAAGTTGGTAGTTAATAGTTCAAAAAGTTCAATTTATTTACGAAAATACCAAGAAGCACTTTTAAGCTAATAGAAACAGCTTCCTCCCAAATTCTCAGCTTCTGCTTTTTTTCAACTTAATTTAAGCAAAAGTTGTGTAACCAAACACTCAAAATAATATTTTTAAAACTAAAAGCAACAAAGTGCTTTTTTGAAACAATTGGAAACACCCCCTATATAAGTTTTAGGGATTTGCATGTAACTATTTCAAACTTAAGGACATAACGCTATATATTGTTGTGGTTGTTATGTTTTGAAAAATGTTTATAGCTTATATTGATAATTTTACTATTTTCATTGGAATATAATTGAGTGCGTAAATTGTTAAGGTGCTAAATGTAATTTTTCAGGAATGAACACACCTATATTTGATTGCACGATTTTATTCTATCTCTTTTCATTATAGAATGTAGAGAATTTAACCAGCAAGTAAAGTTATGTGTGTATATTACCCCACTGTAGAACTGGAAATCTCTACCGGAAGCTTCAATGGCCACACTTAGTGGTTGGTTTGCCAGTGCTTTTAAGAGACTTTGTTCGTCATTTGCTGGTACATCATGGTAGCCACTAATTGTGACTAGTTCTGACTCACCCTAAATAAGCAAATATGGGTCATAAAAAAAGTCATACATCATACAATCAATGATGATAACATACACCCCTAACCAGAATCTTGAAGTCTTTAACACTCACTTATGGTTGTAAATGAATCGAGCTTTTTAAAAAATTTTAGACTCAAACTCAAGCTCATCGAACTTATAAATTTATGTTCAATCTCAAGCTCATCTAAAAAATTTAGAGCTCAAGCTCAGCTCGTTTATAGTCGAGCCTATTCAAGCTCAAGCTCACCTCTAGCATAACTTGTTATAAATTTTGGATTAATATATATGAATTTTGATATTTGATATTTGATATGCATATATTATTAAATTAAATTATTGTAACAAATATTTTGGACATCTATCCTAATACTATATTTTAATAATTTATATCATTTCTAATATATTTTAAATTAAAAATGAAATAAAAGCTCATGAGCTCTAGAGCACTTATTTCTAGGCTCAAGCTTGACTCGGAACAAGTTCAAGCTTGATGAGCTCGAGTTCAAAAAAGTCGAGCTTGAGTCGAGCCTAATTCGAGCCAACTCATTGAACTCTTGAGTTGGCTCAATTCATCTTACACCCTTTAGCCTATTCACTCACCCTATTTTCTTCACAAGTGCCTTCCTCCATCAGGTACGGATAATCCTCTTCCTTATGAAGCCCTCCATTGTTAACAATGAAAGAAAATGCATAATCCATTAGGCCACCATTGCATCCGTTGTTAAAAGTTGTGTCACAATCTATTAACTCTTGCTCGGACAATTCAGTTAAATTCCCTGTCACAATCTGGTTTATGCCCTCTACTGCAGCCACGGTCGAAAATGCCCAACAACTACCTGCATTTTATTATCAAGCATTCGAGTCAATCAGTTAAGACATACATCTAAGTAGGGATACAATCATAAATTTTAACTATTTTAATTGCGAAACAAAAGTGAACTTTTACATATATTTTCTTGTAAAACAATCAAAGATCGGGTTACTCCCCTCACCCCCATCAATTATGTTATGTATCTAAGTTTCATCTAATTGAAAGCGTAAAAGGTTTGGCAAGCTCAACTTACTAATATGAAGCTTGAGCAACAAAAATTATATCTTAGCATATACACAATAGATGAGATGAAATAATTACCGATCACTTTATCTAAAAGTTTAAACTATAATATGCATATGCTAATACCATGATACGTACCACATGAACCTTGGTTCTTGACCCGAGTAACGGCTCCTTTCTTTCTCCAGTCCACAGATTTGGGCAAATTCTCAAAATCCCTGTACTTAAATTCTTCAGGGGACGCATTTCTCTTAGGCAATCGATCAGCCTTGAGCCCCAAAAACATTTTATTGAACTCATCATGGCTCAAGTCAGCAAATTCATTCAAGCCAAGCCAGTAGTTACTAGTGGCCTTATTCCTCTCATCAATGTGCTTCAAATTGTCCTTAAATATCTCAAATCTGTGCAACTTCTCCCCGAGGCCCTCGTACTTCTTGCCATGTTTGTCAATCCATGACTCGAAGAGATTGATGAGGTTGTCGATGGATGCCAAATCATCTGGCGAGTAGCCCACGATTGAGAAGTCACGTGAAGATGTTGCCACCGCGGCAAATAGCACGAAAATGGCAAGAAAAGTGAGTTTGGAAAACGTAGAGAAAGCCATGTTTAGATCTCACGATGGAAGAAATGTTAATTTTGTGATGGGAGATGGTGAGAAACAAAGTGGTCCTTGAGGGTTTTTATAGATAATTATATAACCTGGTTTTAGTTCATAGCATATATATATATATATATATTGCTTTAGATCGAAGTTTTTGGAGTAGAAAATGTTAAGTATACTGAGACTTTAAGATTGATACTATTGGCAGGCGTTCAATCAAAGCATATTTTTGTGCCTTGATGGCACAACATATGATGAAGTACATGATGTTATAATTAACTTGCTCCAGTATTTGAGGTAATTAAAGATTGGGTTCGAGGATATATTATTCGCAAGTAAAAAATCAGGTTCTGTTTGGGTTAAACAATAATGATTATGTTTCGCTGTGATAACTTAGAGGGTGTCTGGCCAAGCTTCGCTGAAATATTTTATAAACTCCAACATTTTGTAAAATATTTTTAAAAGCCTATAAGACATTAAATGTTATTTTAAAAATAAATTCTTAAAGCGTTTGGAGTAATAAGATGGTTGCAATTTATAAGCTACTAGTAATAGCAATTAGATAATTAATTTTGCTAAAATTAGAAGAGCTCGTAAGGATTTTAGAAACAAGTTGGCACCTCCTTACTTTTCTAAAAAGTGTTTATAAGTCCTTAAAGATCTCATTTTGGTGGGAGCTTATAAGCTCATTATCTAAAAATTTTGCAAACACTTTAAAGCATCTCATAAAATATTTTCAAAACATCTTATAAAATGTTTTCAGGCAAACTTATAAATTTTTAAAAACATCTTATAAGATGCTTTAAAATCTATAAGATATCATAAAGTGTTTGGTAAAATTTTTAGAGAAAAAACTTATAAACTTCTAAAATAAGATATTTAGAACTTATAAACTCTTTTTTAAAAAGTAGGGAGATGTTAAATTTATTTTTTTAAGATCCTGCCATCCTCTTTTGTTTCAACTAAATTAATTACAACATTCTCCTAACTAATATCTTAAAGGCTACACTCATCTTATTTACCCAAAAATATTTTAATAACTTATTTTTAAAATAAAATTAGTCATATCATAAACTTTAAAAATATATCTCACAAGATGTAGCAGTTTATAAAATATTTTAAATAAATTTAGTGAAATAGTCTCTTAGTCCAAAAAGATCCGATTTGCACATAATTTTTTCTTTAAACAAGTCTATCAAACTACCTGATCCATAGAAGAAGAGAAAAAAAATCTGTTTTTGATTTTGTCAAGTATCATTTGTAAGATATATGCTAAAACCTCTGAGCGTAATACGATCAATAGAAAATTTTAATTAAATTGTACAAAACACTCTTTGATGTATTTATCGCAAACATGGGTCCAAAGTTCTGTTTTCATGGGCCTATCTGCACAAACATTGTACAGACAAAGTATTTTGATAAAATTTTTAGGGTCCTCGTATAATAGCGTAATATGACTAAGAGAGTCTTTGGTAAAGCTTATAAACTTTTCAAAATAATTTATAAAATGTTTGATAGCTTATAAGTTTCGAAAATTTGTGTTGGAGAAAAAGAATGCTCAAATGAAGAAAATCACCATCAATTCAAAGAGGGAATCAAGAAAAAGAGATTAAAAGAGCAAAAATCTTGAAAATTAATTGATACGCAAATCAATTAGAGGAGGATTTGGTGATGAAAATCACTAAATTATAGTTGTGAATATTCTGTAATTTTTGCCTTGTAAATAGCTCTCTTGTGTGTGTGTGTATAGGTCCACTTAATATAGTCTTTTATCAAGCAATACAAGTGAATAAAATTCTACTTTTTCACTTTCTCGTTACTCATATGTTGCAGAAAAAAACGCTCAACTTAAGAATCTTTAAAATCTCAATTTTTTCCCTAGTCCTTGAGATGCATAGATCAGATTTTGGAATTCGGCTTAATTTTTTTTCCAAGCCGGCTCAAACATCTATTTCAATTAAACATGGTCTTCTTGCTGGCTCTGGCCAACTTTTGTTGGATCCTGATTTTTATCGATGCCTAGTGAGTCGATTGCTCTATTTGACGCTTACTCAATCAGATATGTTTTTCGTTGTTCATGTTATAAGTGAATTAATGCAGGCACCTCGCAAACCTAATATGCAATTAGTGGACGACATGTTCATTATCTCAATTGATCCTAAAACCAAGGTGTTCCTGTAACGCTCCAAAACCTCCAGCTAATTATGAAAACATCTATTTATAACCATCTCACAAAACATGCTATTTTATAACGTAATGAAACCAAACACACGTACTAATATTCCAAAAGATGAGGTTACAAACGTCGTTTATTACATATACACAACATATAGAGAACTTAACTACCAAATCTCTAGCACAACACATACATAACTAACTAAAAGCCTCGAAGCGCCCTCCTAAGTCTTCCTCGTTCCTATCTTCCTGTGTCTCAAATCCGGCTAAAACATAATAGAAAGCAACGTCAACATATACACATGTTGAGTAGAAATTCACATAGGACATGAGGTGTTCGTGTGAAATTGCATAGTATCATAAAAGCACATAAAATTTCAATTCTTGATCAAATCACATAAATTTCAGCTCTAAGAGAGCATCACAATCCAATCATATTGTTACCGTTGTTTTCCACCTCGAAGGGTGGCTACCTTATCTCGCCGTGCCGTAAACCAATTTCCAACCGAAACTCCCACCCATCCTAAACACACCGGTGGTCATATCTCGAGTATATGCCAAACACCTACGACCCACAACCAATACATGAAACACTCCGTTCATGCAAGATGGGAATAGGCATGGATGGCGAGAACTGGTTTAAGACCGGCAAGCCCATTGCCGCCCGGCCGAACTCTAGCCCCATCCATACCGAACACATATAGGGCCCTTACACACATAATTCCAACACATAACAATCACAATTTCATCACAATATACACTGATTTAGCTCAAATTCAGCATAGAGTACCCAAATTTCCAGTTTTTGCGAAATCGACATTTACAACGTCGAACTGAAATATTTTTAACTTTCCACTACTAAAATTCCAACTTAAAACCTACTGGACATCCACACATATATTCCCAAGGTTGTGAAACAGACTTTTGGAGTATAAATTTCCAGATTTTCAGTTCACGAAACCTGAAACTTTCAGACTGCGATGCGAAACGATTTAGCGCGCAACTTCTGAAATTTCCGGCTTTCGCAATCCAAACCTCCAGTTTTTAAAACCTGTTTCTACAGCTTATTCTACCCTGAATTTAAAGTATATAAACCAGATTTTTGGTTTGAAATTTTCGTATTTTTCAGTCGTACAAAAATCAAACTTTTCAGCTTTGAAAACAAGAGTTTCTGCATGAACAGTAATTCCAGCATATGCACAACTTGAATTTTCAGCTTTCATAACTTAAAATTTTAGCTTCTAGCACATAAACAAGACTCTAACAAGGTATAAAACATGATAATCTAGAGTTCAAGCATCACTTAAGCATATTTACAATAATTTCCAGCATGCATATTGAAGGATTTTAACCTAACATGCTCATAGAAACATCATATGCACACTATGTACGTATAGAACCAACACATCTTAAAATCCCTTAAACCCAAGATAGAAACCAACTTTTGGTGACCTCCTAGGTCTTATAGGGAAGATAACATGCTAAGAAATTAAGAAAAACTTAACCCTTACTCATGCCATAGGCAAATTTCTACCTTTTTGTAGTTTAAGGGTTGAATGGAAGTACAAGGTTGAAAGTGGTTGAAATTTGTGATGAAATTGAAAAGAGATGAAGGCAAGAGAGTATAAGAGGAAGAGTGCACGTTTTTTAGGTTGTATGTGGTGATTTTTATAGAGTGTGGGTGTGGTTTTTGGTATTTTCCAAGTAATATTTCATACAAGACATAACATTAAAATAGCATTAAGTCATTTTCTAATTATTACCCTAACTAGCCAAGTATTTAATCTAAGTAGCTTAAGTGTTAGTCTAGGCTAATTTGGACCATACATGTATAACTACATCTAGAAGGGATTATACAAGTGTATGTACACTTGTTCATATTCATCATTACTTGAAGAAAGATTTTACAAGTGTATGTACACTTGTTCATAATCATCATTACTTGAAGGATGAAGACTTGAGAATGATTTTCTACCAAGTATAAAACATATTTATGTTTTTTACACCTTAAAAACGTCCATCCTTAGTGAAAAGTTGAAAATTTATAAGTTGTTTTCTTATTTTACATATTTATGGAAGAAAATATCATTTAGGGGTAGAAAATGTAATTTTAGGCTTTCTTTAGGGTTTTTCCAAAAATTTTCTAAATCTTATTACTCAAAAATAAACATATATATATCTATATATGTGTGTTTACATATATTTTCATGAATTATATAGTTTATATGATGCTTCACAAGGACAAGAAATAACCCTAACTTGTACAGTGGCGAAAACGAACATGAAACACAAGGTATTAACATTATGAAAACATATTCCTATAAATATAAACTAAACACATAAAAAAAAAAATATATATCTATTCATAATGGGAGTGAGAATACGGGTCCTTACATCCTCCCCTTCTTAAAGGAATTTCGTCCTCGAAATTCGACCTTGCTAGTCAAAGAGATGTGGGTATTTGTCCATCATGTCTTCTAATCTCTCCCATGTGGTTTCCTCAAGGTTATGATATTTCCACAAAACTCTGACTATAGGAATGGAACGGTTTCGCAGGGTTCTTTCTTTTACTTCAAGAATGTGAACGGGTTCTTCCTCATATGTCAAGTCCTTATCTATTTCAAGGGATTCGTGATTTATCACATGAGAAGGATCCGGGTGATACTTTTTAAGCATGGATACATGAAACACATTATGAACTGCAGATAGGCTTGTAGGTAAGGCGAGTTTATAGGCCACCTTTCCTATCCGTTCTAAAATTTCAAACGGGCCAACATATCTTGGGCTTAACTTTCCTTTTTTCCCGAATCTTAGGATCCCTTTTCTGGGTGAAACCTTGAGAAACACAAAGTCCCCTTTTTCGAATTCTAAGTCTTTACGCCGTCTATCTGCGTAACTCTTTTGTCGACTTTGGGCGATTGTCATGCGTTTTCGAATGAGGTTAATGGCTTCAGTGGTTTCTCGTACTAGTTCGGACTCTATGATTTTGTTTTCACCGACTTCATTCCAACAAGCTGGAGACCGACATTTTCGCCCATATAGAGCTTCAAATGGTGCCATGCCGATTGTAGATTGGTAACTATTGTTATAAGCAAACTCTGCCAGTGCTAAATGTCGATCCCAACTACCTTCCAAAATCGATGGTACACGCCCGGAGCATATCTTCCAGAATCTGTATAACTCTTTCAGTTTGTCCATCCGTTTGAGGATGAAAAGCTGTGCTAAGATTTAACTTCGTATCCAAAGCATTTTGCAATCCTTGCCAGAACTTGGAAATGAACCGAGGATCTCTATCGGAGACTATGCTTACTGGGACGCCATGAAGTTTGACTATTTCCTGTTTATATAGTTCAGCCATTTTGTCCAAGGAACAAGTCTTAGAGAATGCCATAAAATGCGCACTTTTTGTGAGTCTATCAACTACTACCCAAATCGCATCATGGCCTTTTGATGTTCGAGGTAGTCCCATGACGAAATCCATAGTAATGTGCTCCCACTTCCACTCGGGTATAGGTAAGGGCTGTAATACTCCAAAAGGTTTCTGGTGAATAGCCTTCACTTGCTGACAAGTTAAGCATTTTGCTACAAACTCCGCTATTTCCCTTTTCATATTATTCCACCAATATAGCTTTTTCACATCCTTATACATTTTAGTTATCCCCGGGTGGATTGTATATCTGGATTTGTGATTTTCTTCTAAGATTTCTCTCTTCAACTCGTTATCATCGGGAACACATATTCTGTCTCGAAATCTTACTATTCCATCGGAGGACAAAGTGAATTCTGTCCTTTGCCCATGGCTGATTTCACCCTTTATTCTTTGCAATCCATTATCTTCTGCTTGCTTCTCTTTAATCTTCTGTATTAGAGCAGGTTGGGCTTGTAAGTGGGAGAGGATTATTCTGGACTTCCTTTCGTTCGGATTCCATTCGGAAATTTCTTCTAACAAATTCCATTCGCGCATCATCAGACATGCCAATTTAGGTTTTCTACTTAATGCATCAGCAACCACATTGGCCTTCCCTGGATGATATTGGATATTACAATTAAAATCCGTGATCATCTCGATCCATCGTCTTTGCCTCATATTCAATTCCTTTTGTGAGAACAGGTATTTTAAACTCTTGTGATCTGTAAAGACTTCAAAAGAGGTTCCATATAAATAGTGTCGCCATTTCTTTAAGGCAAACACCACGGCAGCAAGTTCCAGATCATGAGTCGGGTAATTCTCCTCGTAAGGTTTGAGTTTTCGGGAGGCATAGGCGATGACTTTTCCGTTTTGCATCAGCACACAGCCAAGTCCTTCTTTAGACGCATCCGTATAGATTACAAACCCATCACTTCCATTTGGTAGAGTTAATATGGGGGCCGTAACTAGTCGGTTCTTTAATTCTTGGAGACTGGCTTCACACTGTTGGTCCCATACAAACTTTACCTTCAATTGGAGTAACCTTGTCAAAGGACGAGCAATCTTGGAAAAGTTTTCAATAAACCGCCGATAGTAACCTGCCAACCCTAAAAAGCTTCGCACTTCGGTTACATTTGTGGGTTGTTTCCATTCTGTAATTGCTTTTATTTTATCTGGGTCCACCGAAATTCCCTCTTGTGAGATAATGTGTCCAAGAAAGGTTACTTGTTTTAACCAAAAATCACACTTACTGAATTTCGCATAAAGTTTTCTTTCTCTCAAGGTTTGCAATACTATCCTTAAGTGCTTTTTATGCTCGTCTTCAGACTTTGAGTACACCAAAATGTCGTCTATAAAAATCACGACAAACTGATCCAAATAGGGTTGAAACACCCGATTCATTAAGTCCATAAAAGTAGCAGGTGCATTGGTTAGTCCGAAGGGCATGACTACAAATTCATAATGTCCATAGTGACTGTTGAGGGCTGTTTTAGCTATATCTTCTTCTCGAATTCTGACTTGATAGTATCCAGATTTCAAATCCAACTTAGAATACATGGACGCTCCTTGTAATTGATCACATAGTTCTTCGATATTTGGCAGTGGGTATTTATTCTTGATGGTAACTTGGTTAAGGGATCGATAATCGATACACAGTCGCAAGGTTCCATCCTTCTTTTTGACAAACAAAACCGGGGCTCCCCAAGGTGAAAAACTTGGCCGAATAAATCCTTTATCAAGCAATTCTTCTAATTGGGTTTTAAGCTCTTTCAACTCGGCAGGAGCCATTTTGTAAGGAGTTTTGGAAATAGGTGCTGTTCCGGGTAGTAATTCAATGACAAAATCAATTTCCCTATGTGGTGGTAAACCCGGTAGATCATCAGGGAAAACATCTACGAACTCCTTTACAACTGAAACATCTTCTATTTTCTTTTTCTCCTCCTGTTTGTTAAGTCGTATGCCAAGAACGCCTCATTCCCTTTTCTGAGCAACTGACGTGCTTTTATGGCAGAAATGATTGGTATTGATGGGGAAACTTTATTTCCTCTTATCTCGACAACCGGACAATCAGGTATACATAGTCGAACGACTTTATTATGGCAGTCTATTTGGGCGTAATGTGCGGCTAACCAATCCATGCCCAATATAGCATCAAAAGCATTTATAGGCAACAAAACTAAATTGGCATTCAGAGTTCTCCCACCTACTACCACTTCACAATTCTCACAAATCCGATCCGTCTTCCAGGAAGTTCCCATTGGGGTACTCACTTCTAACTCGTAAGGTAAAACTTTAGGTTGCAACATTAAACTCGAAAAGAAATCAAACGATATATAGGAATGTGTGGATCCAGGATCAATCAATACTTTAGCTAAATGTCGGCAAACCTGGAAGCGTACCTTCCACCACCGTAGGTTCAGAAATTTTCTCTTGGTTTATTGCGAACACTTTGCCTTGGACCCGAGGCTTGCTCATGCGATTCCCGCCTTCCTTACCGGTCTTTTCTTGAGATGAAACCGGTGGTGTTCCCAATTGCGGACAATTCGTCTGATGAAATGCTCGGCACTTCCACATCAGGGTGCATTTCTTTGCTTTACGCCAGCATTGGCTTTCAGTGTGGTTAGGCTTTCCACAATAAGTACATGTGATGTTTTTCTGTGCTGGGAAATTAGTAGGATTCATCCGGGGACCGGATAAACTAGTCTTGGCAATTTTATTGCTCATTCCAAAATTCCTTCCTCCCTGACCTCCCGAAGGCGAAGGCCTTACAAACTGTCCACGCTTAACTTTTAGCTGTTCCATCGTGCTTTCGACTTTCAGGGCAGTTTCCACTGCCACCACATACGTAGGCATCTGTACCGCGGCCAACTTATCTTGGATTTCCATCCTTAGACCGCCAATAAATTTCCAGACTTTCCTTTCTTCACTTTCGATGAAATAAGGAGCAAACCTAGCTAATCGAGTAAACATCGCCTCATATCGGGCTACACTTAACTCTCGTTGTTCTAGATTTAAAAACTCTCTTTCTCTTTTCTCTTGTACGACCCGAGGGACGTATTGCTTGTTGAATTCTTGGACAAAGTTCGCCCACGTACGCGGAACCCTCGTTTCTTCCCATTTCTGACTAACATGTTTCCACCAATGTCTCGCATCCTCTTCCAGCCTAAAAGTGGCTAAGATAATTTTGTTCTCCTCTCCACACAACACGACTTCAAAAACCTTTTCTATGGCCTCCAACCAATTGGTAGCCTTAACATCATCCGGTTCTCCCTTAAAACTCGGAGGTCCCAACTTAAGGAAATTGGCAATGGCATCATTGGTGGTCTCCACATGATTATGATTATGATTATTTTGATTTTCGAGTAGGGTGGTGATTCGTTCGACAATGGCCGTTAGTTGCCCATCCGAATTTCCGTTGTTGCTTCGTGTTCGCCTATTTGACATCTACATTAAACAAAATCAGTTTAGTAAGATTAAACAAAGCCCGTTTATTACATAACCTATATATACATAAAAGTTACACATACAAACGCAAAACGCACACTATCCTAGTGTGTAGAAAATCAACATACTAGCCAAACGCAAGCACCGCCTACTCAACCTACTAGCCAAAACACTACGATATTTCCTATGCCTTCCAAAGGCTAAACCATCTTCCAAAAGTTAACCATCTATCCTAGTCAAGATCATATGGCGCAAGTCTACTACCATCCCCGGAATTGATGTTCACTACGTCCGGGTTCGGTTTCGGCAACAAGTTCTCTTCAATAACTCCTAGGAGATCTTTAACCATGATGTACACAAACCCAAGAGTGCTTTGGTAGTGCTGATGGATCTGATAAATGTGGTTCTGTGCGCCTTCTAGACTAAGGCGCGTGTGATACAACTCCTCTTGCAACTTCTCATGTTCCTCTTCAAGTAACCTTAGCTCTACAAGAAGCTCATCCACTTGAGGTGGGTGAACACGGACTGAGGAAACTCGAGAGGCTCCGCACGGATACCTTGACCTACGAGTAGATGATTCTCCAGAATAGGCCATTCCTACACACAAGTTCAAAAGTTAAACAATTCAAAAAAAAAAAAAAATTTGTACATCCCAAAACCTATTGCTCTGATACCATCTGTAACGCTCCAAAACCTCCAGCTAATTATGAAAACATCTATTTATAACCATCTCACAAAACATGCTATTTTATAACGTAATGAAACCAAACACACGTACTAATATTCCAAAAGATGAGGTTACAAACGTCGTTTATTACATATACACAACATATAGAGAACTTAACTACCAAATCTCTAGCACAACACATACATAACTAACTAAAAGCCTCGAAGCGCCCTCCTAAGTCTTCCTCGTTCCTATCTTCCTGTGTCTCAAATCCGGCTAAAACATAATAGAAAGCAACGTCAACATATACACATGTTGAGTAGAAATTCACATAGGACATGAGGTGTTCGTGTGAAATTGCATAGTATCATAAAAGCACATAAAATTTCAATTCTTGATCAAATCACATAAATTTCAGCTCTAAGAGAGCATCACAATCCAATCATATTGTTACCGTTGTTTTCCACCTCGAAGGGTGGCTACCTTATCTCGCCGTGCCGTAAACCAATTTCCAACCGAAACTCCCACCCATCCTAAACACATCGGTGGTCATATCTCGAGTATATGCCAAACACCTACGACCCACAACCAATACATGAAACACTCCGTTCATGCAAGATGGGAATAGGCATGGATGGCGAGAACTGGTTTAAGACCGGCAAGCCCATTGCCGCCCGGCCGAACTCTAGCCCCATCCATACCGAACACATATAGGGCCCTTACACACATAATTCCAACACATAACAATCACAATTTCATCACAATATACACTGATTTAGCTCAAATTCAGCATAGAGTACCCAAATTTCCAGTTTTTGCGAAATCGACATTTACAACGTCGAACTGAAATATTTTTAACTTTCCACTACTAAAATTCCAACTTAAAACCTACTGGACATCCACACATATATTCCCAAGGTTGTGAAACAGACTTTTGGAGTATAAATTTCCAGATTTTCATGTTCACGAAACCTGAAACTTTCAGACTGCGATGCGAAACGATTTAGCGCGCAACTTCTGAAATTTCCGGCTTTCGCAATCCAAACCTCCAGTTTTTAAAACCTGTTTCTACAGCTTATTCTACCCTGAATTTAAAGTATATAAACCAGATTTTTGGTTTGAAATTTTCGTATTTTTCAGTCGTACAAAAATCAAACTTTTCAGCTTTGAAAACAAGAGTTTCTGCATGAACAGTAATTCCAGCATATGCACAACTTGAATTTTCAGCTTTCATAACTTAAAATTTTAGCTTCTAGCACATAAACAAGACTCTAACAAGGTATAAAACATGATAATCTAGAGTTCAAGCATCACTTAAGCATATTTACAATAATTTCCAGCATGCATATTGAAGGATTTTAACCTAACATGCTCATAGAAACATCATATGCACACTATGTACGTATAGAACCAACACATCTTAAAATCCCTTAAACCCAAGATAGAAACCAACTTGTGGTGACCTCCTAGGTCTTATAGGGAAGATAACATGCTAAGAAATTAAGAAAAACTTAACCCTTACTCATGCCATAGGCAAATTTCTACCTTTTTGTAGTTTAAGGGTTGAATGGAAGTACAAGGTTGAAAGTGGTTGAAATTTGTGATGAAATTGAAAAGAGATGAAGGCAAGAGAGTATAAGAGGAAGAGTGCACGTTTTTTAGGTTGTATGTGGTGATTTTTATAGAGTGTGGGTGTGGTTTTTGGTATTTTCCAAGTAATATTTCATACAAGACATAACATTAAAATAGCATTAAGTCATTTTCTAATTATTACCCTAACTAGCCAAGTATTTAATCTAAGTAGCTTAAGTGTTAGTCTAGGCTAATTTGGACCATACATGTATAACTACATCTAGAAGGGATTATACAAGTGTATGTACACTTGTTCATATTCATCATTACTTGAAGAAAGATTTTACAAGTGTATGTACACTTGTTCATAATCATCATTACTTGAAGGATGAAGACTTGAGAATGATTTTCTACCAAGTATAAAACATATTTATGTTTTTTACACCTTAAAAACGTCCATCCTTAGTGAAAAGTTGAAAATTTATAAGTTGTTTTCTTATTTTACATATTTATGGAAGAAAATATCATTTAGGGGTAGAAAATGTAATTTTAGGCTTTCTTTAGGGTTTTTCCAAAAATTTTCTAAATCTTATTACTCAAAAATAAACATATATATATCTATATATGTGTGTTTACATATATTTTCATGAATTATATAGTTTATATGATGCTTCACAAGGACAAGAAATAACCCTAACTTGTACAGTGGCGAAAACGAACATGAAACACAAGGTATTAACATTATGAAAACATATTCCTATAAATATAAACTAAACACATAAAAAAAAAAATATATATCTATTCATAATGGGAGTGAGAATACGGGTCCTTACAGTTCCCTTTCCTAAATTTAATTCCCTTCAGTTAACTGCATATTACGATTCAGACTAAGGTGCATATCGTTATACTCATCCTTCTACTTCTGCATAGATTGTAAAGTCTGGATTATAACATTATAAAATGGGGTGGGAAAATAATTCTCATTGCTGCCTAGAATGAGGATCCATAAATACGTAAATAGCTGTAAAAAAAAAACAAAAAACAAAAACAAATATATCTAACACGTGGCTAATCCTAAGTGGGCCGTATATCTTAGTGGGAATGGGTTGGAACAATACTACTAATTTGTGCACTGGCATATATGGTGTGATTCTTTGTTGATTTCTCCATTGTTTTGCTAATCGTACGGTTTGGATTAGTCTTCAATGGACGACTGTGATTATTTTCCTTATTTGCCTTTACTATCCTGACACTACTCCCTCGGAATTGAGATCCTTGTCCCCAAGGATCAATTGCTGAAAATTTTGCTTGGATATGTGAGAAATCTTCCCAAGAAGCTTGTTCAGGGGTGGAATGTGCCCATTGGACTAAAATCTAAGGCACAACCACATTGTTCCATGGGATAATATGCTTTGCTAAGACTGCTACTAGATATATCTTGAAGTGGCCTTCCTCATCAACCTCTAGCAAATCTGAAGCTATCACATGCTTGGATCTGATCTTCTTTTTAAGCATAGAGACAAGAAATACGGGATGCATTTGGGAGCTTGCTAGTAATGACAATATGTACACTACTTGTCCTATCTTTTCAAGAACGTCATAAGGCCCAAAATACTTAGGTGCAAGCTTGAGACTATGGTGAATTGACAGAGAGTTCTGTTTATAAGAATGTAACTTCAAATAAACTTGGTCTCCAAGCTCAAATGATTGTTCACTTTGATTCCTCTTAGGACAAAATTTCATCCCATTCTGTGCATGGTGCAAATTTTGTCGAAGCAGTTGAGTGATATTGGTTCGGCCTTGGATGAGTTGTTCAACATCAATGTAGGTAGTATTGAGAAAGGGACCGAATTAAAATTGTGGTAGGTAATAACCATAGAGAGCATGGAAAATGGTCGTTTTGAGGCTAGAGTGGAAGTTTGTGTTGTACCAAAATTCATTGATCGACGACCACTTGACCCATTGTTTTGGATGTTGATGACACATACACCTGAGATAGCTCTCTAAACATTGGTTCACTCTTTCTGTTTGACCATCAAATTGCGAATGGTAGGCAGTGGACATATTTAGTGTGACTCCCAATAGTTTGCATAACTCTTTCCAAAAATGGTTGGTGAATATTTTGTCTCTATCAATTACCATGTCCTTGGGGAGACCATGGAGTTTGTAGATGTTTTCCAAAAAAATCTTGGTTATTGTTTCAGCAATGTAAGGATGAGAAAGAGCAACAAAATGAGCATATTTTGTAAAACGATCCACAACAACCAAAATGGAAGTTTTATCTCCTGATGAGGGAAGTCCATCAACTAATCCATTGATATTCTAGACCAAGCTCGGTTTGGAATGGGCAAAGGTTGTAGAATTCCGAGATATGGAGCATGTTCATTTTTACTGCACTGGCAAGTATCACATTCTTTGACCTAAGTTAAAATGTCAGATTGTAGTCCTGGCCGTGTGAAGAGTGATCGAGCTCGCTGATAAGTTCCAATGGTACCAGAGTGCACCCCTAAGGCAGAATCATACACTGACCTTATGAGTTTGGATTTCAATTCTTTATCATCCCCTAGGCATAACCTCGCTTGCTTGTGAAAGAGTCCACTATTGTACAAATATTCTAGATAAGCTTGGTCATCAATTACCTTGGCCTCAATGATGTTCCTAAGGGACTAATCTTTGGTGGAACTCTTTTGCACCTCAAGAACCCAAGATAGAACCGAAACAGTCATAGCAAAGCAATCTCCCTCTTCACGTGTTTTTCTCAAAAGAGCATCTGCCACTTTTCTTGTTGGCTACTCATATTGAATTCATAAAGGCCCAACAATTTAGCCACCTATTTTTGTTGTAGGATTGAATCAACTTGCTGGCCTAGGAGGTGTTTGAGACTTTGTTGATATGTCCTTATGACAAAATGGTGCCCTTGGAGATAGTGCTTCCATTTAGTGACAACTAATAGAATGGCTAAAAATTCTTTCTCATAAATTGTTAGACTCGGATTTTTTTTTTCCTAATGCTTTGCTTAAAAATGCTATCGGTTTGCCACCTTGCATCTGTCTCCACAATAAAAGGTTTAGTAAAATCCAGTAATGCAACTACAGGAGCTGAAACCATCACTTGTTTCAATTTTTCAAAAGCCACTGCTGCTTCGTTACTCCCCTTGAACCGATCTTTTTTTAGCAACTCCGTTAGAGGTTTGCTGATGGTGCCATAATCTTTTATGAGTTTTCAGTAGTAGCCACTAAGTCCAGGGAACCCTCTTTATGAATTGGCATACTCGGGTTCTGGCCAAGCTAACATGCTTTATACTTTCTCAGGGTCAGTTGCTACACATCTTTGGATATGATGGGCCCGACGTAGTCAATCACAGTTTGCCCAAAACTACATTTACTCTTCTTTGTGCATAGTTTATGCTACATTAAGACCTTCAAAACTGTTTTTAGATGCTCAATATGATCCTGCCATACGTACTAAAAAAATCAAAATATTGTCAAAAAATACAAGTACGAACTTCCTCAGGTAAGGTGCGAAAATTCGATTCATTAAAGACTGGAAAGTGGATGGTGCATTGCAAAGCCCAAATGGCATAACGAGAAACTCGTACTACCCTTGGCATGTAACAAAACTTTTTTTATACACGTCTTTCTCACTCATTTGTATTTGAAAATATCCGGAACAAAGATCAAGTTTCGAGAAAAATTGGGCACAATATTACTCATACTCATCAATAACAAGCAACAGAAATTTCTATTTCACAGTTAGACTGTTCAAATATCTATAGTCTACGTAAAGGTGCCAACTACCATCCTTTTTTTTTTACTAGCATAATGAGTGAGGCAAATGGACTATGGCTTAGCCTTATGATTTCCGCCTCCAATAGCCCTCTTTCTAATGTCTCAATTTCTCCTTTTTGTGCATATGGGTACCTATAAGGTACTTGCTTCTTAGGCACTGCATCTGGTTTTAAAGTTATTTGGTGTTCAACGGTACGCTTTGGTGGCAGCCCGATAGGTTCCTCAAATACGTCGTTATACTGCTCCAACACTCCCGTGAGGGTTGGATTTCTAGGTTGTTAGGGAACTGGGAAAACTAATACCGAAAACAATTGTCCAAATATGCCATAAGCTCCCATTCGAAATAATTTATACATTGCCTTAGCTGAAATGAGCTCTAATTCGAAGATTATAAGTTTCATTTTATGATAATCAAACTCCACTGGACTATTTTTTCCTAACCAATCTCCATCAAGAACCATATGTCAACCTCCTAATTTAATTGCTCACACAAGATAAGTCAACTCCTGACCTTGAATTTCCTAAGTGAAGTTGGGACAAACCATGCGACTGATAAGTGTGCTCCCATCTGCTACACTTATCATCATGGGTGTGGTATATTCAAGCTTGCATCCTATAGTTTGTGCAATTTCCACATCAATGAAGCAGTTGTACGACCATTGTCCTCCAATACCTGTATTCTTTTTCATTTGTATACCATTTAATTCGCAAATGTATTTATATCACTCTTGCTCGACGTCGCATTGATTGAAACTGTCATATCATCAGCAATCACCTCCTCTACTTGTGTTTTAGAACACCCAATATCATTTATATAAGCCAACTCTTCTTCTTTGGTCGTTATCAGAAAAATTTGGCATTGCTAGCACTTATGACTGGAGTACAAATTTCATCACAATTATAGCACAAATGTTTTTTTGGCCTAGCACGAATTTCTACAGTAGTTAGAAGTTTTCGAGAGGCAATTGAGGTTTCTATATTTATTTTATAAGGGGGATTTGGTGGGATAGAAGAGTTTCTGTTTGGGGTGCTATAGTTGGGTAAATGTTGTTTGAACAAAGGTTCAGGGGTTGGAAATAGCTTATGCAGTGTACTGGCTTGTTTGACTATAGCTTCAACTATTGCTTCCTATTTCTTTGCTATAGACACGACATGATGAAAATTTGTGGGTTTAAGAGTTAGAACAAAATTTTTGATTTCATCCTGAAGTCCGCTTATGAAACTAGCCGTAAAATACTCCTCGGGAAAATCCTTATCAAATATCAACATATAGGCCTTCATTTTTTCTAAATTTTCCAAATATTTAGACATTGTACCTTCTTGGTGGACCTTATTGAACTCTCCATCCATTAGTTCGGGGTCAGTGTCCTTGAACCTCTCATATACCACCATGATAAATTGAGGCCACATAACCATTTCAAGCCCTTCCATATAGCTTCGAAACCATAACTCCGTTTTACCTTCAAGATGAACCGTGGCCAAAGTGACATTTTGGTCATCTGGAATTGTGGAAACAATTTGAAAATATCAATGGCACCGTCTGACCCATGCTCTAGGACTGTCTCCGTCAAATTTTGGGAACTCAACACGAGGAAATCGAGTGAAACTTCAATGAGTGCCCGAACCTTCAGCTTCCAAGGAACTTCGTTGATTAGGTTTCTGTTCAGAGTTTGACCCTCGTCCAATAGTTGCAAATAGCCCTTCCCTAAGAATCGATTTGTTCTATTATAAGTCCTTATTTGGTTTACAATATCTTGCAATTGTTGTTGAATGGCCTTTTGGGTGTTCTCCATTACAACTATAGAAGATTGCAGATTAGCTTGTGTAGCAACTAAGCTCTCAAATTGGTTGTGTGTCTCACTAGCCTGACGTAAAGCCCTTTCCTCCATTAACAGGACCACATTTTTCCTTTGTGCTTCTTCTAAATCCTTCAATCTCTGGTACCAGATTAGTAATTTTTGGGTAATAAAATTAAAGAAAAGGGTGGGAAAATAGAGTATTTTTAGCAGGAGATGAGAGAAACTAGAGGAATTTTTAGAAGGAAAGTAGATAAATCTCATTACTGCTTAAAATGAGGATCCATAATTACATAAATAGTTCGAAAAAATAAAATTAAAAATATCTGACACGTGGCTAGTCCTAAGTGGACCGTACATCATTGTTGGAATAGGTTGATACAACACTATAAATTTGTGTACTGGCAGATATGGTGTGATTCTCTGTTGATTCCTCCATTGTGTTCCTGATCCTAGGGTTTGGATTAACCTTCAATGGATGGCTGTCATTATTTGCTTAATTTGCCTTTACCATCATAACATAGATCTTTGTTTTTCAATAATACCTTGGTAAGTTGGAAATCTAAGGAGCAAATGTTCGTGGCCCGATCTTCCTATGAGGCGGAATATAGATCAATGGTAGATACTTCAATGAAAATTACATGGTTATAAACTTACTTAAGGATTTTGTCAGTTTCACTACTTAAGCCCGTTGATTTATTTTGTTACAATCAATCTGCCCTATACATTGCTTCCAACTCTATCATACACGAAATAATCAAGCATATCGAAATAGTCGTACACTTTTTTCGAGATCATGTTCAACACAAGCTCATTAATTTAGTTCATCTTCGAACTACTATTAATTGGCGGATTTTCTAAGTAAAGGACTGCCTTCATCGAAGTTGGAGTTTTTTTTCGGAAAAGTTAGGCCTTTGTTGTACTTCTATGCCCAATTTGAGGGAGGGAAATGTTGGAGAGAAAAAAAATGCTCAAATGAAGAAAATCACTATCAATTCAAAGAAGGAATCAAGGAAATGAGATTAAAAGAACAAAAATTTTGAAAATTGATTGTTACACAAATCAATTAGAGGAGGATTTGGTGATAAAAATCACTAAATTATAGTTGTGAATATTCAATAATTTTGCCTTATAAATAGATTTCTTGTGTATATACATATAGGTCCACTTTGTATAGTCTTTTATCAAACAATACAAGTGAATGCAATTCTACTTTTTCACTTTCTCATTACTTATATTTTTCTTCAATTTGTTTAGTAATTTTTTAAGTAAAGGAGTTTATTAGCTTAAAAAAATAAGTTGTCAGAAGCTTATAAGGTCAGGGAAAAAAAAAGAGTAAGCTCCCCAATTATAAGTTGTCTAATAGTAAAAGATAAAATGAAATACATATCTTTATTTTTTTTTAATATAGCATTCCTACTATATATCAAAAAATAGGGCAATTACATTTACACCCCTTGAGGTATAATGTAATTATAAATTAGTCCATTTTGTTTCAAAAATTACAAATACCTTAAAGATATATGTTAGCTTAACAAAATTCACCTTAATCAAAGTAGGATATAATAGCGAGTTTTTTTTTTTTTTTGGTTTCACACGGGATATTGAGATTGGATTCACCTAGGCTTGATAAGATTAAGATTTATAAATTATATATGAAGTCAATTTCAATAAAAAGTAGTGACAGTATCGGATTATAAATTGTGGCGCTCAGTGATGGTTATAATGGTGAAATAACAAAATTAATTGAGGGATTTTATCAAGTTTGATGAGACGCATCTCTTGGTGGTTGGATTAACTACTATGGTTAAAATAAAATTATTTTTTGGATATCTCTATTGATATTTACAAGAAGGTCCTAAACCTTAAGGGGGCATTCGTATTTTTTAAAACAAGAGAGACTAATTTGTAATTATGTCATACTTCAAAGGGTGTAAACGTAATTTGTCCCAAAATATTTATTTACATTAAGTTAATTTTATATTATTATTTTTATCATTATTACACTTAAAATAATTTATAAGCTTTCATTTTTACTAAACCGAATCACGACTTATAAACTTTAAAAACATTCTTATGCTTAATTATTGCTATCGGATTGGACTAGCTCAAGCTTGTTCACGGAGATAGGACTGTTAACGCCCCTTGAATATGTGGGAATAGGAATCACGAGTCCGATTTTTGTTCAAACAACCTGAACTTACTTAGCCATTCAGATACTGAGTCCGACCCCAAATAATCTTGTAAGATGTGTTTAATAATATTGGATTTGAATCCAATATGAAAACCTAAAACTTCATGAGAAGAAAATTCAACTTGAATAACAATGACCAATTGGAATAATTATACATACACCCCTTAAAGTTTGTATAGTTACATAAACCACACTTCACACCAATTTCTTAAGAGGTTCAATAATGATAGTCGATGACAGAAATGACTTATAGTTATGCAAATTCTTTATAACATAAAAGTTTACGGTAGAGGTGTTTTGTGTAATCATATAAACTTTAAAGAATTTGAGTATATTTACATCAAATGTCAAGGAATTGCAGGTGTAATGATCCCTAAACAATATAGTACTTGCTTATTAAAAAAAAAAAAAATACTTGTAGCCTTTTCTTCATCAACCTCTCTTTTCCTTTAGTATTATTTGTGGTGTAAAATATTTTTCTATAGAAAAAACATATATATATTATTAAGCATAATATTAAAATATTTTTATACCGTCCATATGGTAAAGGAAAAAAGGAAATTGAGGGGGTGAAGTCACTCACGACAAATGAGGACACGCTTAAATTGTTGCAGGATACACTATTTTGGTTTTCACATGTACATGCATTTTGCAAATTTGCAATAAACGGCAAAAGTTCGTGTTGTTATTGATTATGTTTTTATAATGCAAAATAGACTATGAAATAGTGAAAGTACTACTAAATGATCAAAACTCAGTCCAGAGGCATAAATTGTGGACAACGCCATTACAGGATGATAAGTATTTCTATTTGTTTTATAACTAATTATTACCTAGGAATTGACAAGACTTTGACCGCCATTTTCTCCATATGTAAAACTATCTTATATTTGGACCTTTATACCCCTAGGAATTAGGAATAGAA
Source organism: Petrea volubilis (assembly GCA_026212405.1). Classification (NCBI taxonomy): domain Eukaryota; kingdom Viridiplantae; phylum Streptophyta; class Magnoliopsida; order Lamiales; family Verbenaceae; genus Petrea; species Petrea volubilis. Next base: position 18,477,829 of record CM047870.1, read on the forward strand.
CTTACAATTTTTAGATGCAGAGCAATTTCCTTTACCCCAGAGAGAGAGAGAGAGAGAAGAGGAGGAGGAGGAGGAGACATGGATTGAATCAAATTGGCTAGTTACCTAAGCCAAACCACGAGTTTAACCCAATTCACAATTTTTTCACCATTTTCAAGTTAAGGCAAAACAAGATGATTTGCTTGCTTTCCAGCACTCAGAATCATGAAATTTCGAGAATTCAAGCACATATTACCAATGGATATCACATAAAGTTCAAATTACAGGAAATGTATTTCAACTAGAAAAGCAAACTAAAGACTAAACTTGAGGTACATATGATGCTTGAAATTGGTATAGGTTAGTGTGTTGAATCTCTATTATCGGCTTGTTTGTTGCCAACCATTAAGACAGACGGCCGAAGGAATTAACTCAGAGCCCCGCCAAAGCTCGCCGATTAAAGGCTGATTCATGCTGCTGAGTTACGAGTGGGATTATCAATCTCAACCCGAACAACTTTTATCCCATGTTCGAGTAATTACATTTTCACCCCTGGTTCACCCTTTTGTGTGTTTAGTGGGTTGGGCATTTTAGTGATTATAATAGACAATCTCCATCAATCCACAATATCAACTAAGCATGTGGATGAGCACCTGGGGGCATAGACTTTGGGCAATCTTCAATGTCAAATGAGAAGATCAATTTCAGTAAATCTGCAACAATTTTCCCCATGATCCACTAAAAGCTACTATATACTTATGCTATATTTGGAACATGAATTTTGATAAAGAAACGTAGAAGGAAAATGAAAAGGATCAAAAATAAAAATAAAAAATGCTGTCATTTGAAGCAAATAAAAAATTTTACTTACTATTTTTCTTGCCAAAATCTAAGAACCAAACGAGAAACTAATCTTAAGCATCAACTGCGCCCTTAGAAAGCATTTGATTGATAATATTACATTAGACAAAATAATCCCAGGCACATTCCCATTTGATTAAAAAGACATCATGCATACGGGCCTTCCATTATTTTCCTTTGGCCCTTCTCAGTCTTTGGTATTATGTTAGAGTGGAGTGTCAAGGGGGGTGGTGTGATTGAGGAAAGTTTGTCATGTTTATGAGACATTATTACTAAAATGATCATTTAATTAATTTAACAATAAAGAATCTTTTTGTGGGTCATTAGGGGTAAATCATTAATTTAATATGTTAGTATGCAATAGAAAACTCAATCAAATGGGAAGGAACTACTAAAGTAGATATATATTTAAATACCAATATAATTAACCAGACATGTAAGTACAAAATACTAAGTATCACCTCGTCACCTTTGAGCATGAGTCTTCACTTTAACGTAGAAAAGACAATATTCACAATCAAATGCTTCGTTAGTATATAAAGTAGTACTCATAATGGCAAGGGTCCTTCACTTGTTTTCATCATTTTGCATGGTAAACAGTTCAGATAAACTTTAGCAACCTCAGCCCTCAGCCGATGTGATGAAGATCTCAAATAAGGCATCAGCTGCTGATTGTGTCGGCGCATATTGGGTTGAAGGTGATTTTACCAAGAAAGCATTTCTTACAAAGGCAAAATGCAGGAAAAGTAGGAACTGATGTAATGCTCTTCAGCAAAAAAGATTTCTCAACTAATGTTTATAGCCATTGGATTTGAATATGATGGTGTCGAAAAATACACAAAAAATAAAATTATGATATCATTATAAGCAATCCAACAGTTGAAAACACCGCTTGAGTATTTACCAAAGTGGGTAGCATATCATGAACCCTGGATTCTGGTTACTAACTTCCACTCGCATAATTAATGATTGGCCGAACAAAATTGTCTTAATCAAGGACCAGCAACCATAAATAGGAAGCATAAGGTCAGGGCTGTAAATAGATATTAAACAATATCCGAATCTGTATCCGATTAGGTTTTTCAATATCCGAATCTGACGGATATTCAAAACATCATATCCGAATTCGAATCCGACGGATATTTTGCAAATTTTGATATATCCGAATCCGTTTAGTATTTCTAAAAATTTGATAAAATTATGAATATCCGAATATCCGAATAATCGTTTTCGCTTATAATTATTCAAATATTGGATTGAATTCTGAATTTGCTTATCCGAATATTCGAATCTGTTTATATAAAAAAATCAAATAAAATTTATATAACTTATCTAATTGAATTTTTTTTTTGTATATAAATATAATATTTGCTCATTAATATAAGTAAAGTTAATATATTTACTTATAATTTTATTTTGTTGTAAATTATGAAAATATGAGTCAATACATTGTAAGATATAAATACACACACTACTACTACTACTACTACTACTAATAATAATAATAATAATAATATTATTATTATTATTATTATTATTATTATTATTTTAATATTATTTATCGAATACGGAAAATGGATATATATTAAACGAATATATTCATTGGATACAAATTCGGAGCGGATATGCAATTACCATATCCGCATCCGCTTATTATTCGGATACTTATAATCGAATACGGATAATATCCGCTTTATAAGGATATGAATAATATCACTATAAATGGATACGGATACGAATGGTAAACGGATTCTCGATTATCCATTTACAGCCCCGCATAAGGTAGAGAATTTAGCCAAATCAAATTCTAGACCAACAGTTATTCTTATTAGTAAGTCAATCTAATGCAAACAAAAGTAAGGGCCATGGAGTAAAATGTTACTTTATACTCCACGAAAACACTGGAAAGATCAAATTTGCCTTGAATCTAACACTATGTTTATAGTACAAGGGTTTTACGTAGGAAAAAGAAAAATGATAAAGGCTATTTTTGGTGTTTGGCTATTAAGAAAAACAATAGGGAAATGAAAACTAAAGAAATAAAAACAAATTAGTAAGGAAAATAACTTGCAAGCAAAATAAATCTTCCTCGAGAAAATCAAGAAAAGGCATGCTCTGGTTAATCACTCATTTCCAGTATCCATGTTTCCGCCACCAACACTCTTGTTTCACCAAAATCACATCACGATAATAATCAACAATCTACAATTTCCGAAAAATAAAATAATAGTAATAACAAGAGTTACTTTTTTCACCATTTTCCTTACAACCAAAGAATTTAAGATTTTGAGTTTCTTTGATTTTCCTTAATATGATCATAGAACCAACATAGTGTAAAAATTTAATGCAGTCCTAACTAAACTTCAACTGCCCTTAAAGCAAAACAAAGAACGAAAAAGTATAGAGATTCAGCCTATAGTTCATGTAATTTTCTACAAACAATGGGATCTATAGGCACCTATATTCGGCATCCATCTGCAGAAGGGTCAGAAAAATGAATAGTAATAGACAGAAAGACTTAGCAGCTGCCCCTAAGGCAGCTTCACATCTTGATTTATAATAACTGTAAGATCTAGATATCCTCTTGCCATCTCATTCTATACAATGTCAGATATTGCTTTCTTCCTAATATCAACTCAAATGATTAATGTTTATAGTTCCACAAACAAGACAACCTTAATTCTAAATTCTAACAAAATCAAGTTGCTTTCATTTAAAGATAGAGAACAGGTTGTGGCTTAAGAATGTTCTCATTAACAAATTTCTTGATGAAGTTTCCCATATGGATGAATTCATGGGGTAGGTTTAGCGTCACACAATGACTTAATCCGGTAAACACTGGCACAATAGCATCCTAGATAGACAGGTATCACACACTCACTCAAACAAGAACCATTATGAGTTATATATGACTAAAACACCTTATTAACATGCTACAAAACCATAACCATGGGAAACAAATAAAAAGCAACCAAGAATCAACCAGCAGGGCACAACAAACTCAAGGGTTATCGAAGATGATCCAAATATAGTAATTCATTCGCATCTCCATCCAATTCAAAGCACCAAAATTATCCCGAGTCAAAATTACCTTCATCAATCTCCAAGATTCTCAGATGAAGAATCCGTGTTATCATCGCCCTCATCATCATCATCATCATCATCATCATCTTCCATTTCCCTTAATTTGGCGATTTCAGCCTGAGCCCGCTCAACAATCTGCTTCTTCTGCAACTCCAACTCTCTCTGAAAATCCTGTCTCATCTTCTCCAACTCCAACATTTGATTCCTCTTACTCTCCTCAATCTTCTCATATATCTCCCCGAACCTCTGAATCGACTCCGCCAACAATCTAGCGGACTCCCCATTATCCTCATCATCATCACGATCACCATCATCATCCTCAAAATCATCCTCATTATCCTCGTCTGACTGCACAGGGCTGTCCCTCATCTCATCTAACACATTAGACCTATCCAAATACACCCTTGGATTCATAAACACATACTCACCCGAATCAACCCCGCACCCCAACCCACAATGGCCCCTCGTCCTCATGTTCAACAACCCATCCATTTTCTTGAAAAACACCCATTTGCTGCCGTGCCCACTCTCCACTTTAGTCCTTTCCTTCTTGTACTTGTTCTTGAGCACATCCAATTGGTTTCTACACTCAACTTCAGTCCTCTCAACTCCAGTCATTTCAACCACTTTCTCCGTCACATCGGCCCAGTCCTCCCCCCTCAAACTCCGCCTGCCCAATTGCATATACCTCTCCCCCCACACCTCCAACAGCACGAAGCTCTCCTCTTCACTCCAAATTTCCCTTCTTGAAGCGACGTCGTTTTGGGAGACGAATGACTCGAGCTTTCTCTTCTTAGGGTGCCTCTTGGAGTCCTCATCGTTGTTCACGTACCTGTTTGGGGTGAAGCTCTGATCTGGGTTCTCCTCATCCTCGTCGAAATCATTGTCTTCGTACTCGATTACGTTGTGGGTTCTGTAACTGTAGGAACTGGGGTTTTTCATCGGGGATTTTGGTTTCAAAATGTAAACTCGTTCTTGGAGTAGGGTTTTGCTTGATAATTTAGGGTTTGTTTCTCAATTTTTCGATTTCAGAGGGGAATTGAAATGGAAGAGAAATTGGAAACAGTGGAACAGAAAAACGGTTCATGAAAATTCTTGACCGAAAATAGTCTTCTGATTCTGAAATCGAATTTAACTGAGGATGGGTATTGTTAGCGGTGGGCCGGTGTGCAGCCCCAACGAATTTTTCAGGTTATCCGTTATCCACACTTCAAGACGAAAACAATCAGGCATCGTTTACTTATCTTGGTGGGCTTTTCATTAGTTTAGCCCGAAAAAATTATTTTGCTGGCTTAGTTTGGTTTTTTTACCCGAAATTTGTTGTTTACTTGGGTCGTTTAGAAACAAATTTTTTGTTCGAAATTTGAGTGCCCTTTTACTTGGCCTGGTACCATTTATGTTTAATTCCATCGTTTTACAATTTTAGCCCTCCATTCCCATGAGTGAAAAATCGCGATTCTCTCTCATAGACGGACATACCCATATATCTAGCCCCAAAAGTAAGAAATCGTCATTCTATCACAGACCTTACAAATCTCTCTTGATCAACGAAATTGAAATGGACAATGGCAATATCGGGTCAAGAAAGAGGTAAGCTTCGCTCTAAAGAGGGGTTCTGAAGAGTTTTTCTTACTGTTTAGGTCTTGGGCAAGAACAACAAAATCAATCAAATCTGCCCAAGGAAATGCACAAATCTTTAATTGGGAAAAAAAAAACAAGAACAGAAATTACAAATATTAAAATATTTTTCTCTAGGAAAAAGCTTTTGAAAATTAAAACAAAAATCTCCATGGAAGGTACTCACCCAAAGGCAAGCAGGCCGTCGTCAAAGTAATGTGAAATATGAGTAAGTTTTGCTATGAATCAGAAGAATAGGAGGGCAACCCAATGGCAAATGTTATAATAAAAGTTAACTAATGGTCCAAGTGGTAATTTTACAGCCCATGTCAATTGGGTGATTTATTTAAACTCGTCGAATTGGAGAGTCAATTTTAATTGGATCTCACCAACGCTATCTCGTATTTTTATACTCAACGCAGGCCGCACAACTAGTGCAGTAAACGTCAAATAACAGACGTTAAGGCTCCTAAACTAGCATTTTCTATCAAAGTAAACACGCCCTCAGTGTGATGGGGAAAATTGCATACTACCTCCCATATGAGTGTGTGTATATATATATATATATATATATATATTTGAATTGTTATTTACATTCAAAAAAATTTATTGAACTCTATATCTTTTTTATTGAAACATTGATCAAAATAGTTGATATGGAGTCTTTTGGGATTGACCGTGAGGCGGTGCTTGAACGCTCTTAATGATGTGTCGAATGCCCACCTTTCAAAAAGGAGGAGCATACATGAAACTAGTTGATTTTGCCTTGGCATAGGCTTTCCGATGCTCAAGTTAGTATGGTGAACACAGTTGGTATTCGGTAGGGGAGGAAGATGAACAGTGTGTGTTGCTTGAATTTGGTATATGAGAATTATACACCCTTTTTGTTGAGGTCGGGAGCCTATTTATCTATCTATTTAAAGCCAGGCTCGTGGGCGATTTCAAGGGCAGTGGTGACACCAGAGCGAAGGGAGGAGATGAGAATCCCATAGATAGCGATAGTTAGCCTAGTCTTAGGTTCTCTTTTGTAACTCCCTTTCGAACTATAAACTCCTGCCTCAACTCGTAATGAAGTTGCCTCTTCTTGCTCTTTCCGTTACTTTGTTGTTTCTTCTATTGATGCCATTTTTCATAAGTCATCTGATTAACAATCCTTGAAATACTCTTCTTTTCGAAAAATGAGTGACAAATCAGGTGAGCAATCTGACAATCAAAACCATCATAGGGGTGGTATTCTGACCCATAGTGAAGACTTTAGTGATAGTCGTAGTAGCTCATCCTTGAGTTGCGAGGTGAGCACATCGAGTACGCATGAGGTGGGATCGTCGGCCTGATAAGTAGGAGAGAGTAGTAGTAGTAGGCTGATGAGGGCCACGAAAAGCCCGAGGAAATTGGGAGCTTTTTGATAGAGGTATGCCGAGGTGGAAGGGATTGTTCTTTCTAGGCTTTGATCTCCCCTCGAGCACCCCATAGAAGTCGAGGAGAAAGAAGTTCCCCTTGCTAGGTGTCCTCGAAAGAGATAAGTCTAGGGGGGCAAACGATTGTGAGCTGGGAAGCATAGTATCCCACCTTACTAATCAGGTTAGGGATAAAAATTTTGAAATACTGTATCAGGGACTTGTATGGCATCATGTGGCCGACTCGTGATCATTCACTAATGAACCCCCCGACGGATGTCTTCCCTTTCATTTTGCCTATATCGACAATGGCCTTCATTTCCCAATTCCACCCCTCATTGAAAATGTTAGGATTTGATGAAGACTAATTACATCTAGATTTCCTTTATTATGCCTTGTTGACTAATCTGCAAGATTCATCTAGAAAGGAAAAGAGATATTGAAGATTCACAATCAAGATCAACTAGGAAGGAGCAATTAGCTGGATCCTCCATAAACAAGGAAAGAAGTCATTGTCTGAATATCAATCAAGAAGGGAAGAGATAATGACTAGATAAGGAAAGAACTATTAAATCTTAGTGTTGAAAGGAAGGAACCATTACCAGGAATACTAGGGGAAAGAACCGTTGGAACTTAGCCCGGAACCAGTCATGGCCAAACTATCTTATAAATGCAAGAAGTCTTAGATCCAAATGCATCGATCATTGTGTGTTTATTGATTGTAAGGATAAGTATATTTCTAGTTATCAATGTGATAAAGAGTGTCTTAGTTCATTCTATTCATTCAAGTTAGTGTGGTGAGGTTGTGAGTGTGTATGAAACAACCAAGATACTACATCATCCTTGATAAATACCATAGCTTACTACAAAGCTCTATATAGCGTAACCTAGAACTTGTGATTGGTTCCAATTAAGTTCATTATACTGTATTCTGGAATTCGTGATTAATTCCAGTTCAATAAAATCATCCATGCTCTAACTGGTACTTCAACCTGTCAATTGGTACAAGAGCAAGGGTCTCGTTAAAACGTCTCATCCGCCTGAGAAAAGCTCCAAATGGCTCTATCTCATGAAGATGCCTATGCTGAAGGATTATCCTACTCAAGAACCCCTCTATTTGATGGAACAAATTACTCAGCCTGGAAAAATCAGATTGAAGAGTTTTTCACCACAATTGATTTCAGACTATGGAGGGTAGTTAGTTATGGGCCATTCTCCATTACCAAAACCGATGGTGACAAGAAAATTGATAAAAAATATGAGGATTTAATGGACGAGGACATGAAATTACTCCGACTCAACGTCAAGGAAAAATACATACTATCAAGTGCTCTCAACGTCAAGGAAAAATACATACAATCGGGTAAGCACATGTGCTACCACCAAGAAAATATTGGAATGATCCAAGTGACTCATGGAAGAACTTTACAACAATGGCAAGAAAGAATCATGCTACTTACTTGCCAATACAAAATGTTTCAAATAAAAGTGGGTGAGTAAATAAATCAAATGAATGCAAGGTTATTAGAAATTATTAATAACTTAGTTTCTCTTGGAAAAATAATTTTCGAAGAGGATCAAGTTGGAAAAATCCTTTGGTCATTACCTAAAGAACGGAGTCCAAAAGTGAGCACCACTCATGAGGCAAAAGACCTAAATGCATTAACAATGGTACAATTAATTGGGTCTTTAATCTTTTATGAATTAACACTAATGACTAAAGAGGATAATTAGAAGAAAACTCCACACTTGTAACTACCTTACATAACTTAAAAAGTTCAAATTAAGTGACAAAGATTGAAAAGACTTCTTACTGAAAAAATAAAAAAATGCTATAACTGTGGTAAATTTGGTCATATATCATATTATTTCCATTCAACCAGACCCAAGAAAAAATGGATTTGAGCTCTGAAGCAAACTAGAACTAACCCTGAAGGACCCAAAATAGAAGGTGTACCTCAAAACATTTAAATTCACAGGTATATGACAGAGCGCACACAAGGAACGACAAGTGGAATCTTGATAGTGGATGCTCTATACACGTGATGGGGAATAAAGAAACTTTTTCAAAATTGGAAAACTTCAACAAAGGGTATGTTAAATTCGCTGATAATACTAGGGCTCCATTTATTGGCAAAGGGCCAAATAGTACTAGGTAAGTCAGGTGCAGGGCCAACCAAGTATGCAGGTATACCGCTAGTCCCTAATAGGGTCACTGATCCTGTGGATGAAAAAAAGTCTCCAAGATAGGTGACCCCCTTACTATGGAGTCCCCAGGATAGGTGATGCTTGATCCTATCCTAGGAGCTCTTTGATGGGACTAGCGATATACTTGCATACTTAGTTAGGCCTGCACCAGGCTAAAGTACTATTTGGTGGGGGTGTCAATCAGTACAGGTTCTGTAACGCCCCGAAACCTCTAGCTAATTATGAAAACATCTATTTATAATCATCTTACAAAAACATGCTATTTTATAACGTAATGAAACCAAACACACGTACTAATATTTCAAAAGATGAGTTTACAAACGTCGTTTATTACATATACACAACATATACATAACTTAACTATCAAGTTTCTAGCACAACGCATACATAACTAACTAAAAGCCTCGAAGCGCCCTCCTAAGTCTTCCTAGTTCCTATCTTCCTGTGCCTCAAATCCGGCTAAAACATAATAGAAAGCAACGTCAACATATACACATGTTGAGTTGAAATTTACATAGACATGAGGTGATCGTGTGAAATTGCATATTGTCATAAAAACACATAAAACCACACATAAAACCATAGAAATTTCAGTTCATGATCAAATCATATAAATTTCAGCTCTGATAGAGCATCATATTCCAACACATTTTTACCGTTTTTCCACCTCGATGGGCAGCAACCTTATCTCGCCGTGCCGTAATTCCATTTCAACTGATATCCAACTGAAATCACACCAAAATCCACCAATCCCAATCTATACACACCGGTGGTTATATCTCGAGTATATGCTGAAAACCTACGACCCACAACCAATATATGAAACACTCCGTCCATGCAAGATGAGAATAGACATGGATGGCGAGAACTGGTTTAAGACCGGCAAGCCCATTGCCGCCCGGCCGAACTCTAGCCCCATCCATACCGAACACATATAGGGCCCTTACACACATAATTCCAACACATAAAAATCATAATTTCATCACAATACACACTGATTCAGCTCAAATTCAGCACAAAGTACCCAAATTTCTAGTTTTTGCGAAATCGACATTTACAACGCTGAACTGACATTTTTAGCATTCAACTACTGAAATTCCAACTTAAAACCTACTGAAAATCCACTCATATATTCCCAAGGTTGTGAAATAGACTTTTAGAGTATAAATTTCCGGATTTTCAGTTCACGAAACCTAAAACGTTCAGACTGCGACGCGAAACGATTTAGCGCGCAACTTCTGAAATTTATGGCTTTCGCAATCCAAACCTCCGGCTTTTAAAAATCTGTTTCTACAGCTTATTCTACACTGACTTTAAAGTATATAAACCAGGTTTTTGGTTTGAAATTTTTGTATTTTTCAGTCGTGCAAAAATCAAACTTTTCAGCTTTGAAAACAAGAGTTTCTGCATGAACAGTAATTCCAGCATATGCACAACTTGAATTTTCAGCTTTCATAACTTAAAATTTTAGCTTCTAGCACATAAACAAGACTCTAACAAGGTATACAACATGATAACCTAGAGTTCAAGCATCATTTAAGCATATTTACAACAATTTCCAGCATGCATATTCAAGGATTTTAACCTAACATGCTCATAGAAACATCATATGCACAATATAAACATATATAACCAACACATCTTGAAATCCCTTAAACTCAAGATGGAAACCAACTTGTGGTGAACTCCTAGGTCTTATAGGGAAGATAACATGCTAAGAGATTAAGAAAAATCCAACCCTAACTCATGCCATAGGCAAATTTCTACCTTGATAAGTCTTTCTTTCTTTCTTTGTAGGGTTTGAAGTAGGGAGAGTGTTTGAAGGGGTGAGAGGGTTTCAAGACTTGAAGGATATTAGGAAAATTGAATGACAACAAGAGGAATGAAGTGTGTGTGTGTGTGTGTGGCCGGATTTAAGGGGGGGGGTGTGGTGGTTTTGGTATTTTTCCAAGTAATATTACATATAGACTAATAAGGAGACATAGTATTAAAATAGCCTTAAGTCCTTTTCCAATTATGACCCTAATTGGCCAAGTATTTGGTCTAAGTAGCTTAAGTGTTGCTCTACTTTAACCATGGCCAAACATGTATTCGTACTTCTAGAAGGTGTATGCCAAGTGTATTTATATATTGTATTTGGCAAGCTTGGAGTGCAAGACTTAATACCGACCAAGGATTCCATCTTTTAATTTTTCTCTCCCAATTCTCCACCAAAATTCGTCCCCCTCCCCTCATTAATCTGAAAATATAATTTATTTCTTGTATATTGTGCAGAATTATTCATATTAGGGAAAGAGATAATATCTGGGGTAGAAAATACAATTTACCTATGCCTTAGGGGTTTTTAGGGCGTAAAATCCGAAAATTCATAATTAATTTAGAAAAATTCCAAAATTATGAAATTTAATCTTATAATATGAAATTATATGTATATTTACCAGAATTTAAAATGTTTTAGTTACACTTTCGAAAATTGCAATTTAGGACATAGAAAGTTCGAAAATTGTGTTCGAATGTCAAATTCGTCTAAAATCTGGAAAATCATGTAATTTATTCAAAATTGCATCTTCTCCATGCATAAAAGTCTAGAATACTTATTTATATTATTTTTGAAAACTAATGAGTATTTAATAGATAAATTTTTCAATAATGGTAATCAAAATTCGAAAATTAGTACTTTTCCGTTCAAATTGTACATTATTCTCAAAATCAAACTAAAATGTGAAAATAACTAGTAATTAAAACATCTCCAAGAAGCATAAGATTTCATATCAATTATTTAAATATTAAGGAATACTGGGTCATTACAGGTTCTGGGACCTATATCGAAAATGTATGGTTGGTAGAAGGATTAGAACATAATCATATAATTATCAGTCAACTATGTGACATTGATTATCAAGTAAAATCTATTACACAAACTGTCACATCTTGAAAAATGGTGACATAATCTTCTCCGCACATCAAGGCAAGAATATACATATTCTAAAGCTTATTGACTTAACCAACCAAAATATTGAGTGTCTTACAACTACAAAGATACTAGTTGGACATAGCACAGACGTCTCGGGCGTGTTAATATGGATATACTGTCTCAACTCTCCAAGAAAGGGCTCATAAAAAGAATTCCCCATGTAAACTTTGTCAAAGAAAAGTATGCGATGCATGTCAAAAGGAAAAGCAAGTACGATCTTCATTTAAGACAAAAGATGCCGTCTCAAAAAAAGGCCCCTAGAACTATTGCATCTTGATCTATTTGTACCAATGAGAACTCAAACCACTGCTAGTAAAAGGTATGCTTTTGTTATTATCAATGATTACACAAGATTTACCTGGGTATTATTTCTTGCTCAGAAAAGCGAAGCACTCTCTAGTTTTATTTCACTGACAAAACGTATACAAAATAAAAAAAGGTGCTTTATTAAAAAGATAAGAAGTGATCATGGAACAGAATTTGATGAAAAACTTTACTCAAATTTTTTCTGATCAAAATGGATATATACATGAATTTCCAACCCCAAAAACTCCTTAACAAAACAGGGTTGTTGAGCGTAAGAATAAGATTCTCCAAGAAATGGCTAGAACAATGTTAAATGAGTATAATTTACTAAAATCTTTTTTGGCTAAGGCCATAAACGCTGCTTGCCATGTATCAAATTGAGTTTTTCTTCGACCAATTCTCAAAAGAGCTCTAATATGAACTTTAGCACAGTAAAAGCCCAAATATTTCATATTTTCAATGTTTTTGGCTGAAAGTGTTTTATACTACATGATCGAGAAAATATTAGCAAATTTGATCCCAAATCAGAGGAAAGGATATTTGTTGCGTACTGAAACCATAGCAAAGCTTTCTATATCTTTAATAAGAATAAAAAGAGTATCCAAGAGTCCATGCATGTTATATTTGATGAAACCAACCATATTGCCAAGGAACCCTTAAGCACAGAACTTCAAAGAGAGATAATTACTACACGAAGCCTTCTGGATGAAGAGATTGGAACTTCACAACAATGTTCTAGTAAATAATCAAGAACCCTAGAAAGTACGAAGGAAGTTCAAACATATGTCAAGCCATCCACTGGACAAAGTCATTGGAGATCTGAATTCCAGCATAACTACTAGGTCAAAAACTCAACAACCTATTCTCAAAAATGAAGACAATAAAGCATATCTTTCAATTTCTAAGCCCAAGAATGTAGAAGATGCATTAAACGACCCATCATGGGTCAAGGCAATGAAAGAAGAGCTCAGTCAATCTGAGAAAAACAAAGTCTGGCAGTTAGTCAAAAAACCAAATAATAAATTAGTTGTGGGAACAAAATAGGTGTTTAGAAATAAGGTGAATGAAGACAGTAAGATCACTCGAAACTAGAAGGTATTGATTTTGATGAAACTTATGCTCCTGAAGCCAAGTTAGACCCAATACAAATGCTTCTAGCATATGCATCCTTTAAACAATTCACTCTTTATCAGATGGGTGTAAAAAGTACATTTCTAAATAGTTTTATTCATGAGGAAGTTTATGATTTGTAATCTCCAGGGTTTATAAATAAACATTGTCCTAATCATGTTTACAAGCTTTCCAAAGCTCTATATGGTCTTAAACAACCCCCAAGAGCATGGTACAATGATTGAGTACCTATTTACTTTCAAACCATTTTCGTGTGGGGACCATAGATACCCTCTTTTTTTTTTTTCCGAAAACCGGTGCATGACCGTAGGGTTTTTGATGGGGTCCCCACCCCTTTATTCAAAAATAATAGCAAAATACAGAAGGAAACATAAAAATCCAGATCATCGTGCGAAAAAGCAAAATAGGGGGTACTACTCCCTTACATCATAAGGAAATCGCAAAAGATTTAATAATAACAAACATCGGCAAGATTAGCCAAATCTATGTGGATGATATAATCTTCGGAAGTGTTAACAATGTTCTCTGCCAAGATTTTTATAAATGTATGCAACATGAATTCGAAATGAGCTTTATAGGTAAATTAAACTATTTTTTGGATCGACAAATCACCAAACACCTAAAGGGACTTCCCTATGTCAAGAAAAGTACACAAAGGACATACTGCAGAAGTTCTAGATGGAAAATTACAAACTAGCCCCTACCCCAATGTTCACGACAACAACACTAGGCAGGGACTAAAAGTTAAGAAGGTTGACAAAAAATTATATCTAGGTACTATTGGAAATCTGCTACACTTGCTGCCAGTGGACCTAATATATTATTCACCACCACTTTATGTGCACGATTTAAATTAAATCCTACGGAGTTACATTTAAAAGCGTTTAAGCAGATCTTGAGATATCTTAAGGGAACAATTAATTATGGTTTGTGGTATCCTGTTTCAACAAATATCTCTTTGGTTGGATACTCTGATGCTGACCATGCTAGTTGCATTATTGATAGAAAAAGTATTAGTAGCATGTTTCAGTTTCTTTGAAATTGTCTAGTCAATTGGAATAGCAAAAAGCAATCTGTTGTGACTCTATCTAGAACCGAAGTTGAATATATGGCCTTAGGAAGCTGTTGCACCCAACTTCTCTAGATAAAACAAACACTCTCAGATTTTCATCTTCTTTTTGACAACACAACCATTTTTTCCGATAATACCAGTGCAATCTGCATCTCAAAAAACCCCATGTTTAATTCCAGAACCAAACATATCGAAATAAGGCTTCATTTTCTTCATGATCATGTTAGTAAAAATAATATTACTATCTGGTATATTGATATAAAGACCAGTTAGTAGATATTTTTACAAAACCCCTTCCGAAAGAAAAATTTTGTGGTATTGAAACACATTTGGGTATTCATAAAACCCTGACAAGTTAATCCTTTTTTTTTTTCCTTTTAAGTGACTCCTCCACTTCTTACTCTCCCTATTATCATTACCAAATTTTCAATTTGAATTAGCACTTCTTGGTCTCTCAATCCAGCATCTTCACGCTTCTCACAAAACTTTTACAAACCCTAAAACTATGACAAAAATTGGAGTCGCCGTCTCCAAAGCCACTATTGCTAGCACTTGCCAACGACTCCTAGATGACTCCAATGAGGAATCTTCACCTATCATTCATCTCCAGCCAGTGAATACTTCGACTAAAAAATGCCCCAAAAAGAAAAGAGCCTCAACAAGTGGAGCAAAATCCTCAGAATATGACACCCCAAATCGAATCGATGAAATATAAGAAAGTGGCGAGCCTCTCTCTCTCTCTCCTGAATCTGGATGAAAACTTCCAAGAATAAAGCAGTACAGGTTTGAATTGATTCACTTTGTGTTAAAATTTAAAATTCTGATGCCATTATAAATTTCTACAACTCATTTGGCAACAAGCAATGGAATTGGGGAAGGATCGACTTTAACTCGATCCCTCCCTATAATGTTATTGACCTAATCAAGAATCTTGAATAGGACAAGTTAGTAAAAATTCAAGAGACTGCCTATCCACTTGTAGTTAAGGTGTTTTATATGACCACTGAATTCTTTCATATTGATATCTCTCAAGAAATTTATGTGAAATCTTTTGTTTTGGGTTGAGATATAGTCTCGGATGCTAGAAAATTCAATAAATATCTTGCACTAGATAATGATAGTATTCGGTACTTTGGCTATGGCGTTTGGAATAAATCTAATGAGCGCAATTGGGATAAGGCTAGATAAATCTTTTAGGATGGGGCCAATCTCTCCATAGCTGACGGGGAATTAGCACGACCATTTTGTCTACATTCGTTGAGAGTGGGGCTACTCTATGGATATGAACTATTTGTCTGTATTTTTGTTGTATATGGCTGTTAAAAAGAGAAAGCTAAACCTTGGGTACTTGATATTAAAATACATCAACTATTGTGTCAAGCACCCTACTGCCAACTTGCCATATGTAGTGCTTCTCACTCGTTTTCTTGAAAAAGAAAGAGTTCGTCTACTAGAACAATAGGTAGAGGATTCAAAATACCAGAAAGTAGTCACACGTTCTAGTTTTCAGTGAATGAGAACTCAATACTCCCTTAAAGGAGTTTGGTACAGGGGATCAAAGAGCGAAGCACCCAATGATGCAGTTGCAGTTGACTTGGCTGAAGCACAATTTGAACACACCACTACACAAATCATGGGGTTAAAGACTACTGTGGACAATGTTGGAGAGAAGCTCTCACTACAAGAATCACCTTTTCAGAAGAAAAGGTGATCATTGCTCGTAATCCAGCCCCTATTGATGATGAGCGGGGAGTAACAAACTCAATAACCAAGTAAAACAGAAATCTTTCCATGTTTGCCTTAATCCATTGCCTTTTTATGTTGCTGATACGACTAAGTGTAGCCAAAATACTTTCTAATGTGTTATCATTATATTTCTATCTTTTGTGATGGGTTCAGCAAAATTTAACGTTGGAACTTATGATTGGCTAAGGAAAAGCCAGACCTTTTAATATGTTGCTTATGTCTCTGGAACTTCTTCACTTATATAATGCCTTAATATTTTTGCTTTCAAACTGGGGGAGCTTTCATAAAACATGCTTGTATGATGTGTGAAAAATGGGGAGCACAAGTATTCTTGTGCCTTACTCGATTACATATTCAAGTATTTTTTTACTACGATATATATTCATATGTTGTCTAACATTTCTGAGGTAGGGGGAGCAATAGTTAGCAAAATAGGTAAAGCAATCGCAATTAGCAAAAGAGGAAGAATGTTAGGATTTGATGAAGACTAATTGCATCTAGATTGCTTTTATTATGCCTTGTTGACTAATCTGGAGGATTCATCTGGAGCATCTATATGACGACCCCGAAATCCCTTTATTATTATTAGTCTTATTGTTATTATTATGATTATTATTATTATTATTGTTAGCATTAGTGGTTACATACATGCATACATTATTAATTACAAAACGTATAAGGTACTTTACAAGCATAAGGGTATATCCAATAAAGGAGAGTATCGACTTGCTAGTTCTACTATCTCTACATAGCAAAAAGCAACCAAAAACCACAAAATACAGATACGCAGCGGAAATCCTACATCTTCCTTCCTAGTAAAACGCTTCAAAAGGTTCCTCCTCTTCATCATCATAAAGGCTAGCTTCGGAAGCATCTAAAGCATTATATAACACGAAATTAACATATGTTGCGTAGAAATATTTCTTTGAGTAGAAACATTTCTTTATACACATAAGGTGCTCGGGTGTCAAGTGCACATTAGTTACACATAGCACACATATAGTTTCACACTTTCTACCTTTTGTCATCTGACAGTGACTCTTATAACTACCCGGGCTAAAATAACAACCGGCACATTTCTCCTGCCAGCCTTATCCTCCAATGGTCGTATCCCGGGCATACGCCTAGTATTGTCCTACGACCCTCTCTCTTGAGTAGATCCCTCCGTCTACCCAAGGGGGGATTAGGAGATGGAAGGGTTGTGAACTCTTCCGGCTACTCAATGGTATGTCCCGGCGGCTACGACCATTCCAACACATATGGGTACATTCAAACAATTGCAAATTATTCACATAAGCATATAATCTTAGGAAGTTTATATTATAGTTTAGTAAAGTAAGCTCCACACTTATAAATGAAAGCTTTATGTTTGCTTATTAAGCATACTTACTTAGAAATGTTAAATATGTAAATAGCTAGTAGCAAAAATGTGTAAATAGACAAAATATAAATATAAATATATAAATATAACTAGTATAAATATATAAATACATAGATATGAAACATATATACCTATATAAAATATAGATAAGTATATATATATCGATATGATAAGAATTATCTACATATATATATAAAACTAATAAAATGAATATAAGTATATATATACATATACGTAACATATATATATCTGTATATAAAAGTAGTCTATAATAAGTATATATATACATATACGTAACATATATATATATATATATCTACATATAAAAGTAGTCTATAATAACATATACCTATACATACATAAATATATATATATATATATATAATTAACATATAATGAAATTAGTTAAATGAATATATGATAACACTTTAAATATTTATATATATATATATGTACATAGATATATATCTCCATAATCATCTAATCACTTACTAAAATCTTGAATATATATATATATGTAAAGGCCTAAAGTAGGCATAAATCTATAGGATGAAGTATAATAAAAGTTCTATTTATCAAATAATAGATATGCAGAGCTTTCT
Organism: Petrea volubilis; assembly: GCA_026212405.1. Classification (NCBI taxonomy): domain Eukaryota; kingdom Viridiplantae; phylum Streptophyta; class Magnoliopsida; order Lamiales; family Verbenaceae; genus Petrea; species Petrea volubilis. Next base: position 18,496,187 of record CM047870.1, read on the forward strand.
TTACTAAGACTTTCAAGAACAACATAGGATATTCCCTTAATAGCTCAAATAAAGTATCATGGTCTCATACTACTTCATATAAAGCATAAAACTAACATAATAGCTCAAATAAAGCATAATAATTTCATATTATTGCAAAAAGGGCACAACAATCACATAGTTTTTCCAAGAAAGCATAGTAAGCACGTAGTACTCCAAATAAGCATATTAATCATATAATATCTTCAAGATCATGCTCACAAGTCTATCCATCCTTCAACTTCCTCCCAACAAGAGTTATAATATGAAAAATTAACCATAAAGCTTTAAGTAACATGAAGATGGCAAAAGAACTAAAACCCTCAACTTTGAGGCATGTTTGGCAAATGCTCTCACTCTAGGCCATTCAAGCTTGTTCTTTTACATTTCTTGGGTACAAGAGTATGGAATCTTGCCCAATCTTCTCAAGAAGAAGAAGAAAAACCCTCTACTTCAGGTATAAAGAAGTGTTCCTACCTTAGTTTTTTCAAAGAAGTGTAGTAGTTTGGAGGGAGTGTAGTATTTGGAGGAAAAATGAAAGAGAGTGTAAGAGAAGAGAGAGTGGACGGTTTGGGGCTGGAAAATGGCTGAAAAATGAGGATTGTGAGTGTGTAAGGTCTTGTGTATTGATCTTCCAAGTATTAGAGGCAAAGATCTACATATTATATTCATCTAAATACCCCTTCCATACATTTAACATGGTTGTCTATACATACACCTCACTTCACTAATCACCATGTATATGTATGTGGGTATGTGTGTGTGTATATGTAGCTATGTATATCACCACTAATATATAATTATATATGTATGTGAGGCTAGGTTTCAAGAGTGTATTAGTAGAGATATTTTTATAAAATACAGAATAAAATCAACTAAAATCAAACAAAAACTTATAAAATCTGAAACTCTTAATTATGGATTGTTTTTATTGTTTATTTTACATCAAAAACCGAAATTTGGGGTTGGAGAAGTGAAAAGACCAAAATACCCCTTGTTTTGCCCTTTTTTCGAAAATTGCCCAAAAATAGAAATAAAATTCTAAAAATTCAAAAAGTAATTTTTATAAGTCAAATAAAATCTAAAATATTTATTTAGAATATTATTTTCATTTTTTTTTTGATAAAAATTAAGCATTTTAAAAATTAGATTTCAAATTAATAGCATAAAGACAATGTTTTTCGAAAATTACTAAACATTCTTGAAAAAAAATAGGTAAAAGTTGAAAAGAATCTATTAAATAAATTTTGGGAATTTATAAAGATTAAATGTATAAAATTTAAGAATATTTGGAATTTATAATATTTTATAAAAAATTATGTAGCAAAATGCTCACTTGTTTGCAAATAAAAATCATATTTTGACAAATAATCTCTATAAAACAATAATTCACAAAATAAGTCAATAAGGTACTTATTCATTAAGGTAATGCACACCCAATGTATAAAATATTTAAGTAAAGGATTTTACCGGGTCTTCACAATCTAGATTCACAACCAAGATCAACGAGGAAGGAGTAGTTAACTAGATCCTCCATGAACAAGAAAAGAGCCGTCGTTTGAAGATCAATCAAGGCAAGAAATCGTGACTAGAAAAGAAAAGGACCATTAAATCTTGGTGTTCAAAGAAAGGATCCATTTCCAGGAATACTAAGGGAAAGAGGCATTCGAACTTAGCCCAGAATCAGTCATAACCAAACTATCCCATAAATACAAGAAGTATTAGTTCCAAATGCAATGACTTTTGTTTGTGTATTGATCGTAAAGATAAGTACATTTCCAGTTATCAGTGTGATAAAGAGTGTCATAGTTCATTGTATTCATTCAAGTCAGTGTGGTGAGGTTGTGAGAGTGTGTGAAACAATCAAGATACTACATCATCCTTGATAAATACCAGAGCTTACCGTAAAGATTTGTATAGTGTAACCTGGAACTTGTGATTGGTTCCAGTTAAGTTCATTATACTGTATCTTGGAATTTTTCATTAACTCCAGTTCAATAAAATCATCCATTCACTCATTGGTACTTTAGTCTCTCAAAAAATCTCTTAAATACCTTAGGTATAAGCCCTATATAGCTCACCCCAAACTCCTAGGCTCTACTTTGTGTTTACACACTCTTTGCTCAAAGCACCAGACACGACACTTCTTTAGCCAACTTCTCAAATATCTTTCAAGCAAATCTCTCTTCTTGATAGTGACGATGAGTAATTGCTTTTACCTTAGTGCCAAGAATGGCAAGAAGATAACGGATACCACTACCGTGTCCTATGGGTCTAACAGGAAGTCCCAGTGATTCTTTGCCCATTATTTCGAGGAATAGCTAGTGAGGAGGGTTCATTCCGACGTCCAGAAGTTGTCTTTAGCTAGGTTTGGGTACGCTTCATATATGAGGGAGTTGATAGATAGCTAAAAAGAGAGGGGCATCCTGTGCCCTATTTTGCTAACCTAAGAAAAGTTTCTAGTTTGAGTTGAACTTACCACACTGTCCTTGATGTGCGGGCACTGAATTTGGTATTTGTTTATTTTGGATTTTTTTTGAATATATTTGCATCTTCCTGATTAGTGAGATTCTCTTTTTGCAGATCAAAGAACATTGAAAATATCGTGGGCCGCAATTCTTCTAAAGGTCATAGTTTTGGGGAGGCGCCCCTCTTCTCCCCTCAAAGATAGTATGTACCAAGAGTTCTCCCTCTATAGAGGAGACTTCTACCCCAGCAGCCTCTCTCCAAGTTGCTACTAGGGCTCCTAACCCAGTCGCAATGCCTTCCAACCTCAAGTCGAGGAGGCCATTGAGATCAAGGACTCTCTATGCCAAATAAAGAAGAGTAAACTGTCACCTTCCTTGGCACCTAAAAAGCAGACCTGAGCTCCTCTCCAAGTGATCGAAAAGGTGAGGAAACCTATCCTGAGCAAGGAGAAGGGAAAGAAAGAACAAGTAGATGGGTTAGGGCTACACTCCCATGGAAATGGAGGCACTCTGATACAAGCCCATTACTGAACCCTATTTTGGGCCCATGTATGGTGACTTGTCGAAGAAAGAGCCCTGGTATGGGAAGAAACCCAGGCTATCTTTGCTCGAATATAAATCCAATATCTACAAGGGCAACCAGAAAACCATCACAGATTTCGATGACAAGAAGCTTGAGCAGAAAATGGCATATCACATGAATCACCTCGAACAAATCGTCTTAATCACTTTTAGCACCTCAAGATGAGCCAAAATTGTTGTGAGAAGGCAAAAAGAGTAGGCCATGGTGGAGACATGAAGGCAGAGCTTGTAATGACCCAGTATTTCTAGGTATTTTAAAAGTTAATCATATGATTAAATTATTTAGTTTTTATGTGATTATTAGTTTATATGTGAACTATGTAATTAAATTAATGTTTTATTATCTTATATGGGAAATGTGCAATAACTATTATGTTTGCATACCACCCATTTGATTCGATATATATTCATGTAAATCAATATATACATATATAATTTTATACATACATTTTTCAAAATTAAAATGATAGGAATTATTTGTAATAAAGTCATAGTATTTTTATATGTTGAAGTATATATAAATAAATTTGTATATTTTAAAAAATATGTATATATCCTAGGTCATTTTTGTATTTTAGATGACGTAGATATATATATATATATATATATACTAATTGATGCTTAAATATGTATTATTTAAATGTTATATGATTAATTTCTATTGCAATATATACTTTGCAATATATACCTATTTTTATTTACAAAACGCATAATTATTGGAATTATTTTCTACTTCATTTAGTAATTATAAAATGCATAAAATTCAAACACACGCACATATATACATGTATATAGGCATATACACGAATTTATATAGTTATATAAATAAGGGTTATATTATTTTTCTTGATATTGCCATTTTCACTAAAATGTGTCATTTCACACTATAATAATTATTTTGAAAATTATTTTTAAATACTAGGTCATAAGACTATGATTTATATATATATATATATATAAATATCTTACACTTTATATGTATATATTTTAAAGAAAATTCATATACATAAAGGTATAAGATTATATTTTCATTTCTTTAGGCATTTTTCATCATAAACATTGGAAAAATTATATTTTGTGTAAAAATATCTTAAAAATATAAAAAGAGGAGGGGGTGAACGAAATTTTATGTATATATATGTATAATATAAATATATGGTGTATATTATTACTTGCTCCCCAATTCTCCTTGCATTAAATGAATATTCACATATGTAAGAATTCTTCTAGATATGTTTATACATGTAAGGCTTAGATTAAACTAGATTATGAAGTGTGCATTTAGACTCACACTTAAGCTATAATTAGGTATTGAGTTGGGCATTGAGTTGGAAGATTTCATTTATTATAACCCTTAGTTGTAACCTTAGGTGGAAAGATAACAATAATTAGAAAATGACTTAATTATTTAATAATCTTATTTTTTAAGCACAACTACTATAAATAGGGGATAAATTGGGGATTTATCACTTCATTTTTCATCACATAACACACAAAAACACATCCACACACACAAAATCTCGCCTAAAACACCCCACTCACACTCACCTTACCCTAAATACACAAAACACTTCATCTTTATAGTAAATCTTCTACCCACATATATATACATAAACCCTTCATTTTACATACTTATAACCCCATAAAAGCCTTTTGAAAAAGGTAGAAGAATATTTAATTAAAGTAGGGACCTTACTTAATATCATAAGTAAAGGTTCTACTTTAATTCATAGATATTATACCTTAAAGAAGTGAATACTTCATATTTGATACAAGGTAGTGATTTCTCTTAATACATGAGCTAGTTTTCTTATAGTGTTAACTTATTATTCTCCTATTAGGACATGGGATGTAACCACAAGTTGGTTACTATCTTAGTCCGAAAGGATTTCACGACAATTTAGCTAAATGCATGTTGTATGTTCATGAACAATTGTGCTGGAAATTTGGGCATTTCTGCTCGATTTATGTGCTGGAAAATTAGGATTTATGCTTGTCTAGGGTTTATATATGTGTTTAGGGTTTTATTCATGTGTTAGAAGTTGCAAATTCAGTGTTTAAAACTGAAAATTGGAGTTGTTTTCAAAGCTGGAAATTCTGCCCTCAAAACTGGAATTACTGTTCCAGCAGCTGAAAATCTTGTTTTTCAAGGCTGGAATTTCGAATTTTACAAACTGAAAATTTATTTTTGAAAGGCTGGAAATTACAGTGTGAAATTTTAGTATGTTTTAAGCTGAAATTCGAGTGTTTCGCAAACTGAAAATTATATTTGCAACCTGAAACATGCAAGCTGAAAATTATGTTCTATGCTGAAATTTTGTGCAACGTGCTGAAAATCAGTGTGTATTGTGCTGGGAATTGTACTGATTATACTGGAAATTGTGTGTATATGGGCCCAAAAAGTGATAGGGGTGGATGGGGCTGAGTTCGGACGGGCGGCAACGGGCTTGCCGGTCTTAAACGTTCTCGCCATCCATCGTTGCCTAATCCCACCTTGCATGGACGGAGTGTTCCATGTACTGAAGTGGGTCATAGGAAATTCGGCATATGCCCGGGATATGACCACTGGAGTGTTTGGTTGGGTGGGAGTATTGGTTGGAATTGAATTACGGCACGGCGAGATAAGGTAGCCGCCTGTCGAGGTGGAAAACGGTAGAAAAGTGTGCAATTTATGATTCTTATGAATCTGAAATTTTATACGGTTTATATTGATGCAAGTATGTGAACATATGCATGCCCAAGTCACACACGCGCACCTTATGTGTTAAGTAAAATTGCTACTCAACGTGATTGTTGACGTTGTTAATATTTAATGTTTTAGCCCGACATGAGAACGAAGGTATCAAGGAGGAGGATAGCGAGGTATGATTTGAAGCTTTTGGCTAGGAGAAGTCATAGACGAGTCTTTGTAATTGTATCATGTATTTAGGACTCTTATTATGTACTTGGTGTTTTGCTATGTAATAAAAGACTTTTTGAAAAAAAAATTTTTACTTTCTATAATAAAAGTATTCATAGCATATTCCCATAACTAGCCAATGGTTTCAGGCCATCACAGAGCTTGATAAGGATTGCCCGAAGAATGAGATCACCTAAAAGGAGATTGAGGATGCTTACACCCAATTAGCCAAACTAAAAGAGAACTCCCACAAAGACATGCTCGGATATAAATCTAATATCTACAAGGGCAACCAGGAAACATCAGGGTCTTTAATGATAAGGAGTTCTAGCAGAAAATGGTGTATCATATGAATTGCCTCAAACTGTTGGTCTTCAATAGCTTTCGGTGTCTTGAGGTGAGTAGGAGCCGGAGCTAAAGCCAAAAGGCGAAGCTCAAAGAGGAATGTTAGAAGAATGAGATCGCTCAAAAGGCCATTGAGGATGCCAACTAAGGCTCAGAAAAGGGAGTCCGAGCTAGAGGCAGAGATAGCTCGTATTAAGCAAAGCATGACCAAGGAGGCCAACAAGGCAAGAGGCTAGGCCAAAAGGAGGCCAGAAAGGAGTTTGAGTAGAGTGTCCCTACAATCAAGTCCCCACAATCGAGAAGAATACGGTGAGGCATTATGTTGCGGGACCTATTTTCAAGATGACCATTCTGATATGAGGAGCACGTGACTTACAATCAAATTTGACATGGCCATAAAATAGTTGAAACATCACAAGGCCATCCCTGAGGATTTCCCAATGTCCGGGCTTGGAGTTGAGCTCTTTGACTCCTACGACCAAGAGAGCGGCAATTTAGGATACACTTGGCGATTGTAGGCTTGGGCCATTATTGCTTGAAAATTCTCCATTCACCTCCAAGAGGCCAGGCATTTCTTATCCAAAAAATAAAACTCAAATAATCGAACATCTGTGTTGGCACTTTCATCAAAATGGGTGACTATATAGTTTGGTGAAGGACTTCTGCAAGTATAACGGCATCGAATTGTATACGAAGGAACCGAGGCTATAGTAACCCAGGTAACTCGTCAGTACAAATAATTGGGCTCCATCAGTTATTATTTTAAGCCTATGTAAAATTGTTCGATTAGTGACTTCAACTTGCCCATTGGGCTAAGGATTGCCTACTGAAGTGAATCTCTTCTCGATATTGAGGCTCTTACACCAACCTGTTATGACTTTGGAATTGGTTTCCATTATCAGAAATGAGAACCCAAGGCAACCCAAATAGGCAAATTATATTTCTTAATACTGTCTTAGTTATCTTCAAAACTACTTCAACTTTGATCCATTTGGTGAAATATCAATGACCTCTATAGCGAACATCCTTTTCCCAACTGCTTGCGGAAATGGCCTTAAAATATCGATCTCCCATTATTCGAACAACCAAGAAATCTCCACATTGGCCATCCGAGTAGTGGGTGGATAAGGTTGGCATGTTTTGACATTCTACACATTTTCTCATGAATTGGAAATAGTCCTCAATGAGCGTGGGTTAAAAGTACCCCGCTTAAGAGATCTTCGTGGCCAAGCATTTGGACCCTATATAGTTGCTACAATATCTGGAATGTACTTATTCAATGACCTCCTTGGCTTGCTGGTCTATTAAGCACCTCCTCAGAGGTCTTGAGAAGGTTTTCTTGAATAATTTCCCCTCATCATCCAAAGTGTATCTTGACTGTTCGTATCAGACCCTTCTTGCCAGGACCAGTTCACATGACAAGGTCTCGTCCTTCAAATAAGAAACTAGCTTATCAATACATTTAGTTATGGGGGAATCTATCCGCATTACTTCATTGTTTGTTTGACCATTTAGTTTGATCAGAGGCTTAGAAGAAACAAAGAGCGTTATCGTTCTTTCCTTTGTTCTTTTCAAAGAGTTGTCGAGCTTGGAAAGCGAGTAAGCATGCTTATTCTCCATCCAACAAACCTGTTCAAAAGAAAAGCATCTGAACTCCCTGCTCAATTCCTGCACTTCTTCCAGGTACTTCGCCATGGAAGCTTTATTGGCTTCATAGGTTCCCTCGAAATGACCAGCTACAAGTTGTGAATCTGTCATGGCTGCTAATTTTTGTAGCCCTGCTTGTAAGGCCAATTTCATGCTTAGCTTCATTGTTTTTGATGGGGAACTCCAATCGAATAGCAAAATTGAGCTCGTTACCCTTCTCGTCATGAAGGTATACACCTATTCCTTCCCCAAATGAGGTGGAAGAACCATTGGCTTGGAAATTCCATGTCTAGGGAAAACTTGGTTCTTGCACCGAAAATAATTTCATAGTAAAAACGGCTAACACTTGTGCATGGATGGGTAGTTTGGGCTGATATATGATATCAAACTCCCCTAGCTCAACCGCTCACTTAATCAACCTCTCCAAGGCATAGAGCTTGGATAATATTTGCTTCAAGGGTTCGTTCATCAGAACTATTATAGTGTGAGCTTGGAAGTATTGGCTGAGCTTTCGAGTAGAATGTACCTGGGCCAAAGCCAACTTCTTGATCTGCAAAAAATTCATATCACAGCCTTGAAGCAACTTGCTCAAATAGTAGATGGAGAGATACTTCTTTTCCAATATTGTGATTAGGTTGGAACTAACTGTTTTCAAGGATACAACTAGGTAGATGTATAAAATAGTTCACCTGGAGTTAGTTTCGACCAAAGGAGTGGTGTGGTCAAATACTGCTTTAAATCAACCAAAGCTAGATTGCATTCCTCTATCCAGGCCAATCTTTTAATCATCCGTGGAGCTTTGAAAAATGAGAGGTTTTTATCTGCTTATCGAGAAATGAAACGATTAAGTGTAATAACCATTCCCACAAGCCTTCGAGCCTTCTTAGTTGATTGAGGAGGCTTGATATCCTATATTGCTCTTATTTTTGCAGGGTTCACTAAATTTTCCTCCTTGAACCACAAATGTGCACTTGTTGGGGTTTAGTTTCAAGCCAAATTTTCTGAAAATTACCAAAGCTTGTACCAGGTGTTCAAGGTGATCCTTCTCTTTCTCACTTCTTACAATCATATTATCAATATAGACTTCCACGGTTTTGCTTATCTCTTCCTTAAACATGTGGTTTACTAACTTTTAATAAGAGGCACTGGCGTTCTTGAGCCCAAATGGCATTACTAGGAAATGATAGACTTTGTTTGGGACCACAAAAGAGGTCCTATCCCTATTCTCAATGGCTATGAAAAATTGATAATACCCTTGAAAAATATTCATCATGCTCATAAGTTCACAACCAGCTATTGAACCAACAAGTAGATCGATCCGAGGATGAGGATAGGGATCTTTTGGCAAGCCTTGTTCAAATTGTTAAATCATTGCACATTCACCATCGGTCATCATCCTCAGCAATAATAACAACATTATACAACCATTTAGTAAGCTGAATTTCGATAATGTAGCCTGCGTCTAGCAACTTATTCACCTCTTCTTCAAAGATTTTATCTCTTTCTTCACAAAAAATTCTCTTGTTCTGCCTCATGGGCTTAACTTAAAGGTCCACATTGAGATGGTGGACTATAAGCTCTAGATCAATACCCGAGAAATCAGAGGCCTTCCATGCACAGACATCAACATTTTATCTCAAAAATTGTATTATATGGTGCTAACGCTTCAATTGGTAGGGGTGGAGGAACCTTCTTGCCCTTGAGGGAGATTCAGTAGCATTTCCTTAAATTTAAAGGATGTGGCATAAGACTTTACCAACCCTAGCAAGAGTGGGGAACTTTATTTTCAATGGTACGTGGACACTACAGCTCGAAAAGTGTTAAGGGTTGCCTTCCAAGAATGATGCTATATGCAAATGGCGCGTCTACCACCAAGTAATTTATCATCATTTTTCCCCCTTAGAGCCTCCCCAACAAAATTAGGAAGACAAATTTGTCTAATGGGAATGACTTCAGATCCGCTGAAGCAGATCAGAGGGGTTGATACTGGTGACAACTCATAAATCCTAATCTCCATCTTTGAGAAGGTGGATGTGAACAAAATATTAGCAGAGCTACCATTGTCCACTAGAGTCTTGGTTACGGCGTAATTTGCCACATCTAATGTAATAACCATTAGATAGTCAGGAGTCTTCTTAAATCCATAAGGTGCTGAAGATCATGGACTTATCCCCAGCCTCGGGCCCACATAGATGGTGTTCACTTGCATTGTAGTTTTGTAATACCTATCCTCACTATGGTACCTATTTTGATTGAGGTACATTTCCACTTACTTTCTCATACTTTGTGTGTCGCTGCAATTAGGTCCCCCCATGATAGTGTGAATAACACCATATGTAGAGACGTTATCCTGCCCCGCTAGCTCTTTATCTTGTCAATAAGGAGGCGGGGGAAGATCACTAACATCTGGGGGACCTCATCGTCTCCCTCGTCAAGGATTTGGAGTCATCATCCCTCAATGATCCAGAACAATTCAGCCGGAGGGACCTTGACCGTTTATGACAACTACCTTCTCCACGGGAGCCTTTGTGCTTCTTAACATATTTCGTGATATTAGGGACTTAGGGTGGCCTTCAGTGATTTGCATCTAAATTTCTTTCTTGACAGCAAAGCATCCTTCGATATCATGGTTTCCTAACTACTTGTGAAAGGTGCAATACTTGTTTCCTCTCAAAGAGCCATCCTTTTCTTGTATCTTCCTTAGTTTTTTGAACCAGGCCAGATCATTGCCAGAAAGTGTGGCATAGATTGCTTTCTTCAAAACCACCAACGGCATTAGATCAGAATATCTTCAATAGTCTCCATGGCCATCCCCATCATATAGGGCTTCTCATACCTCATGTCTTCCATGCTCATGAATTGTTGGACAATACTTATGATTTTTGCATGCAACGTCAAACTCTTACGAGCAATGTGGTCAGAGTAAGCCTGGTTTTGGATCGCCGTCGTAACTAAATTGATTAGAAAGTCCATTTGGAGACTTTCTATCTTCAACAACTCAATGTTGAACATCAAAAGAAGTCCTTTAACGACTCCCCCTCCCTCTGCTAAATTTTGTGGAAATGAGTAGGAGGCAACTTAGCAATACTTTTCCCGTGAAAGTAATTGATGACAAACTTTACACACAAATCCATGTAGCTGGTGATTGATCCAAGGCCATGTCAAGCATACCATACGGACGCCACACCCTAGAAGGTGGTTACTAGAAGTTTAGCTGGAAAGTCATCCTCGATCATATGAATTGTCAAGACATGTCGGAATTGGGCTAGAGGCACTTTGGGGTCCATCTTCCCGTCGTACCAAGGAATATAGGTGTGGATCTTGCTCCCATGCGTGATTTGAGGTCTCTATAGCTCGTAACAAAAGAGATCATTATTGTTGCTCTAGAAAGGACATTGAGCAGATCTATGGCCCGATCGGGTGGATCCCCTAGTCAAATCATTGAGACGATGATTTAGATCATCCATGCATTGGGACAACAACAATACTTTATCCTGGGGTTGTCATCTTTGGCAAAGCTCCTCAATCCGACGATTAATCTCCATGGCCTAGTGGGAGATCTTATCGAGGTAGTCTCTCTAGTGTTGTTGGTTGGCTACAGACCATGGCTCCTTATTGTGGCGGAGCTAGCTTCTATGCAAGGGCTAGGATCAAACCACAGAAGACTCAGCCAGCTCTTTCCTGGGAAGAACTTGCTCTAGTCACTACACGTCCCTCACAATGGGCTAGACATTGTGTTAGGGATGTGGAGGTTGAGCTCGAATTTGAACATCTCGAGGTACAACTCCATGAGGGGTTGGTGGCTCATTCTGGGTAGGGACCCCTTCTTGTGGGCTCTGTCTATGAAGTTCTGGGAGCAGCAAAACAAGTTGCTTGGTGGTCATAATGACCAAGTTTTGCTGTAGAGCCTAGGCTCCTTATTCACCCCCTTGAGGTAGGGCGGTTGATGGTAATGGTTAAGCAATCAAGAAGCCCTTCCACTAGGCCAGTGATGGGTGAATTATGCGGTGCTGGGTTTGTAGAACCTACCAGTTTAGTATTGGCTCATCGAGTGGTCACTATTCATCACTAACAGGATAAGGCCCTTCCTCTAGCACCAAAATAATGGTGTCGTCTCCTCAAATTGGATCCCACTTGAGTGCTATCATTGAGAAACTTGGAGAAGTGCTATGGGAGATCTTGGTTTGGGTCCTCAACATGCTAGGAGGTAAAATACGGGAGCTTAGTTGGAAGCGTCTTTGGCTAAGACCCTCTAATGCTTAAGTCAGTACATATCGAGCAAAAGATCAGAGGTAAAGTACAAACGAATTGTAAGTGTGTGGAAGAAAATTGTACCCTTGAACAATGTCATTGCCTTCTATTTATAGTTTTTTTTTTGGTCTTATGGCCACCCGATTCCAACTCATTGGACGACTGATCAAGATTGGGTACTGCAGAGGCCTATTGTGGGGGCAACCCTCCCAACCCTGTTGCTCCATTTACAACTCAAGAATTCAAACCTTGGACGTTGCTTAAGGGATCTAGCACCTCATTCCTCTAGACCAACTGTTAGTTAGTACCTTCTATTTATAGTTGGAGTAAGTCATTCGTGGGATAGGGCTGAGGTAGTATGTTGCCACCGTGTCGTACAAAGCATATTCCCTAACGCATGTGATGTAGATGCCCAGATGCAATGGTGTGTTAGAAACCGTTATTAGGGGGACCTATCCATATATAGGAGATGTAAAGGACCACTTTCAAGCAAGGCCCTTAAGTATCCTCGGGACAGACTTGGATAGATTCCCAACACCGATTCCTTACTTGGCTAGATCCGAGGAGGCATCCTCGACCTTGAGGTATAAGATAAGTGCCACATGCCCTTATTTAGGTGGACTGCATGTTCGATCAAGCACAATGTAAAAATCGAGTATTTTCCCTACACCACTATGAGTAGCGGGCATTCATCTTTCAATTTTAATTTTTTGGCATTGATTTCCTTTTATTAATTTTTGATTACTTCTTTTATCTAGAGATTAAAATGGCCTTCATTTTTTTGCATGATTTTTGAATTGCCCTAACTAATATACATTGACATATGAAAAGTAACAAAAATATATTATATTTCATTGCAACCGAAACTATAACTCCATAAACATCATGAACTTTTGAACTCAAATACTATTTTTCACAAAAAAAAATAGTAAGATAATAACATAAAAATGCACATCCTTTATTTAGTTTATTCAACAGATAGAATGTGTCATAATTAATATGTAAAATCCCCAAAAAGAAAAAAACTTTGGTAGTAAAAGTATGGAAAACAAAACAAAACATGAGCTTAGTTCAAATTAAATAGTCTTAGACAATGTTTCTAAGCTGCTAAAATAATTAGAGACAAGTGTAAAGTTTTTCATTTTATGTGCTTTATTTTTGTTGTTGCTTTATAATAATTATGATTGTATTTTCGTTACTGTTATCAATGCATTATTGCGGATTCTTCATGAGAAAAAGCAAAGAATTTTAAGTGAAAGTAGTGAATAAAAAATAAATGAGAGAAATGTTCAATTGTTGAAACTGAGTTTTTTTTTTGAAGAAAAATATCAAAGATATTATTAACGAGAAGCGGCCTCAGCCGAATTAATGTTGCGTACCTAATCTGGAACGACTGAAACTGGAATTTGAGCCTACTGAATTAGCTTCTCTTGGAAAATGTTGGAATGAGACTTGGCTTAATTCATTGCACAAGGCCTTGATGTCCTCAATAATGTTCCCAAATGAAGACATATCATACCCGCCACCTATTAAAACCTTGATCACAATCAGAGAGTGCCATTCTAGCACAACTTTAGACCAGCTGTGGCGTCAGGCAAGGAGAGCCACTTCCATGGCAGCCATAACCTCTGCAAACATAGCTTCTCCAGCGATATGTATCCGTCTGTAAGACCAAAACTTGCACTTCCCCATATCCTCCCAAGCCACAACACTAACTCCTATTTCTCCCTCTTGTTAGAATACTGCACCCTCAAAATTAATCTTGACATAATCTATAGGTCGAGGAGTCCAGCGATGAGAGCGAGTACCGTGTAACAGCCGTTGAGCAGCGGTGAGCTTCACGTTAGCCAACGAAAAACTAGTATGGTGTAGGTTTACTTTCTGAATCAGCTCCTCGATTGGGTAGTCCTTACCTTCCATGAGTTTTTGACTTTGACTCTCCCAAAGCTTCCACACTATCATCAAGAATCCGCCAAACTCTATGCAATCCAATTTTGACAAGGTTACCCACATCCAATTAAGTAGCTCGTTGCTCCACTCACAAATACTACGTAATGGGATATTTAACAAGGCCCAAGCAAGGCGTGCATATGGACTCTTCACCAATACGTGAGCTTCATCCTCTCTTACATCATCACAACGCGGGCATCTATCCAGACAAACACAGCGGGGTCTCTCAAGGTTTGAGCAAGTGGGAATAGCCTTCGAACAAAGCCTACACCAAAAGACGTTTACTTTATTCTGTACATTCGCCTACAAAATCACCATCCAGCAAATTGTTTGAGTAGAGCACGTCGAACAAGCCATGCCTACATCCTTCACCTATAAAGCCACCTGATAAGCTCCTCGAACAAAAAAGATGTCGTTACTACTGTAGTGCCAAATAATCAGGTCCTCATTAACATGAGAGCCCAATGGGATAGACAACATATAATCGCCATCAAAAGGCAACATCTCCCTAAGTAACTCATAATTCCATCCTCCAGTAATCTCATGTCTAAGATCCGCCAACATGCAATGAGTTAGAAGCTCGGGTTAATGGTTGTTTGCACCTGAAATGAGGGATCCATTGATCGCCCCATACTCGAACCCTTGTCCCCGAGCCAATCCTCTATCGACAACCTACCTTGAACAGGCCCAACACATTGAAGATGTCCCTCCATACAAATGATAGATTCGAGCTCAGCTTTACTCCGAAAGGTCCCACCCCAGTAAAACACTTGGCCCTGAACAACTGATTGAGTAGCGAATCCGGACAAGAGATGATACGCCATAATTGTTTTGCTAGTAGGACTTCATTAAACTCCCTGATCTTTCCGAAACCCAACTCTCTTTCCTCTTTTGGCATGCACAAATGAGTCCAGCTCATCCAATTAATCTAATGTTTATCCTTGTTGTCCCACCAAAAACATGACATCACGCGCTCTAACAAGGGCTTCAAGTAGCCTGAAACAAGTCATAGTGCATATAGGAATAGCTTGAAGAATAGATTTAACAAGTATCTCCTTTCTAGCCGCCTATGAAAGAAATCTCTCTTGCCACCCTTAAGTACGCTTCCACATTCTTTCGTGAACAGATGAAAAGACTTTTTTTCATCTTGTGCTAACAACTGATGGCAGCCCCATGTACTTTTGTGGCATCTCCCCACCCGAACTCCCGCCAACCCCGCAACAGCATTCCTTTGGTGCTCGTCCACATTCCGGCTAAACACCATCGAAAACTTTGGCAGGTTGATCTCTTGGCCGGACGCCAACCGGTACACCCTCAACACACCCAAAACACAGTACATGGTATCCGTAGTAGCTTGACTGAAAGTATGACTATCATCTGCAAAGAATAAATGAGACACCTTGGGTGCTCACTGAGCCACAACCACTTCCTTGATTGTATTAGCATTTTCCTTAGCCTGCAAGAGATAACTAAAGACATCCGCATATAGTAACAATAGGTATGGGGATAAGAGATCCCCTTAACGAAGCCCCCACCCAGACTGCAATTGACCAAACTGTCTACTACTAAGCACAAATGAGTAAGAAATAGTATGCACACAATGCATAATCATTTCAACAAAGTGAATATGGAAACCTAACCTAAGCAAGACTCTCTCAAGAAAAATCCACTCGACTCGATCATAAGCTTTGCTCATGTCGAGCTTGAGAGCCATGAAGCCCTGTTGACCGACACATTTGTTCTTCAAATGATGGTTTATTTCAAAAGCAATTAGGACATTATCCATTATCATGTGTCTCGGCACAAAAGCTAACTGAACAGGGGAAATGATGGAATCAAGGAAAGGCTTCAATCTATTAGCCAGGACTTTTGAGGCTAGTTTATATATGACATTACACAAGCTAATCAGGCAGAATTGAGATAGACTTTTAGGTTTGCCACACTAGGAACTAGGACAATATTTGTATGATTAAATTAGGGATAATTAATCGTACAATTCATGAAATCAATAACACACTTGGACACATCGACACCAATGCAATCCCAGAAAGATTGAAAAAAGACGGGGAATATACCATGTGGGCCCTAGGACTTATACAAACCTATCTGAGACAGCACGGTAGAGACCTCCTCTGTGGTGAAGGTTGCTATCAAAGCTTCATTCATTTTGTGATCAACCTGGGAAACCACGTGAGCTAGATCCTTTTCTATCTCCTTCCCTAATGGGTTACAAGATGTGAAAAGATCTACAAATTAATCTGAAATGATACCACAGATCTCATCCTCATCATACATCCACTCCCCCTACTATTCTTGAGTCTGGTGATATTGTTATTGCAAAATCGAGAAGTGGCTTTTGTATGGAAGAACGCAGTGTTCTTGTCTCCCTATCTGCGCCACTCAACTTTGCTTCGTTATTTCCAATAAATCTCTTCTCCAATAATGGCATCCTCAAGCTCCCTCCTTAGTTCCATTTCTTCAACCTAGTGTTGGATGTGATGGTCCCTCTTCTTAATCGATCAATTTGCTTTTCAAAGCATTTCCCTTTTCTTCTTAAGCATGAGGAACTTTTCCTTGCTCCAAATCTCCAACCTCTCCCGGCACCTCTAAATTCCTTCAAACATTGAGAGTTATATGGTCCCCCAGTCCGTCCATTGTCCTCTTGAACCACTTGCCGACACTCAAACACTCCAAACCAACAAGCCTCAAAATGAAACGGACGTTTGCACTCTGGTCACGTTGTTGCCTTATCATCAAGTATAACGAGAATTAGGCAGTGATCCGAGAAGGCCGAAAACAAATGAACCACTCTAGCCTGAGGATGCATCACCGCCCACTCCCTGTTGGTACATGCTCAATCTAGTCTTTCCTGAATAGTATGCGGGGCCTCCCTATTATTACACCAAGTGAATGGCCTCCCAGTGTATCCCATATCTCTAAGTCTACACCATGTTAGTGCTCCACTCCCCCTTCTTTCTCTTCCTAATACAAAATTGAAATTGCCAAGACAAAGCCATGGCCGCCTAGACTCCCTGCTCAGCCACTCGAGAAGCAACCAAAAATTTTGTCTCTATTCTGGGCCCGGATGACCATAGAAGCCCTTAATCCATGCTTCTTCCCCATCTGCAAATCTCACCACAACATCAATATGTGACTCTGATTAAGATTGTAGGTGAACTGAAACATTCTTATCCCACAACAATGCAAGCCCACCCTTTCAGCCCGATGCTGAAATCCCGATACCGTACATTTTTAGTCTAGTTTTGAGAATTTCTATCCTTTTAGCATTACTCTTAGTTTTAGATAGAAAAATTAAGAGAAGGCTGGACAAAGATCAAACTATCGGGCCGCCCGTTAATCCCCGAAAGTTCATTGCTATAAGACTCATTGGCCTTGGTGGGCCTGCATCGCAGACTCCACCATTATAAGTGCATTATCAATTTCATTGCCTTCCATCACAAGAGATTCTTTACTACTTGGAACATCCTCCCACAATATTATATGCTCTGTATCTTCTAATTTCTGTTTGCTTCCCACTATTTTCCTCAGACTAAGAGACACCTTAGGGACGGTCAGGACTTTATTACATGGCCAACCAACCGTCTTCTTTTCCATCCATTGGCTTTGTGATCGACTCACTAAGAACACTAGAGTCAAAGTCATGTCCAAACCTTGTGCAAGAACTCGATCCTGAGGTGAGGCCAAACTGCTGGGTATCAGTTCTGTTTGGGCCCAAAAATGAATTTTTGTATAAATTCGGAGTGGGCTAATTTTGGTCATTTTCACCATGCTAAAATGAATTAATAGGGCCTGGGTCACTTCGATGTATAAAGGACAACCCATGTTAAAGGCCCAGGCTGAAATAAATTGGTGGCCTATGGCCCAGTCAGCAAAATCAGAAAAATAAAATAAATACAATAATAAAATCTCTTATTTTTAGGGTTGTTAGATAGGAATAATAGATTGGCTAAGGATAAGACATAGTTATACCTAAACATGCCTAAAATAAAGGCCATGAGATGCTGAAAATTTGAAATCCAGATAAGATAGCATAACGGTCGTGTCCTAGAAATAAAGGTTGCTATTCATTTCGAATGGCTAAGCTTGAATTAACTAGTCGGCTCCAAAAATAAAGGAATTCATTTGTAGCTTGAAGTCTACAAAAGAGAGTTGGATTCACCATTTGGAGGCAATCATCCAACGATCAATCAACACAAACAACAACTCTTTCAATCAAGAAGTCATCACTTCTCTGATTTTTCAGTCTAAATGAACAAAGGTTAGCTTTACTTTACTAGGTAGCAAAAATCATTACACGAATACTTGTAACCATACCACATTTGGCTCAAAGTGAGGATATCAATGCACTCATTCTGTAACGTCACGAGGTCGTACTCATCACTCACTCGGATTAGGCCCAATTTGAGGTGAGATATCAATGTAACGAAGTGGTACCCCACATCCATATCAAGCAGCATGCATGTGAAGAAGGACAGATGGAGTCAATCAATGCTCGTCAGAGTGAACAAACTTTGAGTACATCCATACGTAGATATGGGCTGAGTTATCAATATGGCCAACTTGTAGCTAGAGCTTTTTGGAGCTGCTCAATGAATTTTAGTCATAGACATGGCCCAAGTCATCAATGCATGCGTCTGTAGTCAAGTCTTCTAAAGTCCAAGTGGTGAGTAGCCATCGTCTCTGAATACACTTTCTTTTCAATTCAAGCTTTGCGACTACTTTCGATCCTTAGAGTACTAAATTATTAAGTCCTACATTAAGTTGTAGGCAAGTAGAGCCTTAGAGACAGTGTTTACCTACTCTAACTCAATTATTTTTTGGATAGAAGTCTTAGACGCACCACACTTTTTCACTTCGAATTATCGAAACTTCAACTTGTATGTTCCTGTACACTAGTACGCCCACACCCAAAACACAAAAAGCTCACTTCGAACTCATTATTTTCGCATCGAACTCAGTGATTTCGAAACCTGAGTGACCACGTGGCGTAAGCGCTGAAAATTTATGCAAACTTATCTTTTTGGACAGCATTCCATCGGTAAGCGAACCTCCACGACAAAATAAGGTCGAACAAATTGACATGATTTTTTCCCCTAGGGTTTAGGGTTCCAATTTTTACTTTGTTTAATGGAGATGGATTGGGGACCACAATTGAGCACATTGCTAAATTCACCACACAGTGTGGCAAAATCGGGACGGATGGAAACCTAAAATTATGTTTATTCCCTAATTCCTTAACTAGAGAAGCTTTTTTGTGGTACATTAAATTAAAATTTGGGTCTATTCTCGACAAGCCAACTATGGAGAGTCTTTTCCATAGTCACTTATACCGACTATCCCCTGAGGTATCCATATTGGAATTAACCAATATGAGACAAATGCTCAGGGAGTTAGCCGAGAACTACATGGGAAGATTCGTCCAGGCCAGGCACTTTTGCCAGTGATCATGGCTGAAAAAAGTTACATAAGTTTGGCCATAGGAGACATGCATCTCGAATTAAAAAAGAAAATGTTTGGCCAACAGTTTGCATCAACATTTGATCTACTTAGGCATGTCGCTGAATATGAGAAATTGTTAAGGGAAGAAAATAGGAGAGGTCATCACGGCAAGGCCACTCACTATCAAGTAGGCCTAGCCAAAGTTCAGGATATCCTGGTCAGTAACAAAAAAGAACAATGGGAAAATGAAGTAGGCCTAGCCTATGTCATTTGCCAAAAGAATACGGTTTGCCCAGCTTTGGTAAAACCAAGGGCATTACAGCCTCACATTAAAATGCCTCCTAGCATTTTGAACAAACCAGATTTCCATTCTGACATGGAAAGGCGTTACAGTTTTGATGTATCTAAAATCGAGGCTATTTTCTATCATTTACTGGCTGATGGCAAAATCAAAGTGCCTACTAATCATAGAATGCCAACGGCCAAAGAGCTGGAGGGTAAAACTTACTGTAAATTTCTTAACGCATGGACTCATAACACCAATGACTGTCTAGTTTTCAGGTGGATGATCAAAAGTTGCCTGAACAATGGCACTTTGCATTTCCTGCCGGAATGGATGAATAAGAACATAGGAATCTACAAGGAGCCATTCCAAGCGAAATAAATGAACATGGTCAACATACAGGATGGACCAATCGAAAAGGAAAACCAGCTGAATGAGCAAACAATGACGCAGTCATAATGGCAGTTGGGTCTTTGCACCAGATGCCATTCTGAAATGGCAACAGTACTATGGATTTATCCAGTAGGCTAATTCAATGGCTGATTTTTCTATGGTTCCACAATCGCCTATGGTGCCATATCCCTCTAACACATTTGGGGGGCATTGTGACAATGGCGATCCATCGCAACAAGGTTGGAATAGAAGTAAGCGAGATTGAAGTCCACCCTGAATGGTCAACAGAGAATGGAGTGATAAGAGGAGGGCACCCACTGGCCCACCTCGAAGACATGAATCAACTCAAGAACCAATTCATTCCAGGTTAATTAGGCAATCGATAGCCCTAGAAGGACGTTGGATGATAGTGAGGCATCCTAAGTTCCATAACGGAAGAAGTCCTCGTGAGATGACACGAACACAGTATCTGAGATACTTACCAGAATGCAAGTAGGCTGAAAGACTTAAAAAGGAGGCGACCAGACCCACCAAAGGTAAAGCCGTGATTTTAATAGATCTAAAAAATAGGGAAGTTATCCCGATTGGCATCCTGTTGGAGAAGAAGACTATTTTTCCAATGGTATTGGAAAGTGATGAGTCAGAGAGGAAGACCTATTGAGTGAAGAGATTGAGAATATGGAAGACCTAAATCAGATGGACAAGGAATTGCCAATGGAGACCACGAACATACCATCATCTAGTGGCGACACCGTTAACATGGAATGCAACATGGTATGGGCATTCCCTTCTAATATTTTGGCTAACAATGATTCTAAAAAAGACAAAAGAGAAAGCAGTGAGGTCTGGGATGACAGTGAGCCCATGGCCTTCTTTGTGAGTAATTCCGAGCAAGTGATTCAGAAAAAAGTAAGGCAATAGAGAAGATCAAGGCTATGTTCCAAAAGCCACTGCCAAGCATGGCGAAACATGTGAAGCCCCTTTTTGTAGCTAGCCATCTCAATGGCAAGCCTACTGGAAGGATGTTGGTGGATACCGGAGCCGCTGTTAATATCATGCCTCTCCAAACCATGAAGCGCATTGGAAAGGAGAAGGTTGACCTCCTAAAGACAGACATGGTAATCAGTAAATTTGCAGGAGGAAAAGTGAACATCATGTGCATCCTGCCTATCGAAGTAAGCATCAGAAACGAAATGACCACCTTTGCATTTTTTGTGATAGATGCCAAAACTTCCTACACTGAGTTGCTAGGAAGGGAAATGGATCCATTCTGCCATGTGCATCCCGTCAACTTTACATCGATTTTTAATATTTATAGGAGATGGCTAGGATGAACCAGAGATGGTAAAGGTACAAAGGAGGCCATTCACGGCCAACATCAATGTGGTAGAAGCCAGATATTGCTCTGACAATATCGGACCTTACAGATTCATCTGATAGGACAAATACGGCCGTTTGCTTGGTGCCAGTTTTTCTGTGGCACCAGTTATTATAAAGGTTGCTATGACTAAGAAAGTAAGCAGGCCTTGCAACACTGAGGAAAGGCCGCTTTCTATTTCTCGAGATGTTATTCATGAACAAAGTCGATATAGATGAAGTTGTAATAAATTCGATTAAAACCGAATCAATAATAATAAATGAAACTTTGGCCTTATTGGCCAAAGATCTTTCCAATTACTACAGTTGTAACGCAGATGTTATCTATGAGCATGATAAAGATCTCACTTCTGCAGATGAGATCACACTAAGAGAATTGAGCGTTGTTCCGGCAAAACTCGATGATGTAAGAATCCAGGTGCAGGATCCTATCATCGAAGTGGAGCTTGACAGTTAAAACAATCATAGGCCAACATAAGTAAGTGCTTTACTTAGCCCCAAAAATGAATAAGCCATGGTCAACATACTTAAAGTTTGTTTTGAGTGGAACTATAATGAGATGCTCGGTCTTAGCAGGGACTTGTTAGAACATCGTATACCCATTTTACCTTGGTTCAAGCCACGAAAACAACCTCTTCGACGCATGTCTCAAGAAGTTTGCGTGTTAATCAAGGAGGAAATTCAGAGATTGCTTAAAGCAGACTTCATCGAAGTGGTCAGATACCTTGAATAGGTGGCCAATGTTGTGCTAGTCATAAAAAAGAATGGCAAACTAAGATTTTGTATAGATTTCAAAGATTTAAACTTGTCATCTCCAAAAGATGAATATATGATACTAATGGAAGACGTGATGATAGATGCCATCGTAGGGCATGAGTTTCTAACCCCTGTCGATGGCAATGCAGGGTACAACTAAATCTTCGTAGCCGAAGAAGATATCCCAAAGCTAGCATTCCAATGACCGGGGGGCATTGGTACCTTTCAATGGAAGGTCATGCCGTTTGGCCTTGAAAATGCCGGGGCCACATATCAGATAGCCATGAACTGCATTTTTCATGATTATATGAATGACTTCGTCAAAATCTACATTGACGATCTCATCATTAAGTCTACCAGCTTCGCTCAACACTTAGAGCACTTAATTAAGGCCTTTGAAAGGATGAGTAAATTTCAGTTGAAATTGAATCCGCTAAAATGCGTGTTCGGAGTGGCTGCAGGTCACTTTCTTGGGTTTTTAGTGCATAAAAAAGGGATTGAAGTGGAAGCAAACAAGGCAAAGGCCATCCTAGCCGCCTAACCACCTCGAACTAAGAAAGAACTTCAATAGTGTTCGGGCTCGAAAAATAAATTTTTGTATCAGTTCAGAGCAGGCTAATATTGGTCTTTTTCGCCACACCGATATAAAATTAGTAAGGCCCAGGTCACTTCGACACAAGCAGACCAAGCCAGTGCTAAAAGGGCCGAGCCAGAATGAGTTGAGGCCCATGGCCCAATTAGCGAAGCCCATGGCCCAACCAACGAAAAATAAAAATAGGGACATAAAGATAATAAGTACAAACAGCAGATCCCTTGTTTTTAGGGATTGCTGGATGGGAATAACTAACTGGATAAGGATAAAGCAGGAGATTGTACCTGAACATACCTAAAATAAAGGGCATGTGCTGCTGGAAATTTGAAATCCAGATGACATGGCTTAACTGCCGTGACCTAGAAATAAGGACTACCATCCATTTCGAATGGCCAATCCAAAATAAGGTGGTCAGCTCCAAAAATAAAGGAGGACGGTTGCGGCTTGAGAACTATAAAAGGGAGCTGGATTCACCATTTTTGGACACAACGTCAATCAACAAACACAACAACAACTCTCAATCAAGAAGTCAACACTTCTCTGATTTTTTTTAGTCTAAATGAACAAAGATTAGCTTTAGTTTAGTAGGTAGAAAACCGTTGCATGAATGTTTGTAGACATGCCTCATTTGGCTCAAAATGGGATCATCAATGCATTCATTTGGTAATGTCACGATGTGACGACCCAAGACTTCTAGTTAAGATAACGAGAATATATATTCACCATTTTCAATCAATGACCAGCTTTACTCAAAAGCACACAACAACGATTTTATTAAGTAACCCACAATATGTACAATAAGTCACTTAAATATTACATATTTGTAATTACAAGATCTTACTACATCGAACTAACTAAAAGCCTCGAACCGCTCCGCTGCATTTTCCTTGCTAGTATACTCCACCTCGTTTCTAGCTAAAACATTATATATCACATCATCAACACACATGTTGAGTAGAAACTTTGCATATAACATGAGATGCTTGTGTGAGGTTTGTGCATATGGTCACAGAAATTTCCGAACATATAATCACATAATTTCACATTTGATTTCTTCCACCTCGACGGGCGGCTACCTTATCACTTCATGCCTATATTTCCAACCGAACTCTCCAATTCCCAACCAATCACTCCAGTGGTCATATCCCAGGCATACGCTGATAATCTTACGACCCACTTCAATAGATAGAAACTCCGTCCATGTAAGGAGGGATTAGGCAATGATGGAGGATCGAGAACTAATTTAAGACCAGCAAGCCCGGTACCGCCCGGCCAAACTCGACCACATCCACCCTTATCATTTTGGGGCACGATATGCACACATAAATTTCATGTATTTCATATGGAATTTCAGCATGTTTTCAAACAGATTTCGCATGAATGAATATATTTTTCAGCCTCTATGAACTGAAAATTCGCAGTCTGCGAACACTTACTACGAACTGAAAATTTCAGTTTGCGATCATGGAATTTCCAGCTTAAAACCTGCTGGGATTCCACAAATATGTTTCCAATGTTGTAGAATAGGGTTTTTAGTTGGTAAAATTTCGAATTTCCAGCTTACGAGACCTAGAGTTTTCAGACTGCGACACAAAACTCTTTAGCGCGTAACTTCTGAAATTTCCAGCTTTCGTAACCTAAACTTCCAGCATTTAAAATACTGTAATTCCTGCTTATTATATACTGAAATTACAGCTTATAAAACAGGTTTGAATTTGGCAAAATCGGATTGTACAGCTTTTAAGAAAAGAAGATTTTCAGCTTGAAAATCAAATTTTCAGCAAGTGAACAGTAATTCCAGCAGGTTTTTTTAACTAGAAATTCATCTTGACAAACTTGAAATTTCAGCTCCTATCACATAAATAAGGCACTCAAAAAAGTGTTAAACATAATAGCACATAACTCAAGCATCATTCTAACATAACTCAAGCAAAACTCAGCATGATTTTCAGAAATTTCGGTGTAATATGCTCATAGAATCACTGCATGCACATAACTAAATCCTCTTGTATTTCCTAAGACCCAAGATGGAAAGCAACTTGTGGTTACCTCCTAGGGTCTAATGGAGAAGATAAATGCTAACACTTTCATAAAAACCTAATTCTAACTCATGCCATAGGCAAGGTTTCTACCTTCTAGTAGGGATTCTTCTTTCTTTTTAGTTTAAGGGTGGAGCAAGAATGTAAGGATGTGAGAGTGATGAAATTTGTGATAAAATGGACCAAAGATGAAGGTGAGAGAGTATGAGTGTGTAACCGGTTTTCTTGTGTGTGTGTGGGTGGTGTTTTTGTGTTTTCTTTACCTAATATCCTCTTATAATTAGTAGTATAAGAGATAGGATTAAAATATTATTGTGTCTTAATCTTAATCATTCTTACTTTCCAACTAATTGCCCAACTAACAAGTCTAATTTGATTAAGTGGTAGTCTAGGGTAATATGGGCAACACATGTATATCTATATCTAGAAGAAATGATGCAAGTGTATATACACTTGTACATCTTCATTAATACTTGAGGGATGGAGACATAAGGATGATTTAATACCAAGTATGTAATATACTTATGTATTTATGCTCACAAAACCGGCCACCCCTCTACATTTCTTGAAAAATTGTAGGTTGTTTCTTATTTTATATATTTATGGAAGAAAATAATATATAGGGGTGGATAATGCAATTTAAACCTTCTTTGGGGTTTTTCCAAAAAATATATATGTATTAAAATACTCCAATATATATATATATATATATAAGCATATATTTTGTCTTATAACTTGGTAAGTTATATACTTCTCTTCAGAGTTATTTTATGAAAATGTCACATTTTGGTAAAATGACACTTAGGACTTAGATGAAAATTTCCTAATTCTAGGTAATAAAAACTGTGTGTGTGTGTGTATATATATATATATATAAATTCATACATTGATTTTCTTTGAATTTTATGCTATGCATGATGATTGACCAAGACAAGAAATAATCCTAAAACTTGTTCATATTGTAATTAAAACGAACACGTGTCACAAAGCATTCACATTAAGGAAACTTATACATATAAACACATAAAGTATACACACTTAGGTATATCTATAAATATACATTGTCAGAGTGAGAATACGGGTCCTTACACAAGAGGTCGTAGCCATCACTCACTCGGATTGGGCTCGGTTCGAGGTGAGACATCAATGCGATAGAGTGGTACCCCGTATTCATATCGAGCGCATGCATGAAAAGGAGTGCAGATGGAGTCAATCAATATGCGTTGGAGTAAACAACCTCTGATTACATCCATAAGTAGATATGGCCGGAGTCATCAATGTCGTCGATTTGTAGCTAGAGTTCTTAGGAACTGCTTAATACATCTTTGTCATAGATATGACTCGAGTCATCAATACGTGTGTCTATAGTCAAGTCTTGTAAGGTCCAGGTAGCGAGTAGCCATCGTCTTCGAATTCATTCTCTTTTCGTTTTAAGCTTTTCGACCATTTTTGATCTTTAAAGTACTGAATTGTTAAGCCCTACATTGAGTTGTAAACAAGTAGAACCTTAGGGGTAGTGTGTTGCCTATTCTGATTCAATCACTTTTTGATAGAAGTCTTAGGCGCATCACTTCACTTTTCACTTTGAATCAACAAGACTTCACTCGTGTACTCTTGCACACTGGCACGCCCTCACCCGAACACCAAGAGTTCACTTCGAATTTGTTGCTTTCCTATCAAACTCAATGGATTCGAACCCCGAGCAACCACTTCAGCGTGAACACTAAAAATTTATACAAACATATGTTTTTGGCAGGCCCAGTGGGACAATACTTAAGGCTTCAAAAAGGTAGCATTTAGATCCTAGAAAGCATGTTTTATTTTGTTCAATTGCATACTTACATTCTATATTGAAAAATCACAAAAAATTAAAAATCATAAATCATAAAAAGCAAGTCATGGCACCACAACGGTTAAGGAGCCAAACTAGTGTTGACCTCAGTTCAGACAGTGAGAACGAGGCAGGCAGTGACCAGAACAAAGAGATGAGTGGACATACTCCACCTCCCAACATTCAGGCTATCGTTGACAGGCTCGAGCGATATCAGAGAGCGCCTGAAGAGGTGCCAATTCAGGAAGTACCCGCCTTGTTGGCCTGAGTGACCAATTGTGGCTAAGACCCATTATATGTGATAGAAAGGTTGATCACAAAATCTAATCGTAGATTCCAGTAGTTGATGGAAAGACAACGCAAAGGAGAGTCGGAGAGGGCTGAACAGATAGCCACCATGTTAGAATCACTCCGAGTGATAGATCCACATTATGGAATGAACTTGCGTAGCGTGGCGGCAAGATTGAATAGTATTCCACCGATAAGAGAACCTCCACAATGAAATAAGGCTGAACAATATTACAAGCCTGACTATGCCGATCCACGACCAAAATGACTGAACATTGGAGGTAATCATCGCTGTGGAAGATCCCCAACGTTGATACAGGAAAAAGACTGGCATTTGAATTTAAAGGCGTACTCTTGGAAGGAGAAGGATTGGGCTCCAGGAATCATTCCGACAGGCCTAAAATCCCATACGCAATGCCATATGTGATGGATAGACCCCAACTTGCCACCAATCAAAAGTCGTGTCTTAACAAGGGATATAGGAAATACTGCAGCAGGAACTAGCGAGGCATAAACGGTCAGCCTTGCTACCCAGATATTCTCGCCCCTACCCCACACAAATTGACACGATTTCTTTTCCCCTAGGGTTTAGGGTTTCAATTTTTACTTTATTTAATGGGGATGGATCACAGACCATGATCGAGCACATTGCTAAGTTCACCACGCAGTGTGGTGAAGTCGGAATGGAAGGTAACCTAAAATTACATTTGTTTCCGAATTCTTTAAGTGGAGAAGCCTTTTTGTGGTACAGTAAATTAAAACCTAGGTTTGTTCCCGACTGGCCAACTATGGAGAGTCTTTTCCATAGTCATTTTTATCGACTACCCCCCGAGGTATCCATATTGGAGCTGAACAATATGAGATAAATACCCGGAGAGTCAGTCGAGGAATATATGGGGAGATTCGTTTGGCCCAGGCACTTTTGTCCAGTGATCATGGCTGAGAAAAGCTATATAAGTTAGGCCATAAGAGACATGCACCTCGAATTAAAAAAGAAAATGTTTGCCAACAATTTGCGTTAGTATTTGACTTAATCAGGCATGTCACTGTGTATGAAAAGTTGCTAAGAGAAGAAAATAGAAGAGGTTACCACGGCAAGGCCGCTCACTATCAAGTAGGCCTGGTTAGTGCCGAAAAAGATCAATAGGAGAATGATGTGGGCCTAGCCCAACTCGTTTGCCAAAAGAACATGATTTGCCCAACTTTGATAAAATCGAGGGCATTACAGTCTCACATTAAAATATCATCTAGCATGTTGAATAAGTCGGAGTTTTGTTCTGATTCGGAGAGGCGTTATGGTTTTGATGTATCAAAAATCGAGGCTATTTTTGATCATTTATTAGCTGATGGCAAAATCAAAGTGCTTACTGATCATAGAAATGCAACGGCCAAAGAACTGGAAGGTAAAATGTATTGCAAATTTCATAATGCATGGACTCACAACACCAATGACTGTCTGGTTTTCAGGTGGATGATCCAGAGTTGCCTAGACATTGGCACATTGTGCTTTTCTGCCGGAATGGATAAATAAGAGAATGGGAATCGATAAGGAGCCATTCCAGGCAGAAGAAGTAAACATGGTCAACATTCAAGATGACCCAGTCGAAAAGGAAAACCAGCAGAATGAGAAAGCAATGACGCAGTCAGAATGGCAATTGGGCCTTTATGCCAGATGCCATTCTAAAATGGCAACAGTACCCTAAGGTCTATCAAGCAAGAGCTTCCTATCCTTGGGCCAATCCCATGGCCAGTTTTTCTATGGTTCCACGACAGCCTAGGATTTTCTAGTTATTATATATAGGAGACTTCTATTATTCTTATGATCAATCAACAACACAGTTTTATAGAATTTTTCCTATGTTTCTAGATTGAGACTTTTCTTAAGAATTATTGTGATATAATTCTTGCATGTTAATGCTTACTAGTTGCGTCAGTTGGTAATCGGAACATGGCTAACCGATTAGATGCGAAAAATGACAGTTCCAACGACGATGATTGTGGAACTGAGACAACAAGGGAATGGAGATGACAAGTAGATCAACGATTTCATCAATTGGAGAGACACTTTAATGATGTTGTTGAGAGACTTGAAACCCTAGCTCCTAGGGTAAACACAAACATGGCAGAAGGGAGGATTCAAGCCCGTAAAGAGGTGGCTCATTGCCTACCAAACAGAAGACCTATTTTCGATAATCAACGTAGACAACTTGTCTATGATGATGATCTTTATGAAGTAGTGGGACGCGCACAAAATGTAAGGAGACGACAATGTCTCTACGAGGAAAGAGATGCACCAGATTTCGTTTAAAGGTAGATATCCCTAGCTTCAACGGTAATATAAGAATTCCTAGATTGGATTGCTGAAGTCGAAAGATTCTTTGATTGTATGGATATATTTGAAAAGCAGAAAAGGTACAATTAGTAGTGTCGCGACCCGAAAAAATACCCTTTTATTTTATTAAAATATATTGGACCGAAACGCGCAACAGTGAATATTTTTATAATACAGAAATTTACTACAACATAGTGAAATCATAGTTATACAAAAGTTGCTATACAAGTGAAAATAATAACTCTAGCTAAATAAAAGCTTTGTAATGCCCTCCCGGTGCCTTTCTCCTGATGGATTAGAATGTTTTTGCCTAGAAAAAATGTGTTCATAACACATGTTAACACAACTGTTGAGTAGAAATTTTACTTAATTACATAAGGTGAAGGTGTGTGTTTAGGTGAACATAATCACATAATTTCACATAAAAATCACAATATTATGTTTTAGGAGAGCATATACTTGTCATAATAAGGCATGAACATAAACTAGCATATAAATTACACTTAAGGAGTATTTTAAACATAGATGCAAGCATAAACAAGTAGACTTATGGAATCAAGCAAAATTCCTACCTTCAAATGTTTTTAGGAAAAAGTGGATATATAAAGGGCTATATGGAAGGCTAATAGGTATATATGGATGAAAATAGAAGGGTTTGTATATATATATATATATATATATATATATGTGGGTGGAAGATAGGCTATAAATAGAAAGTGTTTTGGGTGTTAAAAGTAGAATAAATGTGGGGGTGTGTTTTTAGGCGGGATTTGTGGGATGAAAATGGGGTTGAGGTTGTGATCTATTTATAGAGGAGGAAGAGAAGAAATATCTAATGTTATAACAAAATAAATATATAAACCATTCATTCTATATGATTATTTATATGTACACATTACAATATTCATAACCTAGTATATATATATATATATATTTATGTATGTGGACATGTAGGTGTATATGTAGATATATAAATCACCACTAGTCTATATATGTGGATGTGTGTGTGGATATGTAGATATGGAAATTACCACTAGGTGATATATGGTTGTGTGTGTGTATAAGTAGATAGATAAATCACCAGCTAGTTTATATATGGACATATGTGTGTACATGTAGATATATATATTACCCCTAATACATATATGGATGTGTGTGTGTACATGTAGATAGATAAATCACCAAGTATATATATGTATTGGAGGGGATATTCTTGCAAAATAATTGTAAAATATACTAAAAATCTAGACTTTATATTTTTCATTTAATTAAAATCCAAAAATTAGGTTTATAAATAATTAAAATTCGAAAATTATGTTTATAAATAATTAAAATTTGAAAATTATACATATAAAGTCAGAAAATATATTGTTGTATTTATAAAATTCGAAAATTGTATAATTTATTTATAAAATTCGAAAACAAAATAAATGCAAGCCTAAAATATGTATTTAAATAAATTTTCCAAAAAATAATAATCACAATTCAAAATTAATACTTTAAGATCTAAGTTATAAAGTAATTTTAAAGAATAAAAATTGGAAATCATAAAAATTTTAGGAATTAAAAGATTTTATATCAAATATTTTGCATGAAACATAATATATAATAAATTTTAAAATACTAGGAAGTACCGGGGTATTACAAGTAGCATGCAGATTGAAGGGGTGTGCTTCGGCATAACGGGATAGAATTTAATCTCGTAGAGTTCGAGAAGGGAAACAATGTGTACAATATTGGGAGAAGATGCGACGACTCTTGAGGAGAGATTTTCTACTACAAGATTATGATCAAATTTTGTTTCAACCGTACCAACGGTATCATCAAGAAACAAAGTATATTCACGGTTACACTGCTGAATTTATGAGATTGGTAGAGAGAAATGACTTAAGGGAAACTAAGGGTCAATATGTCGCCAAATATCTTGACGGACTAAAGCTGGCCCTTAAAGACAAAATTTGGGTTCAAGTCATAAGAACCATGGCTCAAGCTTGTAATATTGCATTAAGAGCAGAGTATATGATGCAAGAAAGGGTGAAGCCAGATTAGTCTCACAAAAATTATGATGGAGATTATCATGAATCATACGTGGATAAGGACAGAAAATCCCTAGCTTCGAGCTTAAATAATGATGGATATAAGGAGGACAAGGCTGCGGGAAAACAAAAGATGATACCAAAGATTACAAATTCCTACGCAAGACCAACCTTGGCAACTGCTACAAGTGTAGATAACTTGGGCACCAATCTGGTGATTGCCCTCTACGAAAATTAGTCAACATTGTAGACAAAGGAGTGGAGGAGAATAATGAGATCTATTGTGGACCTAATGAGGACAATGAAGGGTATGAAGCAGGCTCAGATGAGCAAAACCTCGGAGTTAGGAAGTTGATTCTTTCACCTAAACAAGAAGATAACTCTCAGAGTCATCAATTGTTCCAGACTAAGTGCACTATCACTAATCGTTTCTTTGATGCCATTATTGATAGTGGTAGCTATGAGAATATTATTGGTAAAGATATTGTTGAAAAATTAGAGTTAAAGATTGAAAAACATCCTAACCCCTACACAATTAGTTGGATTAAAGCTGTTAAGAAAATCTATGATACTGAAAGATGTAAAATGCCTTTCTCTATTGTTAAGTATAGGATGAGGTATATTTTGATGTCGTAGATATGGATGCATGCCATTTGTTACTTGGTAGACCATGGCAGTTTGATGTTGCAACTAAACATGATGGAAGAGAGAATACATACAAGTTGGAGAAAGATGGAATGAAGATAAACTTGTTGTCTATGAAAGTCGGGCATAAACCCAAAGCTTCTAAAATAGGGGAGAAGACTTTCCTTACCATAATACAATCCATTCATGAAATTGAAGAAGATTTTAAGCAAACGGGAGAAATTTATACTTTGGATGTAAAGCAAGTTTTAACTATAAGGGGAGAGCAACAAGAAAGAGAATATCTTGATTCCATAAAGCCACTATTAGAGGAATTTGCCGAAATCTTGTCTGGCGAGTTACCAAATGACTTACCTCCAATTGAGACATAAAACATCGCATTGATTTGATTTCTGGTGCTAGTTTGCCTAACCTAACGCATTACCGAATAAATCTTAAAGGGAGTGAAATTTTGAAAGAAAAGGTGGAAGAATTGCTACAAAAGGGGCATATTCGAGAGAGCATGAGTCCATGTATAGTCCTATCCCTTTTTACACCAAATAAAGATGGTAGTTGGTGTATGTGTGTTGACAATCGTACCATTAAAAAAATCACTATGGGGTATGAATTCCCTATCCCTTACCTTGATGAGATGCTTGATCATTTACATGGTGCTAGACTCTTTACAAAGATAGACCTTGGGAGTGGCTACCACCAAATTCACATTAGACCTGAGGATGAGTGGAAAACAACATTTATACCTAAGCATAGGTTGTATGAATGGCTTGTGATGTTATTTGGGCTAACTAATGCTACTAGTACTTTCATACAGTTGATGAATTAGATGAACTTTATATCCTGATAGAGTTGCAAACTCGAGGTCAAATTTTTGTCAAGCGAAGGAGAATGTTGTAGAGTAAATGGTGGAGGAGTTTTATTTTAGTAGTACTTTATTAGGATTCTTATGACTAGTATATTTCTTTCTTTTTTAAGTTTTAAATTCCTGTTCAAGTTAGGATTTTCTTTTTTAAGTTTTAGATTTTTATTCAAGTTAGTATTTTCCTTTTAAGTTATAGATTCCTATTCAAGTTAGGATTTTCTAGTTATTATTTATAGGAGACTTCTATTATTCTTATGATCAATCAATAATACAGTTTTATAGAAATTTTCATTTGTTTTTGGATTGAGACTTTTCTTAAGAATTAGTGTGATATAATTCTTGCATATTAACGCTTACTCGCTACGTCATTTTTCTTCATTCATGCAAGAAAATAATTGGTTATCTTCATCTGTGAGAAGTTGGCTTCATCCTTTTTATCTATGCATTTCTTTGGACAATGCTATAGGAGTTATCTGCATTTTTGCAAGTTTTGCATTTAAAGTAAAAATCCTTTGTTTCATGGTTTGAATTTTTTTTTTGTGCAAATACGGAGTTTAGAATTCGAACCGCCAAATTGTTGTCTTCCTCCCTTGTAGTTCTTCCCTAGTCATTTTTTTTTTTTTTTTTTGTGGAAGTCCTCTTTCTCCTTGCTGCTATTTGGAACTTTTCTTATCCAAAACATGAAGTTTGGACTCGAATGCTTGCTCTATGGGCTGATTTGGTCACCTATTCTGTAGCGCCCCCAAACTTTCAATATGTAACAAAAATACACTTTACCAATATTTTTTCAATTATAACACAAATGTGGGGTGTTACATATTCAATCTTTCCTCATGAACTTTAAAGAGAACTCATTAGTTCAAGAAAAGTATAAGTTGAAAGATTTTTGGATTTTTCAATTGCAGAAAAGAATGAAAACTAGTGATAAATTTCAAATATATAAGTTTTTGAACAAACCCAAATTGGAGGTTGTTGAGCAATTATTTATTAATATGTTTCGTATAAGCAAACTCAAAGTAAAAAAACCTTATAAGTGAACAAACTTATATAAATTATTAGTTGAAATTATATGAAACCAAAAATTTTAATCTATAGTATGTAAGACTTTTCACTGTATTTAATCTATAGTATGTATGACTTTTAATCTATAGTAGATGTAAATGCAGGGAAGTTGACTTTTCGGCTTGGGGATGAAAGTATTGACTTTGACGTGTTCAAAGAGGTTAAACGCCATATTGAGGATGATCACTGCATGAGGATAGATGCATCTGATGATTGTGTGAGAGAGATGATGGAGAAAATTGAGAATGAGAAGGAAGTAAAGAATTTAGAGAGTGAGAAGGATAAGGGAAAAAATCAACAGGAGTTTGAACACATGCCAGAAACCTTGAGCTCTATATTAACATCAGGCATTCAGGCCCCCAAAGTAGAGGTTAGGTCAATACCACAAAACTCGGAATATGCCTCTTCGGAGGAGAACAAAGCCTTACAAATCATCTTAGGTCCTCCCTTGACTAGGGAGCAAAAGAGGAGAATTGTGAGGTTCATCAAGGGTAGAATCAAAGCATTGGGGCACCAAATTGCAAACGTCAAGAGTAATAGGCCTTCCATAGGCATACGTGAAGTTTTGACAGAAAATGATGCAAGACCGAGAAGAGAAGCAAAGAAGTTGTACGATGCCCGCATTATAGAAAAGAAGTCCGACAAGGGACAACAGCGAGGACATGTCATGGTGAATGGCCAGTGTTTGAAGGCGTATATGAGTGGAGATGTGGACCGAGGAGGGTCGACATCATACATCGACCTCATTCTTTAAAAATGTCGAAATGAGTCAAGCTAAAGACTTTAAACAAGCGCTTTTTGGGAGGCAACCCAAATTTTTATTATTTTTTTTTTGTGCTTCTTGTGTTTTTGATTTTTTTTTTTAGTTTTGCGTGTTTTGTTTGGTTAGACCATTTGAGGTTTTGATGTGATTTTTGGTTGAGTTGTTGGTTTTGTAGGGGATTTTCGGTTCTGGAAATTTAGGTACTTACGCGAGAAATTTTGCGTAGCTACTCAGTTTGGTAAAGCAGGTGTTTTTTTGAGAGGTGAAGTTTCTGTACAATTGGGTAGTTACCCAAAACTTTTGGGTAGTAACCCAATTTTACAGAACATTGAAAAAAAAAAGAAAAAAGAGAGAAAAATAAGAGGATGAGACCGAATTCTATGATGCCATCTGACCTCAGGTGTTTTCTATCCTTTTCTTTGCTTTCTGTTTGTGTTTTATTTTTCGCTTTCGTAGTTCTTTGTGTTTCTGTTGTGTCTTGTCTGGCCTTGTTTCTGTACTTTGGGGACAAAGTACCCTTTAAGTGTGGGGGGGATTTCAATTGCCTAGGAGAAGACTTTTGAGGTTAAGTGTTGTTAGTTATGTGTAGGGAATTTGAACAAGAATTGTATATCGGCTGGAAACCCGGACGGCCAGACGAAAAGAGTCATCTTTGATGACTCGTGTCCTGGTATAACAACGCCACGTATAGTTTAAGTTCAATTCCGTTGCGTTCAAGCTAAATTTTGGTGATAACGGCTATATGTTAGATGTTCGAAAACTATTTTGTGTTGTGCCGTTTGTTTTGTGTCGTTCTTGGAATACACGTGCTTTGTTAAAATTCCTTATCCTGTGATGATTTTATGCTATGAAACGCTATGTGTGGAACAATGAGCGTACATGAAGCATTTTGTGTGCACTTGAAGAATGATTGTTGTTATTTTGCTATCCCCTAATCACTTTGAGCACATTGTTTGAGCAATGATTGCTAAATGATTTAGTGAAAATTTATGTTTTTGTGAGAGGTTTTCGCATGTGCTTTAATGCATTAGGACACTAGAATCGATTTGATTTCTTGTCGAGGCGAAATCCTAGACTATGTTAAATTGGGGAGATGACTTAGGCCATTTTTGAATATTTTTGAGCCTTAATTGCCTATTTGTTTGTTAAACGTAGCCCTTGAGTCCCCCTTGAGCCTACATTGTGCTTAGTTCTCTTAATAGCCACATTACAAGCCCAAAAGCACAATGTCTACATATCTTAATCCTTTCTATGCACTTTACTTGAATTGTGATAATTGTGGAGTTATGTTGTGGATATGTGGAATTATGAGGGGATTAAGTGGAGGGTTATACGTATACTTGATTTCG
The DNA here is from genome assembly GCA_026212405.1 of Petrea volubilis. Classification (NCBI taxonomy): domain Eukaryota; kingdom Viridiplantae; phylum Streptophyta; class Magnoliopsida; order Lamiales; family Verbenaceae; genus Petrea; species Petrea volubilis. Next base: position 18,532,412 of record CM047870.1, read on the forward strand.
GGATATACTAGCTCGCTTCAAAGAGAAAAAATTTGCTGAAAAAAGAATGCGAAAAAAAAAAGAAGTGGCAAAAAGAGGAGAAGAATGCAAAAAAAAAGAGAGAGAGAGAAAAAGAAAGAAAATGAAAGAAAAAGCGAGCTAGCACTCTCAAACACATAATGAAAAAAAAAATTACACAGAGAGTGATGGTTTTGAATAAGTTTGGGGGAGTCGAATGCTTGAAGAATGCTCAAAAAACTCCAACTTGTCCAATTTAAGTAACTTGGGTGCATGAGCCACATATTTTTCTATATTTCCCTACCTTTCACCCAAGCCCTACATTACAAGCTTAATTAAGTCCTATCGATCCCCGATTTATCGTTGTCTACATTAGTGGAGATAAGAATGAAAAACCGACTTATGGAGTCCATTTCTTGCGCCTAGCGCATGAATATAAATTGATCCGGATTGTTGGTAATTGTTGCTCTTGATCATATCCCACACGATAACACGGGGGATGCTTGACAATGATGGTTGTTTGTAGAGTGTACATGAAATTTTAATTGTTTGCACATTGAACTAATGACATAGTGCTTAATAGTTTCTGAGAAAAATAAAAAGGAGTTTTACTTTGGTGCGTAGTGCTCCAAGAATGTACCTTGACTGTGCCCAAGTCCCTTGTGTTGTTAATTTGGAGTTGCTCGAGGACGAGCAACATTTAAGTTTGGGGGAGTTGATAAGTCCGTAATTCTACTCAATTTTTATGTTTATTTTGACGGACTTATCATGTATTTTTCTCCATTTAAACTTCTTTTTGCCTAAATTTGAGATAAATCGTGTTTTGTAGGTGAGATGGCAAAAATACTATAAAGGAGACGAAAAGGTGGAATCAAGAGTTGGGTACCTATGCAAGATATTTTGGGTACCAACCCAATTTCAGAGATTTTGAGAGATTTTGAGAAGAAATGAATCTGTAAATTTGGGTACGTACCCAGGTATTTCGGGTATGTACCCAAATTCAGTCAGTGAAGTGTTGAATGAATCTGTAAATTTGGGTACGTACCCAAAACCCGCGGCAGAAAATTTTCAGTTTTCCTAGTGCGATTAGGACTCTAATTTTGGAAGGTGTCTCTAGGGTTTTCCACCCTTTTTAAGTCCAGAAAGAGGGAGGCGGCTACTGTTCACGTTTTTCCTTAGGTTTTAGAGTTTAGAACTTAGTTTTTCATATTTTTTTTCATCTTTGTGGAGTTTGTGGAGAACGGAAGAAGAGGAAAACAAGAACGAAGGGAGGAACAACCGAACGAGGGGAGTTCTACGCCTGAGAATTCCAGCAATTAAGTTCCCTTCTTCTCTTTCCATGAATTCTCTTGCATTTTTCGTTTTTATGTTCAATTTCATTATGAACTAATTTCAATTAAGTGTAAGGATGGTGTAATTCATCGGCATTTGCTATTCTATGAAAATCCTACGAGTTTGAATTGGTTTTCATATATTTTCTATGTTGTGTGATTCTTGTTTAATGGTTTAACACGTGGTTAGGGTTTGATCACCCCTAATTGTCGAATTTGGGAATCGTGATGAGGTCGAGAGACGATTCACGATATTAGCTCTAATTAGACAAGATCAATGGGGTTAAAGTTGCACGAGAGTGAATTTAACTTTGATTGAGCCTTAAGGCAGTGTTTAAAAATTCATATAAATACTTCGAAAGTTGGGATTAATTGAATGAGAATTGGTTAGTCTTAGGCTTAGAGGAATTGTATGAGTTAATTCCGCAATGCTCGAGAGAGATTGTGGATATATTCGTTCCTAGGCTTCACACAACTACGAAAACCACTCAAATTGGGGATTGGATTAGAACAGCAAATTATGTGAATGAAACCACCTTACACTTGTTTTTCTCGCCTTGATTATTTGGTATTATTGTTCTTCGTAAGTCATTTTTATTAAGAAAATTAGGATTTATTTAAAAAAATCAAAACCACTATTCAATTTGTTCAATTTAGATAAGCAACACAAGTCAATTGCACGGGCCAAATCACAATCCCTGTGGATTCGACACTCTACTCACTATTTATTACTTGTACGACTGCATGCACTTGCGCAATCCACAACATGGCTACAATTCAAATGACACCAAACAAAATGTTCCCCTTTGTAATGCCTATGAAAGAAAAAGTAGCATATAATAGTATTGAGGCTTACACTCTCTTTTATATTACAAAATCCTTCGCAAATGAGAGTTACTATAAAAATGCTATTTGGACCAAAATCCGTGCCAATTGCAAGCTACAAAAAGAAAAAAAAAAAAAGCTGCTTGGAGCTAATATCATCGCAAAAAAAAAAAAAAAGGTGGCAGATTTATGGGTGGTTCGCAAACACTTCTACTTTTAGAAAAAGTTGAAAACAAAAAAGGATAATTCCATAACCCAACCTTGTGGTTTAGCGAACTTGTTGAAAACCCCTCAAGATTTGAAAATTGGCTAAAAGCCCCCTAAGTTTCAAAAAATTTGCTCACATGCCCCTGGTGTTAAGTCACAATTGACGACATTAAATTTTTTCTTGAAATGCCCGTTATGCCCTTGTTCTTAAAGCTATTGGATCTCAATTTAAAAAATGGTCAGTCCAAATTAATTTAAATATAAAAATATGATATTTAAATAAAATTTTTAAATCAAATATATATAATATATATGGTACAACTTATATATATACACACGCATATATGTGTGTGTGTATAAACACACATAAATATATATATATATATATATATAAGCGCACACACAAGGATATATATATATATATATATATATAAGCACAGACTTATGTATATATATATATAAACACATGCACATAGATGTATATATATACACACACAAACCACACCCATATATATACACACACCTATGCAACTGCCGGGCTGCCGCACCGTCGCCAGTCGGTGGCGGAGACAAGTCACACCATTATTGGCCTATTCATCTTAACGTCTCCATCAATATTACCAAGTGAATTTTTCAAAATTCACACTCTTCGTCGATCGATTTGGGATCTAAAGTTACAATCACCACCACATCTTCACTCTCGAATTTCACCTCTTTCAGTTTGTATTTTAATAAATTCGCACTATCAAGAGCCCATACACCATTAAACCGCCATTCTCCAATTGTTTCCTATTAAAATTCATCACAAAAATACAAGACCTGCTACCACTCCTTGGTCTCCTATTTTTCACCACCAAAGCTCGAGAGCTTAATGGTATATTTATTTGAGGGATTTGGTGATGAATGAACAAAGATTGAAGTTTTGTGTGTGTTAGTTGTCTATGTGTGTGTTTGCAGTGAGGAGGGAGACAAGGTGAAGAAGGAGAGAGAAAGAACATTTTTTTGGTAATATATTTATATTTAGGGAAATTTTGGTCAATTTCTCACTTTTCAAAATTTGAAAGAGTTCAAATAACACTCACATACGCGCAAAAGGCACTTGCGTATCACTCTCCATTATCCTGGTAGAATGTGCAGTGTTTTTAAAAACTTGAGGGGATTTTAGCTAATTTGTAAACCTTGGGGGGGTTTCAAAAAGTTTGCCAAACCACAGGGGTGGTTTACGAAATTATGAAAAAAGAAAAACATGAATAGTGGAAGTGAGTCATGCTTGAAAAGAAAAAAATGAAAAGCAGTAAATTTTGAAAATATAACTAAAAGTTGGATAAAACATTCTGAAAGTTGCTTCCAACTTTAAGTTTATGTTAACTTTTGTACTTTCCTAGCAAATAAATATAACCAATATAATATTTTCAACACAAATATGTCCTAAAATGCAGTCTTTTCTTAAATTAAAAATTGCAACACATTCCCCAGAAATTTAAAAATGAAACAAATATATTTGTGTAACACATTTTCCGAGTAAAATTTATTTTCATTCTTGAGGTTTGATTTCAATCTCAAAATAGTCTCTATGTTTTTAATTGACCTCAATTTCATCCTTCTATCCATCATCCAGTGACTTCTCCCTCCAAATTACAGGACTTTTTAGTAGTTTGATACCCTTATAATAATTAAATAAATTATTAGGAAATCTTTCCTTCTGTTTCCTTTTTTTTTTAACAAATTACATGCTAGGAAATCTTAATAGTTCATGTATTTAAGGAGTATTAACTATACCCACTAAAGAGAAGATATTCACTGAGAAAAGAATTTAAATGTGATCAGCAACATATTTAGTTTCTAAAACCCTTCTTAAATTTATTTTTTTTTTTTTTTTGAACATCCAAAAGAAAAAGAACAAAAAAAAGTCCCTTTTGAACTTTAGAAAGAAAAGAAATTTCTATGCACAAAGAAGAAATTGATTTAGATTTTGGACTCACCTAAAAAAGTTTATTTTTCTACTCAATTTTTTTTAATAAAACTCATAAATACTGGTAGGAGTCAAGGTGTTGGGATAACTTGATTTAGCTTATAGAATGTAGATGGCAGAATAAAACGAACAATAGAAGGAATAAGGCCATGGTGTGATATTGTGCATATTGGTTTGTGCATATTAGATTGAAGAAACAAGACCATTTCTTATTATGTTTTCAATTATCTTCTAATTTTTCAGTTCTTTGATTCAATTTCTTCTATTGATTGTATTCATTACATGGAGCAACTTCTACAAATATTGTTACATTTCATAAGTTGAATGCCCAAAAGAGCTATTTATTAATTCCCATATATGTAGTTTTTTTCAAATTATCCAAAGTGCCAAACAAGTTGCTTGAGCTTCCAATTGATGCTCCTAGATTTGTTACGAGAAGCGAAAATTGGGTAACCCAGGTTTGCATCCAAGATTATCATCCATGAAGAAATCATGAATTTGTTATTTTTTTTTTCCCGATTACCTATCTGGTCATAAAAATTAGTTTCATTGATGATAGTAACAAAATAAAATTTTAGAACAGCCCGAAGAAATGGGATTTAAATGAGAATGTGATTAAGTATATGCTGAACAATGTATTTAATGTAATGATATTACACAATTTTGGTCTAGTGACATTTTGAGCCACTTAAATGCTCAAGAATGTTATTAGCATTAAGATATTTCATATCAAATTTGAGGGACTATTTTACTTTTATTTTTAAAGGGATGAGTTTGATTTTTTTTTTTTTTTCCATCTGATTTGGTAATTTAAAGGTTATCTTTGTCAATTTACATTTCATTACCAGAAATACTTACCAAAGGATGGATAGAAAGATGAAATTAAAATCATTAAAAATATAGTAATCATTTTGAGATTGAGATCGAACCTCAGGATCAAACACTACAACAAAGTTAGTCTTTAGAGCCATTTTATTTGCCTATAAAAGTTATAAAATAGCCTCCATTACGTAAAGAGGCACTTCCAATTATAAACCTCCATAGATGCGGTCGCGAATTAAATAGAGGCCTTTTTTAAAACTGCCCCCATTAGCACCTTATGGAGGCATTTTTCAGCATTTGAAGGTAGTTGTTAATGCCTCTAAAGCTCACCTTTTGGGGCCGTAAATAAGTAACAACCTCTATATCTACACTCAATCAAGGCAATCATATTCTAAATGTCTCCACAAGAAGAGTAGAAATTTAACCTAAATTGCTTCCTCTTCACTGCCAAGCTTCTCGTAAAAGAGTAGAAATTTAACCCAATTGCTGCCTAGTCACTGCCAGGCTTCTTACATAGTTGCAATGTCATAGTGTGTGCTTATGACTAAACATGTCATTTGCAAGAGGGAAAAATTGCATAAAATCCCCTTGTGTTATGTTTTAATTGCAAAAAACCCCTTATGTTTCAAAAATAGGTATATTACCCCCTATGTTTTATTTTTGTTCGCACATTTGCCTTGCTTGAAGGTAAAATTTAACGGCCTTAATTTTTTACCATTTTGACCATTTTGCCCCTTTGACTTCCAAGGTGACGTTGTGCACACACATACCAATATATATAATATCATAGATATACATATACATACATCTACACAAACAGATCTACACACAAATAAAGAATCAGACATGGCCTACTAGTATTAAAAGAGATCTACACACACACACAACTATACAAAATATACATAGAGATACATATACATATACATACTGGTATATACATACTAACAAATCTGTATGTTTAGATATATATACACACATAAAGATATGCATCTATATATATAGATACACATAGAAATACACACACAAAACGGCTTTGGGATAACGAGATCTGGGATCGACGGGTGGCAGCCCAAGCGAACGGCCAGCGGCAACAGTGGCTTGGGCGAGCGACAGATCAGCCTTGGGCAACAAGATTTGGGGGTCTGCAAGCGGTGACTTTGGACAATGACAAGATTTGGGTGTGGTGATGGCAAAGAAGGGTTGATGGTGGTGGGTCCTGATGATTTGGATGGCCATGGTTTATGAGGGATTTGGGGGAGATGATAGTACTAGAAAGATGAATTGAGGAAGAAGATGGAAAAAAAGAAAAAAGAAAAAATTATAAAAATTATTAATTTTTTAATTTTTTGAAATTAGTTTTATAGTATTTTATTATTTATATTCGGTACTTTTAATTAATTACAAAAATTTAATATCTATTTTTAACTATTTTGTCAGTATTTAAATATTTATTTGAATATCTTAATTTTGATGGTAGTACTAGAAAGATGGATTGAAGAAGAAGATGGAAAAAAGAACAGAGAAAAAAATTATAAAATTATTAATTTTTTAATTTTTTGAAATTATTTATATTTGATACTTCTAATTAATTAAAAAATTTCAATATACATTTGTAATTATTTTGTTAGTATTTAAATATTTATTTGAAAATCTTAATTTTGATATTTATAGTGCTCATCTTATTTTACAATATTAACAAATTAAAGGGGTTTGTATGTAATTTTGTACTAAAAAAATAATATTATTAAATTCACAAATGAAAGGGATAAATAAATCAATACACTTGAATTTTAAATTAAAAAGATGTCCAAAACAATTAATTTTCGCACAGTAGGCACGTGTACCAACATCGTTAGTTTTGGACGGCATGGGGGGTTTTTTGCAACAAAAAAATAACACAAAGTTGTTTTCGGTTATATTCTAATCACATAGGGGTTAACTAATTTCCGAAAATACAAGGGGTAGTTGCGGAATTTAGCCTTTGCAAAAGTAGCTAGAAACATTTATGATACAACTAGAATTGAATAGGCAATCATGATGCCAAGAACATTTTGTTTATTCATGAAGCAAACTTGGTTTAGAACAACCAACGAATACATTATTTCCAACAAACACCATAAGACAAAAGCTATCTATCAAGAGAGAGAGAGAGAGAGAGAGAGAGAGACTAACAGCTCCTTTCAAACCCCACACAAAACATTAGAAATATAATTCAATATACTGAGTCCTATCTATCATACCTCAATAAAAGAAAGCTACTAAATGGTTTATACTTGACATTTTTTTCTCGAGAATTTGAAGTTCAATTTATGCATTTACAACCATACCTAAGATAAGACGAGAGAAGGGTTTCCATAAGGAACAGACAGTCGTATTCGACCTGTTTCAAGATAAACACAAATTATTCATTATAGCCAATTATAAACAAGAAAGCATATCAATAACCAAAATAACAATTCTTCCTTAAAAGAAAAAATACCAATCCTCAAACACTACAATTGTTTTGAATCAAATTTAAGAAAAGTGCAGGAAAAAAAAAAAAAAAAACACTTCAACTATAGTTAAGCCAATAGCCTGATATTGACTCGGAATCAATAAAACCAAGCCTTTTTGGGAAAACAGAAAACAAGGTGAACTGAACATTTCTGCGTGTTGCATCAGTGTAAGCACCTTCAAGTCGTCCTTCTTAATAAAGGTTTCCTTGAATTTTGTTATTTTCAGCTGCATAAAAATAAAGGTATATAATCTTTCTGGTTGAACCTAAATTGGACTAGCGCGCAATTGGCAATTATTAGTAATTAGCCCATTTAGATATCCATTTCATTCTAATGTGCTTTAGGTATCCATCAAAACTCACATTTATTGATTGCTGCCTCCTTTATGTGGTTGACATGTAGAAAGTTGGCCTTTACAACTATGGATGTTCTGTGCTAGTACAGCAAAAGGTCTAAGCAGATGATCTGCTGCAACACCACATTCACCGGCTAATTTTTGTTCTTGTTTTCTGTTGTATTTGAGACATAGGTCATTGATCACCAATAAAATATTATTTTTCTAAGACTATTGATCCCAGTAGCATCTTTCAAAACAAGGGAAAAGTCGACATTTGGTATACCTCGTCTTTTTAAGAGGCACAGCACTTTCACACCCTCCTTGTGTATTGAACCCATTTGGGAATATAACCCTCTTGCTGTTCAAGTTGATGTATGAAGTAGTGTTGTTTTCATTTGCTAAGACTTCATTCTTGGCTCTCTTCTTGCATAGAGTGGTGAACTGATTCTTCACAGCATTATTAGTTCTGGAAGGCGAAAAGATGTTTCTTAGAACTATTGTTTTTCTAAATCAACAAATGAACCAAGACCTATAAGCGGGCAATGGGTTGGGAAGGGGGTATATATGCTTAATATTTTAGATAATTACCTGCCTGATACCGCCTTTGCAATTTCAATCCATCTGTTTCCAAATATTGGCTAGAAGATATTTTTGATAAGAAATCCCATATTGCAAGCTTCAAAGAGTGCAGAAGACAAGTTTTAACAGCTGGACATGAATTGTTTACCTCACATAAGAGCATGTCTTCCTCAGGTTACCATCCTCCTCCTTGAAACTAGAATTCAAATATGTGAACCATCTGTATATGCACACAATAAAAAAAATAAAAAAATAAACTAATAATTGGAAAAGCTGCAAACAGAGGCAACAAAAGGACTCAGTTGACAAAACATGTACAAAAATAAATCCTCTTTTTAATAGATTTTATTCATATATAAGGACATAAATTACCACTATTTGTCTTACCTGGTAAAGGAAGAAGCAAAATACTACCCAAGCTAGCAAAAATATAGAATGTGGATCTCCGGCCCGCACTGCTAGCTATGCAAGGCCCATGAAACCGAGCGCGAATAGTGACCAGACAATACCATTGATGCCATTGTGACTTCAGAACGGTTCAGAGCACCATGATCAGCTAACAGTTATCTTTATTCTAAAATTCATTGCCTAAAAGAACTGAGAAGTACTCCTCACCTGCCAAACAGATTGACAACTGATCTTTTTTTTGTCTTTATCGGCTCCCATATCAAAATCATAAACATCGTTGCTGAAAAGTAAAAATTTATACAAACATTTTGCAAAGATACTTATTCGAAATTGAATCTCCTCTTCAATTTATCTACAAAATAAGTGTGAATATAGGCTTTTCTGACCTTAAGTTAACCCAAACATCTACAATTACAAAATGCCAAGATCATGAGATAACGCCCGAAAGAGAACAGTCATGGTTGCCAATAAGCAGCTGTACACCCAACCTATATTCACTTTTGATACCAGGAGAAAGAAAAGTGTTCTAGAAAATGATTCATACTATCTGCATTTCAAGATAACTACTGAGAAGGTAAAGGACAATATAAATCATTAAGATGCTTTTTTGCCACATCACGGTTAACTCAGCAGTTAGCATCCATACCCTCTGTTAAAGAAAAACCAAGATGGTAGAACTTGTAAGGTCATTGCTATAGTAAGCTTATTTCTAACACTAATCATACTCCTGGTCGGAAAATCTTCATACACAATTTAGGATTGGTTATAGAGGTAGGGTTGCAAATGAGTTCAATCGAGCCAAGCTCGGACAAACATTTCGAGTTTGAGCTCGAGCTAAAGCTCAAAGCATGTATATTTTGTAAATTTTTATTTAGAGTTAAAAATATAAAACAAAGATAGAGTGTATAAGTAGTACATAGTAATATTCATATATATTACTAATATAATATACATAAAGTTTAATAAATAATATTATATCAACAATAATAAGATATATATCAAAAATATCTAAAAAAAGTATTAAAAATATACCATAGCTCGCAGAGCATCAAGCGGTTTGTCTACTTGAGCTTGAGCCAAGCTAGCTCAAACTCTTTGCAAGCCGGCTCGACTCAGTTGTGACCTTATATGGAGCCTGAGATTAAAAACCCACTACGCATTGGTCTTGTTCAACCCCTTGTACCAACTCAATCACACTGTATCCAGCTTCCTTCTTACCAGATTGGTCACAATCCCCTTCTTTCACCAAGGTGTTTCCGCTTCCCAGTATACACTTGTGATGTGGTACCATCCCAGCTACAGCATAAGCACCAGAAAGAACAACTAAATCAGCTGGATGCTCATCCTGGATCTTCTCCAATTCCCATTTCACACGCCCTGCCAAATCTACATTACCATAAACTCTACATGCCGCAAGGAGTGCGCGCCAAGCAGTGGCATCCCTCTCAATAGGCAACCCCCTAATCAGCTCGTATGCCTCCCACAGCAAGCCAGCACGACCTACGAGATCAACCAAACATCCATAATGCTCAATCTTTGGCATCAATTTATAAACTTCCACCATTCTCTTGAAGCTCCTCATCCCCTCTCCCACTAAACCTCCATGGCTACAAGAATTCAACACAGCCAAAAAGGTCACTTCATTAGGCACAAAACCCTCCTCTTCCATTCTTTGAAAGAGCATGATTGCAGAAATCGCTTGCCCGTGGGCCCCATATCCCGAAATCATGGTTGTCCAACATCGAACATCTTTCCATTTCATTCTATCAAAAACACCAATCGCCTTTTCAAGCAAGCCACTTTTAGCATACATATCTACAATAGCCGTGCCAAGCACCGCATCTAACACAAGTTGCTCCTCCTCCACATAATCATATATGCGTTGACCTATAGCTAGAGCACCACATGTAGAGCAAGCAGAAAGCAACCCTGCCAAGGTGGATGAATTTGGCTGCATGTTGTTCTGCTTCATCATTCTTAGCAGTAACAATGCTTCTTCAAAAAGACCGAATTTAGCATATCCATCAATTAAACAGTTCCACAAGACAACATCTTTGACATTTACTTCATCAAATATTTGACGAGCATAATATATGTTACTCTGTTTCCCATACATGGAAACTAAAGCAGTAACCACATTTAAATTCGACAAGAAACCAATTTTCATGCAGAACAAATGTAGACACTCCCCGCAAGTACCATTTCTTGTTTCCCCCAAAGCTGACAAAACACTGAGAATGGTAGCCACACTAATGCCATAACCATTCCTATATAATTCCTTAAACAAATTTACAACCAAGTCATATTGAGCCATACAAAGATATCCCCCTATTAACGTGTTCCAAGAGACCAAGTCCCTTATCGCACCCAGTTCATCAAACACCCGACGGGCATCCTTAATTTTCCCACACACACAATAAAAATGCAAAAGAGCATTCTTAACATTCAAAAACAAATCAAACCCAGATTTCAGGACAATCGCGTGAACACCTAGGCCAACCCAAACATCCAACAAACGAGAGCAGGATTTCAAAATTGAAACAAAAGTAAACTGATCAAGCGAGAAATCTTGTCCATGGTTTTGAGCCCTCATGCAGTTGAACAAAACCAAACCCTTTTGCGGTTCAGGGCTAATGGAATAGCCTCTCAACATGGTATTGAACATATAAATATTTGGGTTTTCAATATGTTTGAAGATAGAGGCTGCATAATGTATATCTTGGACACAAGCTTGTGCAAGAAGTTTGCTCAAAGGGAATGGGATGCTGCCAATGCCAGTTTTCAACATTAAACCATGAATCTGAGCAGTTTGAGAGATTTGTTCAGCACGATTGTACAAGGGAAATCAGTTTTTCATGTTGATGGTCTGAAGCAAGTGTTGAGTAATTTTGGTGCTTGGTGGACCGAATTATGAATCCTTGCAAAAGTTGTGACTTGATATTTCTTTTGATCATAATCTGCAATTGACAGCCAATAGAGCTTGTAAGTATTTCCAGCACATGTTTTGGAAACATGTAGCTGCATATCAAAAAATTATTATTTTTTTTTAATGAACAGAAAGAGTCTACAAGCTGAACATAGAAAATAATTCATATCAAGTGAAAATGATCATTTATATAGACAAAAAGCATGTACAAAGAAAGACCATTAAGATTATTCAAGGACAGAACTTAAATTGTTGCTTCTGCCTTTCTCTCCTGACGCCTCCCCAAGCGATATCCAGAAATGCATACTTCATTAAAACACAAATACTCTGAAGAAACTTGTTTATCCTAAGCCCTATAACTTAGAAAAGATTCATAGAATGTCCTTAAGCATCTTATATATCTGTCACCACATCCCTCCTGCATCCACAAGTGATCTTTCAGCATGATAAAACAAATTCCTAAGTAAGGAACTGTCTTGATTCCCTCCCGTTTATAAGCAAAAAGCATATAGTAACGTGTCATTGCACCCCACCATATTTCAATTCCAACTATGTTACTTTCAAGTGTCAAGAAAACAAAATTTTGAGTAATTTTCAGCAGCTAGTTTCAGAATGACTACAATAACTAGCTTATTTTACTTTTCCCACTCATCTCGTTGAGCCAAGGAAAGCCAAAAGGTAAACACTAGTATTTCTAACATTGTAACAACCAGAGGTACTAAAAGTTCAAATATAAAAAAAAAAAAAACTCAAAAAGAATTAAAAATCGAAGGGATCCCTCACCCAAATCGTCACACATTCAATGATTCAATCATATTGACACATAAGTTTATAGTAAACCAATAAATTAAGGAAACGTGTATATAAAAAATAATGGGGCGTTTGGATCGTTTTGGTGTCAGTTAAACTTGAAATCAGTTTTGTAAAATAATTTTGAAGAACACATTTTGAAGTTTTCGAAAACTTAAAAAGTTGTTTGGATGATTGTTCTGAAAAATGACCTTGAAATATAATTTACAAAATGTGTTCGAGGATGCAAACGAGGCTTGCCAAGCCTTGCTGTTTTTTCAGGGCTTGGGCTTGGGCTCGAGTTCGACGAGCTAGAAAATTTGAGGCTCGAGTTCGGCTCAAACCTATGTTCGGGCTCGACTCGATTCGATTGGCTCGTTTGGTTAGACCTAGACCCATAGCAAATAGACCCTCTTTCTCAAACCCACGACAAATAGATCCTGATTTTGAAATTTTTGAAGAAACAGAGTCAAATACCTGAAATTTTAGATAGAAATTTTAGAGTAACCCACTTTCTCAAGCGGGGGAAATGCGGCGGCGAAGCGGCGGAGACACAGCGGGAGGCTCTCTTATCTGAAACAAAAGAGAGGAGAGACTAGAGAGAGGGGGCCAAGACAGACGACCGGGAGAAGAGAGACGAGAGAGACGACGGGGAGAAGAGAGACTATGTTGTTTCTAATGGTGTAAATTTGCTGTTGTCATCATTATCTTGCAGCAGCGAGCAGCAACTAGTCTTGACTTCCATGGGGGGAGTGGGAGGTGGTGGCGGTAGTAACATGGGGCGCGGCGAGTTGGTGGTGGTGGTGCGGTGATGGTGGGTTTTGGAAAATAAGAACCAAGGGGGAGGAAGACAAGAAAGAAAAAGGAGGGTAATGGGGGAAAAAGGGGAAAGTTTAGATTTCTTTTTTTTTTTAGTTTCTGGTAGAATTCCTACGAAAATTTTTGGTTAGAATGTTAAAAATTATTTTTTGTTTTTTAATTTCCGGTGAAATTCCCAAAAAAAATCAAAATTTAATATTATTTATTTATTTATTTTGAGTTTCCATGTTGGGTTTATTAGATACCTTTTGGAACTACATATCTTTTGCTCTTTGAAAATATTTGAGTCTCATTTGAAATTGTGGCTTTGTGTCATTAAACTCTTGGTAGTCTGTGGCATGTCCGGTACATCCTATTTTTGAGGCGTGACACTTATTATTTTTCCTTTTTACAAATAAGAGTAGTATATTAGGACAAACAGATTAAAATATAAATTAAGACATTTTTCCAAGGAAGGGGAATATTATATTGAAAAATACCAAATATAGCATGGGACAAATGCTAATTATTTTATAGGGCGAATTACATTGACGACTCCCGAAGTTAGGCTAATTTACGAAAAACTCTTTGTTTTTTTCAAAAATTATCAAAAACCCCCTGAGGTTATACTCATATTACAAACTTATTTCAATTTTTCAAAATACCCCTTCCCTTTTTTTGGGTGATTTACATTGATCACCCCTGAGGTTAAGCTAATTAACAAGAAATCCCCTATGGTTTCAAAAATGACCAAAAACCTCCTGAGATTATACCAATATTACAACTAGCACTTACTTAGGTTGACTTATCAACAATATTAATTCTTTGTTTTTCCCTTTTTAATATTGTTATCATGAAGGTTTCATGAAATAGATTTGAAAAAAAAATGTGATTATTTATTCAAATAAATATTTTGAATTTAATGTATTAGAAGTATCTACCAACACATCAAGTCTGACGTATTATTGCTAATACAGAGTAATTTTTAAGAGAAATGAGTTAGAGTCCTCAAGCTAAATAAAGTTTTCAAGTACATTATTTAATTTTAATTTTTGATTTCAATAAATATTTATATTTCTCATTTCACATTATGGATTTATACGACGCATACAATTATATTTTTTTCAAATATAAATTTAACACATATTACGTATATTTACTATAAATTCATAACATGAAATTCAAAATATTTATTTGAATAAATAATCACATTTTCTTTTTCAAATCTATTATATAAAAATTTTATGATAATAATATTACAGAGGGAAAAAAAAAAGAATTAATATTGTTGATAAGTCATCCTAAGTAGGTGCTAGTTGTAATATTGGTATAACCTCAGGGGGATTTTGGCAAATTTTGAAACCACAAGGGATTTTTCGTAAATTAGCCTAACCTTAGGGGCGGTCAGTGTAATTCACCCTTATTTTATAGGAAAAATTATAATTTTAGAATTGTATGTTGTACCCTCTAACAATTTTAGGACATTAACTTTTTCATTTGCAATTTCAGGACATGAATTTAAGATTTTGTGGCACATTTAGGACTTCTTACCTTGATACTTGTAAATTTGTCGGAAAATTGACAAAATTGGTCGGAATTTTATTCTAAATATGCTACAAAATCTTAAATTCATGTCTTGAAATTGCAAATGAAAAAGTTAATGTCCTGAAATTGCAAATAAAAAAATTATTGTCCTAAAATTGTTAGAGAGTACATCATATAGTCCTAAAATTATAATTTTTCCTACTTGATATAATAGAACGTTATTTGTTCCAATCTTTACTAGATATAAAAGAAAAAAAAATGTTGAACTGAATAATTGCAAGTACAACAATACAGTTTCAATTAATCTCTCAAGCTGGTAGAGGCTTCTTAGTTTTATATCATCATAACCGAAAAAACGTTTTCAAATGCTATCAAATTAGGCATGACATGATAATTTTCGAAGTTGGATGAACAATTACTTATCTACTAAACAAATTCTATAGATTTTTCATTTTCATGTTAAGAAATGAAAAGTCTCAATCACTTACGAATAGACATGTCATGTATTGGTAAAAATATAACAAAAGACATTACAGAAAAATGTAATGAAAGATTCAAGTTGATTTTGCACGCTAAATTCGAATAATCGAATCACTTGCGAAGATCCATGACTTTCTTCCAAGATGGACGGCTGGAAATGTCGATCCACCAAGAACCCACATTCCTCCTCCCTTTGATCAAATGCTCCATCCCTCCTTCTTCCATGAGAAATCTTGTGTTTGGCAAGTGGCTTAGATCCGCTATGGTGAACTTGTCTCCAGCCAAATATTTGCTCTTTGATAACCTCTCCTCGTACACGTCAAGCACTTTCTCCAATTTGCCCTTGCAGTCGCGGACTAATTCCATGTCACCCTTTTGGCCCATTTGTGGCAAAACCAAAAGTTGGAGGACCATTTTATAAATTAATGGATTATAGTTGTTGACTTCAACTTCCAGCCATTGATCCACCAGGGCTCTCTCTTCAAACGTGTTTCCCAAGAGGTTTATTCCCCCCTCGTCACTTGCAAATTTTGCTGCGTAGTATCTGATGATTGCCCTCGATTCTGCCATTAAATAAATAGAAAATAAAAAAAGAAATTTTATTTCAGAAATATAGGGACTTGTAATTACTTAAGAGTAATATTTAGTGGGCTATATCATTACCAAAGAGCTTGAAATCACCATCCTCTATCGCAGGAACTTGTCCAAAGGGCTGCATATATGGGAACAATAAGTTTATCACATACGTACTTACAAAATAAATAGACCATAAATACCGAGGTACAACGAGGGGGTCGGAAGGTGCAATCCCCCACACCACTCTAAGCTTATATAAAATCATATCTTATATTAAAATTTAAAATTTTGTCCCTTCAAAATGATAAAAATAACTAAAAATTATGTTACCTGTCTTAGTAGGAAGTCGGGTTTTTTGTGCTCCCCTTTCTCAAGATCAATTGGTATGAGCTCAAATTCGAGTCCCAACTCCACAAGACAAGTTAAAACCCTTTGTGGGCAGGCTGCATGGGTTGCACCATACACTTTAACCACCATTTTTTCAACTTGGAAGAGCTATATAGTTATGTGTAGCTCTCACAAACTTGATATATTGAAGCCTAGCTACGCAATTCATAGAAACCATAATTTACTTATATAGTGGGAAAAAAATCTTGATATTGGTGGGTAGCATGAGCTTCCACTCCTTTGTCATGTTCTGAGATCGATTTTGCACTTTCTTTTTCTTGAAATTAGAAAGTTTGGTGGTAGTATTATTTAATTTAGATTGTAATAAAATAGAAGAATTTAATTAGTTCTTAAAGGAACGTGACCCCATAAATTTTTCAATTTTTTTTTTAATTTCTTTCTATTGATAAAGACATAAATTCGCAATTTGAATGTTAGTTTTGATGCATTAGTAAATAAATGAACAAATATTAGATGGACCAGAAGGGATATTTTTGATTCATTCACTGCTATTGGATTACAATTCTGGTTAATTATCACAAATAATCAAGGAAAATTATTAAAGAAAAATGCACCTTCCCTAATCCAATGGTCAATCTAATGGACAAATCCTGTGGAACACTATATAGTCTTATTTTAGAAATTCATAATTATTTCTCATAGATACTATAAAATATAATACATGGTGCGATTAACCATGATTTTTTTAAAACCACGGTTAAGAGTAAAATTGAGAAAATGTATTAACATCATTTAAGATCAAGAATTCTATGTTTGCAAGTTACAAAGGGTTTATTGCATTTTTAGGACAATTAATATGCTACTTTTTACATTGAGGACACACTTTATTGTGGGTCACAAATGTGGGAAATCTTTTTTTTTTTGGCAATCTTAAGATTCCAACAAATTTTTTTCGGCCATTTTTGTCAGAAAATGACAGGTGGCGCACACATCATCACCAAAAATGCATATGTGTGTGTCACGTGTGCGCCATGTCATTAGCCACGTGTGCACCATGCCATTTTTCGGTGATGATGTGTGCGCTAAGTGTCATTTTCTGGCAAAAATTGTTGGAAAATTGGTCGGAGTCTTACTATTGTAAAAGAAAATAATGTTCCTGTCTTACATTTGCCACCTCCAATAAAATATGTTCTCAATGTGAAAAGTAGCATTTTAATTATTCTAAAAATATAATAAAGCCCAAGTTACAAATATATTGTTGTATATTTATTTTAGATACAATAATATGTATCCTCTCATATTTAATCCATCTACCTTCTACAATTGCCGTGGTGGTTGTCACGTGGTAACAACTCGTGGGTTGTGAATAAGACTTACTAGTCAAAGGAAGAAATTAATTGGGCCAAATATCCAACTTGTAAACGCGAAATAGTAGAAGATTGTGGCCGGCAAGTGGGACAATGCAGGGCTGTTCGGTCAGGCTTATTTTTGAGAATTTATAAGACTTCAAAAATAAACTGTAAAATATTGAGATACATAAAATTAAACAACTTATTAAATGTTAAAGGATTTTAATTTATGAGTTCCGTTTGATAAGAATGAAAATTTATATGTTATTTTTAGTATAACAGCTACGAAAAATAATCAGAGTTGTTGATTTTGTATAAATAATTATCTCTTGAGAGCGTAGATTGTGATATTGAAAAATAATTAGGAATGATTTTGTTATTTTATTGTTCCAAACTAGTTACACTACAAAAAGCATCCTCTTTATTAATAAAAAATTTGTGACGGGGAGATGAAATATCACGGATTTAAGGTATCTGTAATAGATTAGTTGCAGAATTCAATGTAAAACAAAATTAAAGAACAATTAGTCACAAAACATTTACTAACGGAATTGTTACATATGAAATTCATCACATAAATGAAATTTATAATATATTAGTTTGTCATTGAAGGAGGTGCATTCTTCTTCAACAATTTTTCTTCCTCTAGTTCATATCTATGTTTTTTCCTTAAACAACCAAACAGACAAGTTTTGTGTTTCTTTACTTTAATTTGTTTTTCTATCATTTCTTTTTCCTCATCAAAATATTTAAACCAAATATAGTGTAAATAGTCCCTACTAATTTTTTGGCCTCTATCGACTGAGGGAAACTTAAATTCGCAAGGAAGAGCCTTTGACTTTGAATGGACTTAACCTGTAAAAGAGCATTAGGACTCCAATGAGAGTCAACGTGGAATGTTGAAGTGTTGGGAAGGCAGGTGAGCATGTATGCTCAATGCGTACTTGTTTCAGAAAGCTCGAGAGCTGCAAGTGTGTGCTCAAAATTTAGTGAAGAAAGACAGTTTAGATATCTCCTACTATGTTTTAATGTAGCTTCATTTATAGGAAGAGGTGTATAATGGCCTCCCCGATTTTTGCTCAAGGTTGTTCCTTAAATTCTTTCGAGTCGAATGGGGAGGTTGTCCCCCATGTTTTGGGGTGGTTGTTGCCAAGGAAAAACATGATCCTGATGTGGCCGAATCTGCCTTGGCCACGTGTGCGCCTCCTCAGCTCACACGTCGGATCCAGCTCAGCACATGCCGCCATCCTCCTGCTGCCGCGTGTCAGACCTAGTTCGATCAGGCGCCATGATCTTTCTTATCGGCCTATTTCGGTCAGAGGTCATCAAATCTCCTTGACTCGTATGGTCTCCTCGGAGTTAGTGCCCTGGCACCCACCTCGAGCAAGGAATGCACCCAACGCGCCCACGGCGCGTGTCAGGGGGAACTCCTATAACCAGCAACGGGGCTGGGCCAGCCTAACCCTAGTCCGGCCCACCTATTTTTTATTATTATAAATAGTACGACGACACTATTCAGGGGGTAAGACACTTTTAATCCATTAATACGCCTGTTGGTACCTACCATCTACCTGCCCGAATACTGACTTGAGCGTCGGAGGGTCTTCGCCGGAGACACTTCCGGCTAGTCTCACGTGTGCTCCATTCTTGCAGAATAGAACCCGACCAGCTTTCATACACTCTTACTCGGATTACTCCGACCAGATTCGGACTCTCACACTCAGATCGAAGTGACGTGTACTGCAGACCAAATCCGACCACATCATTTTGGCGCTAGAAGGAGGGCTCTATTTGAGCAAGTGAGTAAATGGTGAACACACGAAGGACTGGAACAGAGTCGGGGGCCCCGCAAACCACCACCAATCCTGTTCCCAAGGCTCACAACGTCCCACCTCACACTCCTCCGCAGGTCACAGGGCCAGCACCTACACCCCCCGCCAGGCAGAACCTCGTCGTTCTGACGGCGGATCAGTTTAATACGCTCTTACACGAGATCAGGCGGGGGAACCCAGACCCCACCCCGGCTGCCGCTGCTGAAGACCCTCACCCGATGAGGGAGGAATTTCGCCCCCCGCGAGGTGTTCGGGCAACCGACGCCGAGTGGGAAGACGCGCTAGTGCGTGATCGGATCCCCGCCACAATGGAGGCCTGAAGAGAAAGGCGGCCTCCACCTCCTCGACTTGCTGAGGAAGTCGACGAGTCCTCTGCAGGGGCATCCTCAGGTCATCCTGCACGAAGTCAGAGAGAACGGAAATCTCCTACCAGGCCACAGAGATCTAACGAAGGATCGATGAGGTCCACCGCGGCGAGAGATCCCGTGATGATGTTGGGGAGCTTTAACACCGGATGGAAGACCTCAACCGGAAACTTGAGGAGGTATCTCACCGCTTCGGGCATGGATCGGCGCAGCGATACTTTGTGACTGACGATACAGACCCACTCTGTGCCGACCTTCAACAAGCCCGAGCGCCCAAAGGGGTCCGGATCCAGACTGACCTGCCCCGATACAATGGAGAAGCTGATCCCAAAAAGCACCTAATACAATTCAAACACGCCATGCGCGTGCACATGATCGACGATGACTTCGCGGCGAAGTTGCCGGTTACGATCTTTCAGGGAGTAGCCTCGCAATGGTATGTCCGCCAAGCCCCCGATTCGGTCAGAAGCTTCGCCGATTTGGCGATGAAGTTCATCAATCATTTTCAGACGAAAAGTCTAGCAAAGTTGCTCCCATCCCACTTGCATAAGATTCGGCAAAGGGATGCCGAATCTCTGAGGGACTTCTTCAACCGGTTCAACACCGAGCTGCTCAAGGTCGAGAGCGTCCAGATGGACTTCCTCTTCGACGTGATCATGGGAGCCATACGAAATCAAGCGTGCTCGGACCATTTGGCCAGGAAGCGCCCGGCCACCATGGAGAAGTAATGTCCATCGCCCAGCAGTACATGAACATCGAGGACATGAGGTTCAAAAGGAGGTCGGACATCGGGGAAAGGAAGGATCGTCGACGTGACAACGACATCACCCCGTTGGTCATGTCGAGGAAAGAGATCTTTGCCACAATCAACGCCAGCGACCCGACGGTCTTCCGGAGGCCAAGGAAGATCCAGGACAAAGATGGAGCCCCCCCGAGAGGAAATAAATATTGTGTGTTTCATAAGCAAGTGGGTAATCATGACACCGAGGGCTGCTATGCCCTCAAGAAGGAAATACAGCGCCTCATCGACCTGGGCCATCCGGAGATCAAAAAATACGTGAAAAAGCAAGGACAGGGTCACAAGGGTGAGGGAAGCCGCCGACGCAACTCCCCGTCCTCCATGGACGATGAACACGGATCGCCGAAGAGGGCTGGATCTCGCTCTCCTCGAAGAGGTTACACGCCTTTCGGTCGGGACGACAAGCAGCCCGCCACACAAGATAATCTCCCGACCAGGGGAATGATCCACACCATTGCAGGAGGGCCAAGTGGGGGAGACTCCAAGAGTAGGAGAAAGCATGTAGAAAGGTGCCTCGACCAGGCCCGATACCGAATCGAGGAGCGCTATTACCATGAGAGGCTGCATGTCAACACTATATCAGAGGCAGGGTCGCCGACGTCGGAGTCGCTCGAATTCTCCGATCGAGACCTCGTGCACATCCCTAAGACAGAAGGCCTCGAGGATACGCCGGATTATCCAATGGTCATTAATCTGGACGTGGCTAACTATTCCGTGGCCATGACCTTGATCGACAATGGGAGTTCTGCCAATATCATTTTCGCCACCACATTCGCCAAAATGGATCTAGGAGGATACACGCTCTCTTCCGTGCAGACCCCTCTCGTCGGGTTCGGGGGGTCCGAGGTGGTCCCTCTCGGGATGATCCAACTCCCTACCTCGCTGGGGGAAGCCCCGAGGAGGAAGACTATGATGATTCAGTATCTAATAGTTGATGCCCCGTTCGCCTACAACATCATCCTCGGGCGACCAACACTTAATGCGTTTCGGGCGGTGGTATCCACATACCATCTGAAGATGAAATTTCCAACCCCCGCTGGGGTCGGGCAAGTGACCTGCCGGATTCTGGATGCTTGGAAATGCTATACGGCATCTGTCGAAGGAAGGAAGATTCCGGCACCCCGACCCGAAAATGGGAACGCCCCACACATCAGCATCCCCGAATCAGCCGAGATCGATCCGGTGAAGAGGAGGAAGCTCGAGGTAGAAAAGATAACTCCAGCTGAAGAATTCAAGACCGTCGAGCTCGTTGAAGGAGATCCGACTAAGACTACCAGAGTCGGGACGAGTCTTGGTGCGCACCAGGAAGTAATGCTTATCAATTTTCTACGTTCTAACGTCGATGTCTTTGCTTGGAAGGCTTCGGACTTTTCGGGGATCGACCCTGAAGTAATCGTCCATCGCCTCAATGTGGACCCCACGGTCAGGCCCGTGAGACAGAAGAAGAGGATATTTTGTGAAGATCGTAACCGGATCATAGGCGAGGAAGTCAATAAGCTGCTCGACGCCGGGTACATCATCGAAGTCCAATACACCGAATGGCTGTGTAACGTGGTCGTGGTTCCTAAAGGGGATGGTCGATGGCGGATGTACAATGATTTCACCGACCTCAACAAAGCCCGCCCGAAAGACAACTACCCCCTTCCACGAATCGACCAGCTCGTTGATTTAACAGCGGGATGTGAGTTGATGAGCATGATGGACGCCTTCCAGGGTTATTATCAAATATACATGGCCGAGGAGGATCGAGGAAGGACATCATTTGTCATCTCGATCGGGACGTACTGCTTCCTCGTGATGCCCTTTGGGCTAAAAAATGCGGGCGCCACGTACTAGAGGCTGGTGAATCTTATGTTTAAGGAAGAGATCGGCAAGACCGTCGAGGTATATGTCGACGACATGATAGTGCGCAGCGAGAGGGAATCATATCATTTGGAGCACCTTGGTCGGGCATTTGGCGTTCTCCGAAAGTTTGGCCTAAAACTCAATCCCAAAAATTGTACGTTCGGGGTTCGTGGAGGTAAATTCCTCGGATACATCGTCAGTCATCGGGGAATCGAGGCCAACCCTTCCAAGATTCGGGCCATCCTCGACATCGGGCCGCCCTGCTCGGTGAAGGAGGTCCAACGGCTGGTGGGGCGCATAGTCGCCCTCAACAGGTTTATATCCCGCTCGGCTAATCGGAATCTACCCTTTTTTAAAGCATTCCGGGTGGTCACTGATTGGAAATGGACCGAGGAGTGCTAGCGCGCGCTCCTTGAGCTGAAAGGCTACCTGACTGAGCCTCCCTTGTTATCGAAGCTGATTCCTGGAAGGCCCCTCCACGTTTACTTAGCGGTGTCATCAAATGCTATCAGTTTGGTCTTAGTTAACGTGGACGGCCGCGTCTATCGCCCGGTGTATTATCTGAGCAAGCTGCTCCAAGGTCCTGAACGGAATTACCTGGAAATCGAGAAGCTGGCCCTCGCGCTGGTCCACTCGGCCCGAAGTTGCGGCAGTATTTCCAGGCCCACACTATCATAGTCCTGACCAACGAGCCATTGAAACAGGTCTTGACTAAGCCCGACGTTTCAGGTCGGCTGGTAAAGTGGGCCGTCGAGCTGGGGGAATTTGACATTCAGTTCCAGCCGCGCACAACCATTCACGCCCAAGTACTGGCGGATTTTGTTGTGGAACTGGGTTCGCGGCCAGAGGCCGGTCAAAAAATCCCATGGACCCTTATGGTCGACGGATCCTCCACGAACTCTGGGGGAGGAGCAGGAGTTTACCTGCTCGGTAATGAGCTTGATTTCACCATCCGCTTGGAGTTCCCGGTCTCCAATAATGAGGCAGAGTACGAAGCTCTGGCAGCAGGAATGAAGATTGCCCTTGACAAGGGCGTGGACGAACTCATGGCCCTAACTGACTCCCAATTGGTGGCCGAGCAGGTCAACGGAAACTACGAGACCAGAGAAGCGTCGATGAGCAAATACCTTGAAGAGATTGGTAAGTTAAAAACGAAGTTCGCCAGGTTTACGCTCGAACAAATACCCCGAGCAGAGAATGGTCGTGCGGACCAATTATCGAAATTGGCAAGCTCGACGACAGGCACAAGGGAGAGGTTGAATTCTCCATCACCCCTGATCCGGACCGGCACCGAACAGGGGGTGCTCGCCATCGAATTCCCGAAGGGGTGGATGACCGAGTTGATCGCCTATTTAAGGGATGGAACTCTCCCAGAGGATCCCATCGAAGCAAGGAGACTCCGACAACAGGCCCCGCGCTATGCCCTGGATGAGCAAGGGCGCCTGTTCAGGAAAAGCTTTGATGGGCCTCCTCGACGATGTCTGAGCAAACAACAAGCGAAGGAGGTAATCGAGGAGATACACCTGGGATGCTGCGGAAATCATACTGGACCGAGGGCCTTGGCTAAGAGGGTATCCAGAGCGGGGTTCTTTTGGCCTACCCTCGTGCAGGGCTGTTTCGATTTCGTCCGAAGATGTTGGACTTGCCAGATACACGCCAATCTCATTCATCAACCCGCCGCGCCTATGGTCAATGTGGAAATTTCGTGGCCGTTCGACCAGTGGGGGATAGACATCCTAGGACCATTTCCCCAGGCCCCCGGGCAGAGGAAATTTGTCATTGTAGCCGTGGAGTATTTTACGAAGTGGGCTGAATCAAAAGCCGTTGCCAATATCACAGATTCAACGGTCAAAGCTTTCAATTGGAAGAATATTATCTGCCACTTCGGACTTCCCAGGGTCATTATATCTGACAACGGGACCCAGTTTCAAAGCCATCGAGTAAGGGAATAGTGCTCGAGCCTGAAGATCGAGTAGCGGTTCACCTCCGTCGGTAACCCTCAAGCGAATGGGCAAGTTGAAGTTACTAATCGGACGATTCTCCACGGCCTCAAGACAGCGTTGACCGACGCTCGGGGCAACTGGGCCGATGAGCTCCCAGGCGTCCTCTGGGCCTACCGGACTACTCCTCGAACTGCGACGGGTGACACACCGTACGCCTTAGTATATGGGTCTAACGCCGTCATCCCTGCCGAAGTGTTGCATCCCTTTGCACGGGTAGCACATTTCGATGAGATCGCCAACATCAACGCTCGCCTGTTCGAGCTCGATTTTGCCGACGAGAGAAGACGCGCTGCTAAGCAAAAGATGGATAACTTTAGAGCATCCACTGCACGCACGTATAATCGCCATGTCCATTCTCGGGCATTTCAGATTGGGGACCTGGTGTCCAAAAAAGTGGAAGTCTCCCGGCCAGTGGGCAAGCTGGATCCAAAGTGGGATGGGCCGTTCAGGGTCGTGAAAATTTGCAAGAATAATGCTTACCGCCTCGAGGACATATTGGGGAGGGAACTACCCCGTCCTTGGAACGCCACGAACCTCAGACGGTTCTATGTATGATAATGGCCCGAGCAGAAACATCATGTGCAGTAATTAGCTTCCTCGAAGCTTTTTCATGCAACTTTCTTTTAATTATTACATTGTTTATCATCGAATAAGTCTCCGGCTGAAACACGCCATTTTATACACATAAATCCCGTTCTACAAAGTTTGATTTTTATTTATCAAATTGTTTCTCAAGGTTTAATTGAAGTTCTCAAACTTTTGTTTCAAATTCCCTTACCGAATTAAATAACATGTATTTCGATGTTGAGATCATATTTTACATTGATAAGAATAAGAATCGTATTTCGATAAGGAACTTGCATTAATGAAAATGAAAGCAATTCGTCAATAAGAATAAACAAATTTTACATCAGGATCGAGAAGGAAGACAAATAAAGAAAAATACATATCTACGGGTATGTAACCCGGCATAAACTCATATGGCCTAAGTGCCATCTATTTCCTTCACCACCTCCTCGACGACCGCCTCCATGACTTGATCGGCCCCAGTTCCGGCCGCGCCCTCGTTCGGTGGGGCACTTGTCGCCCCCACAGGTGACCCTCCTTGGTCCACATCAATGGCATCGTCGGGCTCTACATCCGGTGAGAGAGGCTCCCCCAAGCGTTTATGCTCTTCATTGCGGACCTGCCTCTCCACGATGGATATGACTTGGGCGAACTCTGCGCCCTCATAGGCCGACAACGCCTCGTCCTCCTCGTTGTCCTCCACCCTGGCATCATTCAGGTGGATGCCGTAGCCCTCCATGGGAAAATCCTGAGGGATAACGCCGCGCGCCTTCAGCTGGTTCAAGGCTCTTTCAAATCCGAGGGCGGCGTTGTTCGCCCCGCGGAGGATGGTGGCATGCTCGAAGACCGGGCCCCGGACAAACCGTTTTACGGCTTCCTTCTCGAAATCGGGGACTGAAGCCATCAATTCCGTCCTCATCGAACGGCGACCCCTCTCTTCTCCCTGCACGAAGGCATCCTTAGCCTTCTTCCTAAGGAAGGTAACTTCTTGATCCAACGTGGACTCCCTGGTCTTGAAGTCCAGCTCGAGCTTCTCGAGCCGCTCCTCCAGGGCCCGGGTCTTCTTCCGTTCCTCGGCGATCTCCCGTTGAGCGACTTGATTTTTCTGCCTCTCTTCATCCAAGTCTGCCTGGAGGTTGCTTCCTCGAGCCTCCCGCTCGGCCTTCTCACAACGCGCCCGGCTGACCTCCAGCCGACGAAGACCGTGAAACACCCTTTGTTGGAGAGTGTTCATATCCTGGGCGATGCTCAGGGCCAGCTCTGCATCATCCAACTCGGAGAGGATAATCTGGTCAGCCTTAAAGACGGCATTCCGGAAGCTCCTCATGGCAAGTTTTTTGTTCGCCCCTCCGAGGATGCTGTGGTCGGAGAGGTCACCAAGTTTGGGGCCGAAGCAGGGTTCCGGGGCGTCTGGGTAGTTTAACACCTCCAGCTCTTCCGATGAATAGCCGTCAGCCGGCCGCTTGCCCTTGGCCGACTTTGGGGCGAGCCTCTTCGGAGCGGGCCCCGCAGGTCTCGTCGGAGGTGTGGAGTCGGGGGCCTTCCTCTTCTGGACGAGAGGCGTGTCCTCCAAGTCGACGACAGCCTCCCGACTAGGGCCTTGAGCGGTTGGAGCTGCTACTTGCCCCGATCTCCTCGGAGCACTAGCTGTGGCTGTTCTGGCTCGGGCCTCCTCCGGGGGGGGAGATGGCCTCCTCCGTCCTCCGGCTACCTGCGAGATCAGGTTCATGCGGCCCATCTCTAATACCTGAGGCTCTGCAAAAGGAAAAAATCATCCGATCAGATACAGAAGTTTCATGCATATACAAAAGGCATCGTAATTCGACCAGAAACATGCAATAAAGCCACTACCAAAGGTAATGTGCTCGGTATCAAGCCTGGCCGGCGAGAGCCCGGCCTTTACTAGAAAGCTTTCTTGGGTGAGGAAGATGGGGCTTAATAAGCCCAGGGCCTTGTGGCCAAGCACCCACTCCCTTGTCCAACTGCTCGATCCCAGTCCGGCCAGGGATAGCTTCCTCGCGTCCGGGTTATGCACCCTCCTCACCGGCCATGGATCATCGGAGTATATGTAACACCACTTCTGTTTCCAATCCGCCCCGTATGACGATGAGGCCATTTCGATCAGCTTTCTCCCATTCTTGGCACTCACGAAAAAGCAGTTGAACTCATCGTCCGGAGACGACCTGCTCGAATGATTGACCTTATACAGGTCGGAGAAGTTGGCCACGGTTGGGGTGTGCCCGGTACAGCGACAGAAATGAAGAAGGCGCATATCGAAGCGTATGAGTTTGGGGTCAGCTGAATAAGGCTTATATTCAACCGATTCAGGATAGTGGAGATGAAGGTCGGGATCGGAAATCGAAGCCCGTTCTCGAGGTGAGCATAGTGAATAGGAAGGCACTCCTCGGGGGGATTCGTGATGGAATCCTCCCTGCTCGGCCAGATCACACCGAACGAGTCTCGGATATAGTGATTCATTATTTTCTCTCTGTCCCGTTCGGTGTTGATCGCGACGAGGTTCCCCCAGCTCACCAACGTTTGGTTGCCCGATATAGCCTTCCTTCTCCCCCGGTGAGGCTCTTGACCGGATGGAACCGCCTCTTCGGAAACGGACCTCCACGAGGGGACCAGCACATCGGGCACGTCCCCCATCGGAGGAAGTGCCTCTCCTCTCTCCGCCTCCATGCGCCACCTCATCTCCTCTACCCTGCTCGGGCTCTTACCACCCCCTCGGGGCCGACTGGTGCTCGCTTTGCCCGGGCAGCGAGATGATGCCCCCTCAAAAGAGGTTTTTGCCTCTAAAGAGATCGACAGGTTTATGTCGCTTAACCCCCCTTCGATTGGGGACTCCATCATCCTATTTTGGCTATCCGAACTATTTATGGACTGACTCATATCTAAGGATTGTTTTAAGTCTAACGAAAATGAAGAGCAAGAAAGAAACAGATCGAAAAAAGGGAGTACCTAGGTTTGGCTGGTCGAAAAGAGGATTTGTCTGCTCGAAATGATTCCCTGGTGCTCGGTGCTCTCAGGTTATGCTCGGTGTGGAATTTCAGCTCGATTACAGAATGACGCGCCTGTAGCCTAGCCCGGAGCCCCTATTTATAGGGCGGTAAAAATGCTCCTCGGGAAGTCCAACTGACGCCAGTAATTATTACCAACGGTCACATCTCAACGGTCAATTTTCGAAGTTACCGCCAACGCCTGATCAATAATTCCTGAATGAAACCGTACGCGCTATCTCCTCGGATAGTTCCCGGTCTGCCCTTACTACGAGAATCGGTCAAACCGGGAACTGGGGGGGCTAATGATGTGGCCGAATCTGCCTTGGCCACGTGTGTGCCTCCTCAGCTCACACGTCGAATCCAGCTCAGCACATGCCGCCATCCTCCTGTTGCCGCGTGTTAGACCTAGTTCGATCAGGCGCCATGATCTTTCTTGTCGGCCAATTTCGGTCAGAGGTCATCACATCTCCTTGACTCGTATGGTCTCCTCGGAGTTAGTGCCCTGGCACCCACCTCGAGCAAGGAATGCACCCAACGCGTCCACGGCGCGTGTCAGGGGGAACTCCTATAACCAGCAACGGGGCTGGGCCAGCCTAACCCTAGTCCGGCCCACCTATTATTATAAATAGTACGACTACACTATTCAGGGGGTAAGACACTTTTAATCCATTAATACGCCTGTTGCTACCTACCATCTATCTGCCCGAATACTGACTTGAGTGTCGGAGGGTCTTCGCCGGAGACACTTCCGGCTAGTCTCACGTGTGCTCCATCCTTGCAGAATAGAACCCGACCAGCTTTCATACACTCTTACTCGGATTACTCCGACCGGATTCGGACTCTCACACTCAGATCGAAGTGACGTGTACTGCGGACCAAATCCGACCACATCAGATCCCATGTCATGGGACGATTCGTTAAAGAGATAGGACGTTCGGTCCTTGTTTATATGCACTCGGATAGGAATTTTTATTGTAAAATTGTGTTTGATCTCCTATTACATAATTCACATTAATGCGATATGTATAAAATTACTTCTTTAATTCTATACTTGTCCTGGAATTTTTAAACTTGACGTATATCCATATATTAAAATAAAATGTGAAATACAGTTTGTAATAGAGGATTTCGTGTGATATACACTGTAGTTTATGATTTTGGACTTAATGCACCCTAAATGTGAATGATAGGATCGGCCTACAACCTAGGCTTCCTACCTTAGGCCCAAGCATGCGTTCTTCCTAGGCCTGTCTCCTGAATTTAACCCCCTTCTTGAACTCTTTCATTAAGGCTTTTAGCATTAGGCCCTTTATTAATAGGCCAACCCAATGGGTCAAATTTATGTTGCAGCAATCACATTCCATCAATACTTTTATTTTTGAAGCAATGTTCATTATTTACATGTTTTAATATTATCCTCCTCCGACGTATACAACTACTACATGTATATTGCCCCTTTTAAGAGAGTATTTGGCTAACCTTATAAGCTCCTTGTTGGTGATTAAATTTCATCCAATTAAAAAGTTGACAAATGTAAATCAAAATATTAAATATTAATTTATATTTTGGAATTTCCTAAATTTAATTTCAATATTAAATAGTTAATTTTAATTAATATTTTAATATTTATTTTACCGGCAAATAAGAGCTCGCCAAGTGTCAATATGAAGTGTTCCGACCAATTAAATTAAGTATTGCAGCCCGAAAGTCCAAAATCAATCACATGGTGACAAGTGGCGCATTTGGTTGCGTGGACCAATCAAATAATGACACATAAATGGTATTTTTCTCTTTAAAAAATAATTTATATTAAAGAGATAAATATCGAATAAATTACTAGCAATCCAAAGACCCTGCATAGACGCCTATAAATAGGGGTCATTTGGAGCAAAAAAAACATCAAGAAGTCTTCAAGAGCCAAAAGGATCAAGAAGTTTTCAAGAGCAAAAGAAGCCAAGAAGATCCCGAAGTTCTCTCAAGGCAAGCTCAAGAAGATTCGTGAAGATCAAAGGCGAAATTTCCAGCGTTTTTCGCGAAAGTCATCAAATCAAGGCGCTAAATCCACGATCAAGGTGTTAGCCCCGCGTTTTGGAGTTTCTCCCAACTCAAATCCACGGTGATTAAGGCGACGTTGAAGGCATTCTTCGCAAAAATCATCCAAATAAGGCGTTTGATCTGCAATCAAGGTGTTAAACCAGCAAATCGGTGTTTTTCTCTTCAAGTCAAAGTCAAGTCAAATCCACGGTGTCCACGGTGTTCTTCACGGTGTTCATCGAAGTTTTCGGCGTTTGATTCGTGATCAAGCTACTCAGCCCACGAATCGCGTTATTGGAATATCAAATCAAATTCGGAGAAAAGAATCAGGGGATTAGTCTTTAGGGATTAATTTCCCACTAAATCATATTCTTTTCAAATATTTGTTACATTTTTTTCTTGTCTTGTAATTTGTATTTACAAAATAAGAAATTTTGTGTGAACAAATTTCTGGCACGCCCGGTGGGACTCAAAGCTACCCCTCATCTCTTTTCTCCTAACATCACTCTTTCAGCAAGTTCGATGGCCCCCAAGAAGGACAATGTTGGTTTCACCAAAAGAGACGATACTGACAAGCCTACTGAGGACGCTGTCAATCAATCATCAACCAAGGCCAAGGTCTCCGAGTCCGATTCCTTCCATGGTTCCAACCCTCCGAGCCCAACGGCATCTGCTAGCAAAGCACTCCATTTTGCCGAGACAACTGTTGTGGACGAACAATTGGCTCAGATAGCTCAGGCTATAGCAAACCTGCAAAGAGCGATTGAGGATAAGGATTTTCAAATCGCTCAATTTGTGGACAGGTTGGAGCGTTCAAATGTTGGGGGAACCTAGTCACAGGTATCAGAACCCTCAAGTTCAAGCCGCAAATGAAGGGCAAACTCAAGAAACACATCAAAAGTACGAGCACATGCCAAGGCTTGAGCAATCAACCACCTCTGTGGCCACACTGTCGGTGCAGTAATTGCAAGATATGATTGCCAACACCATAAAAGCTCAGTATGGTGCCCCGGTACAGCATTATCTGATGTACTCGAAGCCCTACACCAAACGCATCGACTCACTGAGGATGCCGATAGGCTACCAACCTCCAAAGTTTCAGCAGTTCAATGGAAAGGGTAACCCGAAGCCACACATCACGCATTTTGTGGAAACATGTAACAATGCGGGAACCTATGGCGACCACTTGGTAAAGCAGTTTGTACGTTCGTTGAAGGGAAATACTTTTGATTAGTATGTTGATCTGGAGCCTGAGTCCGTCAACAGCTGGGACCAAATAGAGAGGGAGTTCCTGAACCGTTTCTACAGCACAAGGCGCATCGTAAGTATGATTGAGCTCACTAATGCAAGACAGTGGAAAGACGAACCTGTCATGGACTACATCAATCGCTGGCGTGCGCTAAGCCTAAATTGTAAGGATAAGCTCTCCGAGATTTCTACGGTAGAAATGTACATCCAAGGAATGCATTGGGGGCTTTTATACATTCTCCAAGGAATCAAGCCTCGCAACTTCGAAGAGCTAGCTACCCGCGCCCATGACATGGAGCTCAGCATTGCCAATCATGAAACCAACTTCCCTGCGAAAGACCAATGGACGGAAAAGAGGAGTATAAAGAAGAATGATGACTACAATAAGTCATCCACAAAAGAGTCCATGCTCGCCAAAGCAACTCATTTCAAAATCCCTGCCGGCAATAACAAAAGTGGAGGAAAGTTGGAAAATCAACACATTCCAAATGAAAGACGTCGGCTAACAATAAAAGAGATGCAAGAGAAGGAGTACCCATTCCTAGACTCTGATGTCTCCCACATATTTGATGAGCTCCTAGCAAGAAAGCTAATTCAGCTACCAGAACCAAAACGCCCCGAAGAAAGCGTGAGGGTGAACGATCTAAAGTACTGCAAATACCATAGAGTCATCAATCATCCAATTGAAAAATGCTTTGTGATTAAGGATAAAATCATGGCACTAGCGAAGGATGGGAAGATAATCCTTGACTGTGAAGATGCTGCAGACGCAAATATTACTAGCGTTACAACTATTGTGAGTACAAATGATATCCCTGAAGTCAAGAAAAGTGTTGTTTTGTCACCAACACTCATGGGGGCATCGACGACAGTCCAATTTGGAAGTTTTGACCCTGATATGGTTGAAAATATGTGTGTTGATGCAAACACTAAATCAATGACAAAATCGTCTACTAAAACTGATGATGGCGACGAGTGGACTCTGGTGACCCGCCAAAGAAAACAAATGCAACGCGTCAAGCAAATTCGTTCGACGTGCTCAGGAAATCCAACTCCAATTAAGCGCAAGCACCATGAGTCGATCAAAAGCTCCAAAAATCAACATGGTGGATCAAAGAAATCGTTAAGTAGTTGCAAGCGGGACCCCCTGACTTTAGCTGACTTTTTCATTGAGAGAGGTTTTCAGCCAAAAGTCAAAACAGTGCATGCTACCCCTGATGAAGTAGAAGGCCAAAATTCTTCTTCTTCTTGTATTACCAAAATTCCTCATGCCAATGAAGTAGAAGTCACTGTCAACTCATACTATACATGTACTGCAGAAAAGACAAGAACATGATCTCGCCGTCAAGTTATGAATCAGCTTAAAAAGTTCAATGAAGATGGTTTTGTACAGTTGACAAGATTTGGGTGGAAGCCAGTGCTCGCCCCAATTATGAAAGCAAATGGAACAATGAGATGGAGTCTTGTCTTCCAAATGCTAAGAATTCCTAAGGATCATGTAATGGTTGTGCCATCCCAAGAAGAAGTAGGGGGCAAATAATCTCCATCTTCGAGTTGCAACTGCTCCTGGATATGTGCATAAACTGTCTTATGAAAAAAAAATCAAAGTCAAACTTAAATGTACTCCTTAACACGAGTATAAACTGTTAAAGTCAAATTCAAGTGTACTCCATAACACGAGTATAAACTGTTAAAATCAAATTCAAGTATACTCCTAGACATGAGTATAAAAGGTCTGCAAACTCAAAAAAGATTGCTCCTGACGCACGAGCCTAAACTGCATCACACTCCTGACTCGCATGAGTATAAACTGTGTACGGTACCCACCAATGGTAATGCATGTGGTTAAATTGCTAACATACTCCACTGAAGGTATTGCATGTGGCTAAATATAAAAAATACTCCACCTGGTTCAAGGTGGCTAAGCAATGGATACTCCTGGCCCGCATGAGTAGAAACTATGTACGCCCCCCCCTCCCCCCCCAAAAAAAAATCATCTCGATTTCCTTTGAACTACATTATGACTTGATCCCTTCATTGGGTACGTAGGCAGCTTGGATAACTTCTAAGTTCAGTCATATCTTTGGATAAAATCATTTGTCCGCGCAACTATTGCGTCACCGAATGCAAAGACCAACAGAGTTATGCTTTGTGATAAATTTTATTTTCATGAAAAGAAAATAGCAATTGATTACATAAGGACTTGATTTGGTAGTGAGTTGTATTTCATGTTAATATTAATTTATTATAAAAGAAAAAAAAATGAGTTATATCTATAATTCATTATGGTAAAAGAAAAAGTTCATAGCATACTCAAAAGGTCACAAAGTGGAAAGAAAAGATGCATTTGATTATAAAGGTTTGGAGTGACAATGCTCATAAAAAAATATATAACAACAACAAAAAAACAAAGGGAGGAAATACAAAGTCCTAAACTGGCTCAAGCAAAAGGACGCAAGTTTTTCAACTCTTCCTTAGCCGCCTCTAATCGTGCTACCGAAATCTTTATATCTTCGGCCACCTTGTCGCTCTGTGAAGAAGTATTTTGTAGCGCTATACTCTCTTCTTGGATTCCATGAACCTCGGCTTGAGCATTCTAAAGAAGCTTCTGTTGACGCTTTAATGATGCAGATAAATCCTTCTTCCTCGCCTTCAGCTGGTTAAGCTCCTTTTTGATCTACCGCAATTCATCCTTGGTCTACTGAATAAGATTGACCTCTTTGCTTTCTATAGTTTGGGTAGTACAAAGACGATCCTTGGCCTCACTTAGTTGACTGGCAACACACTCCTCAGAAGCCTTCTCAAAAGATGCAGACCTTGCTTTATCATAAGCAGTTGCCTTGGCGAATAGAAACTTGAGCGCTTGCTCCACGTGGGAAATATCGAAACCATTGAAGCTCTTCATGGAGTTAACCACTAAATCAACATCGTCTTCAATAGAGAAAATAGAGTCAAGTGCAGTAGCTGATATCTTAGCCAAAAGATCGCTCCAAAACTTCTCAAGGAACTCCTTCTGATGATTGCGAATGAACCTCTCGCCTTGAAACACGGAGACCTTTGGGCAAGGAACTTCTGGCTTCGCTTGGCTCGACATTTTCGCCCTCTTAGCAAGTGGAGGGCTCGCGACCAACGAGTCAGGCCCTGTAGTTGACCCTTGGCTATCTTCGGATCCCTCAGATTATCAAGTTTGAGCATCTCATTCTCCAACTAAAACGGTGCATGTTTAAAAGTCAAGGAACAATGATATATGTATGTACCTAAAGGAACAAAAGAAAAGGGCGGTTAAGAAGTAACCTGATCGGCGAAGTTCTCAGTAGAAGACTTAGAATTTTTCCTGGGCCTCTTCCAATGTCGATCCCGACTACTGCTGCCACTTTTCTCTACTAAATGAATAATAGCCTTTCTTTTATCTCCTTCAGCTTGTTCCTTGTGCAGGACCGGGGCTTTAGGCGACGTCAAAACAGTTAGCTTCGCGACATTCTTGTCAAAGAAATCTCCGTGTATCTTGGTCCACCACTCCTTGTAATTGCTTGTGGAAAACTTCTTTGCATTCACCGGGATGGAAGAAAGGTATACCTTGGACATGGACTTGGACAAAGTGCATAGACACCAATACTGGATCCCTTCATCTAAAGAAGCCCTGCGAATGTCCCAGTTGAGAACCCCGGGCACTTCTTGATAATACCCAAATTGGCGACTGAATCAGTGAGGACTATACGGCTCCATAATGAAATGTTCACCTCGCCGCATAGGTAAGTAGCCCGAACGGGTGGCAAGAAAATAATCCTGATCGAACCCCTCAAAACTCCCGTTGTCAACATACATGAAGGGATTCTTCTTCACGAGCATATTGCAAGTCCAGGAAACAAGATACCCTTTGTGGATTTTCTTACGAGCCTCATTTGGGTCATAATACTTCGCGCCTCCTTCGCCTGAAAATAAAGTCATCTTGGGACCGTGCACATTGTGCCCAATTGGATAATGGGTTTTGAAATAATATGCTAACCAACTATAAACGAAGTGGATCGGGAATGGCGAGTACACGCGCGTCAACCTTGGTGCATCCGAAATCATGTTTAAGCCTTTGTAGATTCTCGCCAAGACGGGAACTGCAAGCCCTACTCTCCGCTCGCTTGCTAGAATACTTGTAATCTTGAAGGTGCTTGGGCGTATTGAGCTGACACCATCAACTGGAAGGACGAAGGTGCAAAGCCAGCAAGCCAGGTGCACCGCCAAATATACGTCTTCTTTCAAACTCCCCGTGATGCCAAGCTTCGAGAATAACTCTTCTTCTACCGTGGACCATCCTTCGTGAGCACCAAAGTCGCCAGGTGGATTGTAAGTAGGCTTCAAACAGGCCGACTTCTTCTCTTTTCGCGGTGGTGGTTGGAAATACTTCACGTCTGTCTTGCACGAAAAGCTCACCTAATCGCCGACGGTAACTGGAGAACATTGACCTCTGTCGGCGCTCCCTTGCAGTAGATGGAAGGCGTGAAACAAGCACTTGCAGCAGCGAAGAATAAATCTCTTCCCGTTCTTATCAACTCCATTCAATTCTGCGGCGCTGGGAACCGCCTCGTCATAAAGAAGTCCCGTCACTGGAAGGCCTGCCAGGGTGCGCAAATCCCACAACGATATTGACAACTCTCCAAAGGAAGTTAGAAGTGTGTTGGTCTTTGGACACCACACCTCACAAAACGCCTTGACAATCTCCGAGTTGTGGTCGTACGTAAATAAGGAAGCATACACCGCGTCGTATATCCCGATCGTCACCAACTTGTGTTCGCATCGACTGAGGATGTCTTCCGTCCACCCCCAATAGCCTTTGACATACTGGAACTCACCGGTAAATTGCATGGCCTCTCCCCACTTAACTTTGCCTTCTATGATGCGCCGCCCTAACATTGGTAAAAAGCTTGGCCCATTTGAATGCTTGTGA
Source organism: Petrea volubilis (assembly GCA_026212405.1). Lineage (NCBI taxonomy): Eukaryota > Viridiplantae > Streptophyta > Magnoliopsida > Lamiales > Verbenaceae > Petrea > Petrea volubilis. The sequence continues at coordinate 18,568,833 of CM047870.1, forward strand.
TGAGGCGCTTGCAAAGTCCACACCTTGGATGCCTTGCTCAAGGAAACCTCATGGGACCAATCTTCTATATGCAGTGGGTTCGTTAACTTCGGCCACCCCTTCACGTGCCGACCAATAGTGGGGTCATGGACCGCCAAGAATGTACCCTTAACCATGGGCTCGTCTTCATCGTTAAGAATCATCAAGTGCTTTTCTCCTGAGCGGGACGTAGTATCTTTAAAGTACACCATAGTTTTAACCTATCAAATTCCAGGCAAAGGTGTAAACACTGTCAATTCAATTCAAGCAAAAAAAAAAAAAAAAAAAGAGAGAATAGAAAATATGGGGAAAATCAAAGGAAGTTGATATATATTCAAGTGGAAAGAGAATGCAAATCACTATGAATATATACAAATTCAAATTCAACGGCAGAGTGTTAATCTTCTTCAATTTTTCCTTCACCAAAGTTCAAATTGTCAGAAGTAGGATCTTGGTTTATTATTCCCTACGTCAAGAAAAAATATAGGGTCAGTAAATCAAAACAAATAAAAGAAAGAAAATTGCATTCTAATGCTAGCATGCAAGTCTCGGTTGATGCAAACAAGAAAAAAAAAATCACCAAAGGCGCACAAGATTGAGTTCATATCATATGATAGAACTCTAGGATGAATTTTAGCAAACAAACAATCTGCATGATTAAAAGGAATATTGGTGCCAGAACGAAAAAAAAGAAAAAAAAAACGACGTGAGATGGCTGTACAACAAGTATCAACATGGTGAATTTAGCTTTGATATGTTGTCGCCCGTGTTTTCTCAAACTTGTAGCAGGCGTGAAAGGAAAAAGAATCAGGATATGCTGTATGGATGGTTGACTCACCTCGGGCAATTAATCAAGCTCTGCTATCGTGATTATGTGAGGTTAACTATCATGAGGTGCTTTTATAGATGTTCGGATGGGTAGGCAAATTCAATCAGGATTGTGAGGAATTTGAATACTAATCTGAGTTGGAAAGGTCATCAGATATTTATTCAAGGAGTTTGACTTACATTAGGATATTGAAAGAAAAGACGCCTAAGATCCTGAAACAATGAAAAAGATGATAAGTTGCCTTGTCTTCACTTCTCTGCATGACATTAAATAGTGCACTTTTACCTGAACATGAATCTTGCAGAATTAGAATTCTACTAGGAATTAAATGCCTTGGGGCCGCATCCATTAAAGAAAAGGAATTGGTTTGTCATTGAGAAAAGAGGAGTTGGACTTTGATGGTGCACTCCATTCAATTTCAAAGCCACGTGGTGAGGGAAGTTAATATTGTATTAGAGGAATTATTGTACATGAAGTCTCCAAAGTTTAAATCATGATTTCAAATTTTCGTATTGGCCCGAATTCCATGGGCAAGCATAAATCTTGGACCGAATTTAATGAGTCAGAGTAAATTTTGTAATTGTGTTGCCAAATCATGAGCCAAATTTCTTACAAGTTTAGAATTAAGGCCCGAATAGATTCAAGTGAAAAGATTAATGGACCTTATTTCTTAAAAGTCCATGATTATTTCTTTAAACCAAAAAAAAAAATGAATGAAACATAAGGGGGAGAAATTTACTTATAATCCCTTTAAAAGAAAATTAGGGAGAATTAAGTACTTCAAGTCCCGCCTCATTCGTAAATATTCGACATGTTATTCGCCGAACCTTGAAGTAGGGGGCATTTGTTGGCGATTAAATTTCGTCCAATTAAAAAGTTGACAAATGTAAATCAAAATATTAAATATTAATTTATATTTTGGAATTTCCTAAATTTAATTCCAATATTAAATAGTTAATTTTAATTAATATTTTAATATTTATTTTACCGACAAATAAAAGCTCCCCAAGTGTCAATATGAGGTGTTCCGGCCAATTAAATTAAGTCTTGCAGCCCGAAAGTCCAAAATCAATCACATGATGACAAGTGGCGCATTTGGTTGCATGGACCAATCAAATAATGACACATAAATGGTATTTTTCTCTTTAAAAAATAATTTATATTAAAGAGATAAATATCGAATAAATTGCTAGCAATCCAAAGACCCTGCATAGACGCCTATAAATAGGGGTCATTTGGAGCTCAAAAAACATCAAGAAGTCTTCAAGAGCCAAAAGGATTAAGAAGTTTTCAAGAGCAAAAGAAGCCAAGAAGATCCCGAAGTTCTCTCAAGGCAAGCTCAAGAAGATTCGTGAAGATCAAAGGCGAAATTTCCGGCGTTCTTCGCGAAAGTCATCAAATCAAGGCGCTAAATCCGCGATCAAGGTATTAGCCCCGTGTTTTGGCATTTCTCCCAACTTAAATCCACGGTGATTAAGGCGATGTTCAAGGCGTTCTTCGCAGAAATCATCCAAATAAGGCGTTTGATCTGCAATCAAGGTGTTAAACCAGCAAATCGGCATTTTTTTTCTTCAAGTCAAAGTCAAGTCAAATTCACAGTGTTCACGGCGTTCTTCACGGTGTTTATTGAAGTTTTCGGCGATTGATTCGTGATCAAGCTACTCAGCCCACAAATCGCGTTATTGGAATATCAAATCAAATTCGGAGAAAAGAATCAGGGGATTAATCTTGAGGGATTAATTTTCCACTAAATTATATTCTTTTCAAATATTTGTTACATTTTTTTCTTGTCTTGTAATTTGTATTTACAAAATAAGAAATTTTGTGTGAACACTCCTCAAAATATCTTATAAGATGTTTGAAAGCTTATAACTTGCTTAAAAGTGTTTGGTAACTTTTTAAGTAAAGGAGCTTATAAGTTCAAAAATAAGCTATTAGGAGCTTATAAGGTCCAAAAAAAAGTAAGCCTCCCCCAACTTTTTTGTGAAACTGATTATAAGTTATCTAATACTAAAAGATAAAATAACATAAATATATTTATTGTTTTTCTAATATTACATTCCTACTATCTCAAAAATTATTTATTTACATGAAATTAATTTCACTTTTTTTTGGTCATCATTACATCTAAAAAATTTACAAGCTCTTTTTTCACCAAACAAAATTACAATTTATAAGCTCCAAAAATATCTTATAAGCTATATGATCTTATTTTTATCCAAACACTTTTAGAACTTATTTTTAAAATAAGATATAGGAGCTTATAAGCTCCAAAAATATCTTATAAGTTCTATGAGCTTATAAGCTCTTTAGAATAAGTTTAATCAAACACCCTCTAAGTTTCAAATGTTGCTAGGGTACTTTTATCTGCAAATATATTAATTGGGTTTCAAGCAGAATAGATATTTTCCTTAATATAACTTTTGACATGTATTCTTTATGGCAAATATCACAATTAATCCCTAGTTTATAATTAGAATCGCTTTAGTCTCTCATCTTTAAATCGTAATGTTTTAGTCTATTAAGTTCTAATAACATTTCATTTTAGTCATTCATTCTGCTTCTTCAAGGGTAAAATTTCCAATTAAAGTTTCAATTTCACTATAGTCCTTCAAGTTTTATAGTTGTTGCACTTCAATTCTTAAAATTTATTTTTTCACATTTGTTTTTCAAAAGTTACAAGTGTAGAATTATGAACTACCGTTAGTGTTGCAACTATTGTACATTTCCTACAAAAAGCCTAAAATAAGTTTTCTAATTTTGCCAAAATCTAAAAAAAATATATCGAGAATAACATTCCATTACTCATGTAATCTACTTCCGTCGAAATATTGGAATAAATATTCTTAAATAGATAAAATTCCTAACTAAAGATTTTTCAATCATGAAAGATATGAGATATGCTGTGATTTTATATTTGAGTAAATTGCATTTTGAACCCCAACGTTTGAGGCTTTTTGCACTGCAGTGCCCAATCGTTGCGAAGGTGCACTAATGTGCTCAGGTGATAGTTTTACCAATTCCAGTAGAATATTCAAGAATATTCCATCAAAAATATTGAATTAATTGCATTTGACCCCACCTAAATTTGAAAATATGCAAATGAACTCCATGTAAGCTTCTAAAAAGATCAAATTCATCCAAACACACCTTTTTTTTTCTCTCCCCATTTTTTATTTTTATTTCTTTTCCATTTTCTCCTCTTCTTTCCTTTTCGATCAGGGACCATCACTAACAGTGGCAGAGAGAGGGATGACGGAGAGAGAAGTGTGGGCGGCGGCAGATCTGGAAGATGGAGAGATGAGCGGGGCGAGATGGTGAATGAGCAGCAACGGTTTAAGAGAGAGAATGGAGTTAGAGTTGATGACTGGTGGGCGGAGAGTGAAGTGGGAGGTAGCTGGCAACGAGAAAGAGAGAATGACGGAGTAATGGTTGGCACAACAATGGGAAAAAGAGAGCGGATTGTTACTGAGGGGAGTGGGCGGCAACGGGAAAGAGAGATCGGAGATGGGCGATGATCGAGATAGAAAGAGAGAGTGACGAAACAATGGTCAGCTTGGTAGGGGGGTGATTGGCGATTGGTGGTGTGTCGATGGTGGCCGGTGGTGGCGGGGTGATAAACGGGGAGTGGTGGAGATGATGGGAAAGGGTTAATGAAGATGGTGATGATTAATTGGGAATTAGGGTTTTGAATTGGGGATTGATTTTAGGAAGAGAAAAGAAAAGGGAAAAAAGTCACCATCACTTATTTTTATTCCTCTTCTTTTTTCCCCCATTTTCCATTTTCCTTTTTATTGATCAATAGAGCTTTGTAGTTTTAAAATTCTTTAAGTTAATTAATATATATTAAGTTTAAAAAAGGTAAAATTATTATGAAAATACTTTAACTATGAAAGGTTATTTTAGTATTTTATTGACCTTTTATGTTGTTTTTTGGGGTTTTATGTCAATCTCCAATTTCACAAGGTGTCAAATGCAATTAATCCAACATTGTCAACGGAATATTCTTGAATATTCCACCAGAATTGGAAAAACACATCACCTGAGCACATTTAAGTAGTTCGGGTACCTTTAGTGCACCTTCGCAACGGTTGGACACTGAAGTGTAAAAGGCCTCAAACATTGGGGTCCAAAATTGCGGAAACTAACAATATTATAAGTGTAGCTAATTAATGTACATAATATTTTTTGATAAATGAACCAAAGAAGTATAAAATCATAACTGACCTAGAAAAATCTTACGATTCCATATAAAATAACAACTTATCACATTTTTTTCACAACTGAAAAATCTTTTTGCCAAAATTTGAATTGGTTTGAGAGCACCTCATTTTAAAAATCTTTCCCACACAACCAAGCGGCTATGGGTGGGCACAGCGAGCGCGGCCCAGCGTCCAATGGGTGGCCAATGTGCTCACACCTAGCGCTCGTGACCCATCAGGCAGGCAGGGTGCCATCGAGCTTGAAACAAGCTTTGCATGTATATGTTGTGGACCATGAGACGACGCTCGGTTCAATAGATATGACCGTCAGAAGTTGTGCTGCGTGGGGCTTATTAATTTTTCTTTTTTTTTATTTTTGGTTTCAAAGTATGAGAAAAAAATGAATTTTGAAGGGCTAATGTGAAAAAATGAAATTTAAAGGACTAAAGTGAAAAAAATAAAATTTAAAAGATTAAAGTACAACTTAAACTTTAAATTGAAAATTTTACCCCCAAAAAATAATAGAAGGACTAAAATGAAGCTTTATTGGAATTTAGAGGACTAAAACATTGCAATTTAAAGATGAAGAACTAAAGTGATTCTAATCGTAAATTTTAGGGACCAACAATATCATTGCCATATTCTTTATTTCTCTAATCGCATGAGAAGTTTGGACCTGGTGAATGTATAGCGGGGTTTGTAATCCATACTATACTAGCATGGCACACTTGATGTATGTGCAAATTAAATATAAAATATAATCTAACTATGTATGTAAAAATTTGAACAATATAAAATTAAACAATTATTACATTCTTATTTGAATTTACTTTTTAACCATGTCAAATATATTAAATAAATTTACTGAAGGCAAAATAATTTAAAATTAAATTATATTATATGATTGAAAATAAATAAATAAAGGAGAGAGAAAAATAGAGAGAAAACTAAGGATATCACCTTCAAAAAAAAAAAGAGAGAGAGAAAAGTGGAAGGAGATAAGAGAGTGGAGAGGGAAAAATAAAAACATAAAAAAAAAAGAAAAAAAAAGGTGTAGACCAAAGACACCAAAAATAGTTATTAGGTGGGTCTAAAGCTTTATATATACTAGCGGGTGTGCAAAATAAAAATAAAATTTAATTTACTTATGTGTATAATAAATTTATAATTTTACATATTCTAAAAAAATTATTGAAAATTAAATTAAGTTTTATTATTGAAAAAGAATAAATAAAAAGACAAACTGAACTAAATATTGAAGATAAATGTATGAAAAACGATGGAGAGAAGAAAATAAAGCAAAATAATATATCACGTTGAAAAGAGGAGAGAGAAACTTGCGAGGAAAAAGGAGAGAGGAAAGAGAAAAAAGAAAAAAGCCAAACCAAAAACACCAAAATGTGTTGGTGCTTTATAAAAAAATTATAGATACTATAAAAGTAAAGATATATATAGTATAGATAATATAAGAAGGGTTCTTTTGACCTCAATGTGCAATTTTGACTAAACTAGGAGATGTGGCATATTCGATGCATGTGCAAATGAAAAATGTAATATAATTTGATCACATGTTTAATAAATTATAATTTTATATCTTATGAAAAATAAAAAAAATTGAAAATTAAATTTATATATTATCGAAACAAAAAAAATGTTGAAAATTAAATTGAATTTTATTATTAAAAATAAGTAAAAAGATAAAGTAAATTAAATATTGAAGATAAAGATATGAGAGGGAGAAAAGAAAATACAGAAAAATAATATATCACGTTAAGAAGAGGAAAGAAAATTGAGAGAAAAGAGAAAAAAAATAAAATAAAAAAAAAAGCCAGACCAAAGTTATCAGCAATTATTAATGGGTCTTGGTGCTTTATAAAAAGGTATAGATACTAATTTTTGATAATTTTAGATTTTTTTAATTAAAAAGACAAAGTTTCATTGGTTATCTTAGTTGACTCTCTTGAATTCCTAAAATTATTCAAAAATTTAATTCCATTATAGTATCTTTGATGTGGATAATTACAATTCCTTAATTATCTCTAATACCAAAGAGAAGAAGTCGTCTCTCTCTCTCTCTCTCATACACACAAAATAGTCCCACCAAAGCAAAGAACCCCAGAGGCCCTAGCCGAAGCAATTCAAGCCATGGAAGCCCTTGATCCCGCAACCTTTAGGGGTGGCTTCATACTCGAAAAAATCATGAGCCTAATCTCCACAAGCCATTTGGGGCTCAGAAACAAGAACCCTAATGACAATCTGATTTGCCTCTTGAAGGCTCTGCATAAGTTTGATCTCCATACTCGATTTTATGATACTACTCCTTAAGCCCACAAATGATATATCTGGTGGTCTATAATACCTTTTGTAGATGTTCATTTTCTCTAATTTTTTGTATGCCATCCCACCCCTTCATCCCTTTATACAACCCTAATAAAGTATCTTTCATTCCATGTGATTATATTCACTACATCTTCTACATCCATGATTTTGTTTTTTTCAATTTTTATTGTTCGAAAGGTATGTAATATTACTTTTTTTTATCTTATGTAATAATGTCTTTCCTTGGTTGAGATTTTTAATTAACTATGTTTGTTTATTACTTTGTGTCCTTTTATATATATATATATATATTTATATATTCGTTGTTGCAAATATATGTTATTTTGTTGTTATTGAAAAGTCATCAATAGTCTAATTTGGATTGTTTTTTTCAATTCAGTCCTCCATTAACTTTTTTTTATATATATAGTTGGTTTAATATTTTATAGAGATTTTCGTCTTTAATATCTGAAATTTTTTTATAATTTCAAAAAGTACACTTTATGAGGTATGAATTTGTGTTATTTTCGGTTTCATGTTATATTAGATACCATCAACTAATGACCATTTGGATATTTAACATTCTGTTTTTTTTTTCTTTTAAGTATTTGGATGTTTGACATTCACCATGGTACCATAATTGCAATTCTATACTGTAATAATGAGAATTTTCATTAGGATTCCAAAAATTGTTAATGACATTCCATTCTTATTTCTTTATTGAAGAATTGACTAAAATATCCATTTATTTTAAAATATGACTAGATACACTTTACTCTCTTAACTATATGCTTTGTTTTATTCACTGCCCTAAATTATTAAAAATAATTTTTACGCCACTTAGTTACAAATTTAGTTGAAATTGCCCTTACACCGCTCCTATTCATAATTTTTTTTTTCTTTTATTTTTTTTGCATTTAGCATTCTAAATTCTACTTCAAATTATTTTTTAACTATAAAAATGATTTTAATTTTAATTTTGAAAAAGAATTGACAGCTTAAGTAAATAGAAATAAAAACTAAGGTAATAAGTTACTATAATAATACTTCAAAATTAAATATGTAAAAAATATTTTAATTCTTTTAACTTTATTAATAAATTTATTAAGTACGAATAATAAGTAACTTAATATTTTTTAACCATAATATGAATATGCTTTTAATATTAAATTAATTATAATATATTTAATTAAATGTAAATTCTTTTTAAAAAATGAACATATACATTCAATTGTTTTAGGAAAAATAAAACATGCACAAATTGAAGTAATTTAATGAAAATACAATTATTCATATAGATTTAAAAGCGTTTAAAGTTTACTTTTAAAATTGAATTAATTTAATGAAAATACAATTATTCATATAGATTTAAAAGCGTTTAAAGTTTACTTTTAAAATTGAAGTAATTTAATGAAAATACAATTATTCATATAGATTTAAAAGCGTTTAAAGTTTACTTTTAATTGAATAATAAATAACTTGGTTTTTAGTTAAAACATATTTAAACTTAAATTTAGATGATAAATTGGTATAAATACTTTGTGAATTATATTTATAGATTAGTTGAACTATATAATTGGAAGGTGGGCCGGCGGGGGGGGGGGGGGGGGCGGGAGGGGAGGTGGATGGTGTTACATTTATTAGTTTATGGAGGTAAATGATATATAATGTATAATTAAGGGGGTAAAGTGTATTTAATCCTATTTTAAAATGAATGGGCATTTTGATCAATATTTTCAATATAAAAGTCAGAGTGGAGTGCCAATAACAATTTCCTCTAATAATTTGTTGACAAAATGATTTCCATATAAAGAGTTTTTTTTTTAAAAAAAATATCACTCTAACTAAAAACAATTCTCAAATTATTACTCGCAAAAATATTTCACATATTATTACTCATAATGCTATATACATTGCCTTGTAAGTAAAAATTAAATAGTCGATTTTTTTTCTTCTATTTCCCTGCTTTATAGGTTATAAGGATTTACTGGTTGCAATTTCCTATTTCTTTTTCCGTACTATTTATACTAATTCAATAAAATATTATCTTTTTTTCTCGAAATTTTCTGCAATCAAGTAGCATATTTATTTTCAACATTTAAATTTTTTTTTCACTATTAGTATGCACTTTGAACAGTAGTAAGCTGAAAAATCAATAAATATTTTGTAGTTATATCATGAATTTAATATGAGATTATAATATATTTTGCGAAAATTCTGAAAATTCTAATTTAGCAACATGGATATATTTAATATTATTTATTGAGCAATTAAATTTTGTTTCTTAGTCGATTTTATTTTAAAAAGAGAATCACTCTTAGGGATTGAATAAGGTGTATTAATATTTATGATAGTCATTTTAATATTTCAATAATGATAAACTGATACAATTTTTGCTTTTTCTTTATTCATAAAACATTAAATTCGTCACTTTGTTTTTATTTTTTCCATTTTCTGCTAAAAGCAACAAGTTTTGTACAATAATCTTACTTTCAAGCAACAAGAAGTTAAATTTAAAACTAAGATTTATAACAATAATTGGGCTATAAATATGATACAATTAATTTATTACTCTCTTGAAAGCAATATTCTATAAGTTTTATTACAATTTCATGATTATTCGATTAATTGTGTTTAGATTAAGTATTAGAAATATAACTAATTTTTTTCTGAAAAAAAAAGAAAGATAAATCAAAATAAAAATAACAAAGGACTCTCTAGAGCCCAAAAATGTAGGGACAATAAATTAAAATTTTCAACCAATAAGTATATGTAGGTCTATTAATTAGGAAAGAAAAAATAAATTGAAATAACAGTACATGTGGCAATATGAATAATAATGTGAGAAATGTTTTTGAGAGAGTAATAGTTTGAAAATTATTTTTTCGTAGACTAATATTTTGGTGTGGGGGGGGGGGGGGGGGGGGGGGAGGAAACCTCCCATATAAAAATTAAGAGATTGAAATTCTCTCCATCTATAGAGCCTACAAAACTAAATATCTTTGTTAAATTATTCCAAGATTTTTCCTGAAAATTTAACTAATTAATTTCTCTTTATTTTAATTAACAAAGCTTTGCACAAATATCAATACATCACTATAATTTTCTCACCAGCATACAGTGATATAATTATATTTTTCTAATAGAAGCTTGTGATGATTTTATAAATACATTCAGTGGAATTTTTGAATACAAAAGTAATTTTTGAAAAATGCATTCAGTGGAACAAATATATGAGATTTGAATATTTATAAAGTGCTCATTGCTATCTCATGTAGGATATGATGATTTGGTCTTTATCATTTATGTTAATGATCCTTGTATGGAATAAATGATTGATATTAATTAATACGTCAATTTTTGATCTACTCCATATGCTTTAGTCAAATTAATTGCATTTTTTTATATTACATGACCCTTCGATATTTTTGTTTTATGGCATCATTTATTCATCATCTTCTTCTTTTCGTTTTCTGTAATTTTATTCATTTGGTGAATATAACATTTTGAAATGTTCATCTTTTGTTTCTTTTTCGAGCATTAATTTTTTATTTGTATTCTCTTGAGCTTTTTGTGTTATTTTTTAGATTTTTAGGAATATTTATATATTAAAAATTGTTTTCCATATTTGCATTATTCTATTATTTTGTACTGTTCTTAAGACAGTTCAAAATATTTTTATATAACCTATGCCTTTTCATCCTACTTCTTTTTAAATTTATTTATTTCACATTTTTGATTCAACACTTTTTTCGACAAAGGTAGTTATTAAATTTTTTGCAATTTTTCTTTACTCATTTTTTTTGGAAAGAAAAAGAAAGAATTTCATCAATAGCCGGGAATCAAACCCCGAGTCGCCTGCACGGCACGCGGAAATATTCACCACTAAACTACAAGGACATGATTATAGTTGTGTTCTTTGGTTGCAACTAATATTCACCACTATACTAAAACGACAAGATTATAGTTGTGATCGTTTGCTGCAACTAATTTAACTTTGTTCTAACATTGTACAATTTTTGAGAGTTTTCTATCATAATACAATTACTTATAAATATTGTTATTGAAAAAAAATGTCTCCAGTTATTAGATTTTTTTTTTTTTAAATGTATAATCAACTGAAGACACCTTATAAATGTCAATTAGAACCCCACACACGCACTCATTCAATGGGAAAGGGAGAACTGAAGATCTCAATGGTATCTTTTCAAATCCCTACCATTGGGCTACAGTCTCAGTGAACAGTGGTTAGATTATCAATAGGGTTAATTCCATTTTTAGTCCCTGACCTTTGACCCTTTTGCTAATTTTGGTCCTTCACGTTTTGACGTTTCCAATTTTGGTCCCGAACGTTACAATTTGTTACCCAATTTGGTCATTCCGTTAGTCTTTCCGTTAAGAACCCTAATTTTATTTACAATTTGCCCCCTTAAAAATAGAAAAATACTAAAAAGCCCCCCAAATAAAAAAAAGAGCTAAAAAACCCCCTTTTGAAATATTATTCACAACAAAATAAATTTTGTAAATGATGGGAATTAAACTCAGGTTGATGAGAAGAAAAATTTATCCGCATATTGAAAAAAAATTAATTACCGTTTTACATACTTATAAATAAATTAATTTTTTTAATATATGCTTACAAAAATTAATTTTGTCCCTTTATATTATAAAATAATTTATTTTATTATTTTATCTATATATTCAAAAATTGAACTTAAATAATATCAAAGAGTATACTATTATATATAGCACAACTTAGAACATAAATTTAGTGTGGTTGAATGGTTGACCATCACTTACAAAATTTATTTTGTTGTGTGTAATATTCCAAAAGGGGGGTTTTTTTTAGCTCTTTTTTTTATTTGGGGGGCTTTTTAGTATTTTTTTATTTTTAAGGGGGAAAATTGTAAATAAAATTAGGATTTTTAACAGAAAAAATAACGGAAGGACCAAATTGGATAATGGATTGTAACGTTAGGGACCAAAATTGAAAATATCAAAACGTGAAGGACCAAAATTGGAGAAGGATCAAAGGTTAGGGACTAAAAATGGAATTAACCCTTATCAATAACTACACTATTCATTAAAAAAAAAAAAAGAGGGAAAAAAAAAAAAAAGAAAAACGAACTACTCTCTTCATCTGACGAAGCATATTAACTATCTTATATTTTTATCACGTAGTTTAATTGAGTGAGTTTTACTTTTAAGGGCCTACCCTACCATTCAATTTATTTTGAGAGATACTAATTATAATTATTTTTCTTACTATGTATATACTTTATACTTAAACAAAACCAACATGAAAATAAAAGCTTACATAGTACCTTACATATTTTGAAGAAAAAAATTCCTTTATTTCAAAACCGACAATAAGAACTCAAATAGTTCCAATAAGTTTTTTCAATTGAAAAGTTTTGAATTGTAAATATACATACTATATAGCTTAATATTCAGAATCTAACTGTTTATTTTGGCAAATGAAAAGTAGATTTAAAAGAATACAACAGAAAATTAATTCCCCCCACCCCCCAAAAAAACAAAAATATTAATGTGCTTAAGTATTTTTCTTTTATCAATATATATATATATATACACATATATATATATATGTATATATTAATCGTGCATTGTATGAGCTTTAAACTAGTTACCATAAATATTAAGGAATAAATTGATAATCCAACTATTTCAAAAGAAAAGTAAGTGTAACTAACTATTCTTTATTTATCCATTTAAACATAATTATAGATAAAAATGAGGGGATTAATTGATAATATAACTATTTCAAAAGAAAAGTAAGTATAATCAACTTTTCTTTAATTAGTCATTTAACAAACTAAAAAAATTATTCGCTTAATGCCAAAACTTAACCCATGTTTTAAAAATACATTCCAATTATCCTCAATTTAAATGATCTTAGATAATGTATCCGTCACCTACTTTATATAGGTCTGCCACAATCTCTCCATTTTTTTTAGGGTAAATAGCGTTTTGCACCCCAACGTTTGGGGCATTTTGCACTTCAGTGCCCAACCGTTGCGAAGGTGAACTAACGGTACCCGAACTACTTAAAATGTGCTCAGGTGATGTTTTTCGTCAAAAATATTGAATTAATTGCATTTGACCCCACCTAAATTCAAAAATATGCAAATCAACTCCATATAAGCTTCTAAAAAATCAAATTCATCCGAACACACCTTTTTTTTTTTCTCCCCATTTTTTATTTTTATTTCTTTTCCCTTTTCATTTTTCATTTTTCTTTTTTTCCCCCCCTCCCCATCATCTTCTTCACCAAACCCCATCCCCCCCACCCCCCCCACCACCACCACCACCACCACCACCACCGCCACCACAAGCCGCCGCCAACCCACCAACCCCACCTGCAACCAAACCCTACCCCCAACCCCACCCTTTTCTCTTTCTCTCACTCTCTCTCCCCGCCTCCCCTCTTCCCCTCCCCCCCGCTTGTCCCCCCAACACCACCACGTTGCCGTCGCGACCACCACCAGCCGCTGCTCTCTCTCTCTCTCTCTCTAATTTGGATCTAATTTGGGATAGGGAGTAGAGAGAGAGAGAAAGAGAAAGAGAGTGGTGGTGTTCTCGGCGGCGGCAACGGGGGTGGCGGCGATTGGTGGTGGAGGTGGCGGCAGGTGGAGGGAAGGGGGGCGAGGTGGTGGCTGGGGGGAGGGGAGGCGGGGAGAGAGAGTGAGAGAAAGAGAAAAGGGTGGGGTTGGGGGTAGGGTTTGGTTGCAGGTGGGGATGGGGTTGGCGGCAGGGGTGGTGGTGGCGGGACCAGGATGGGGGAGCAGTGGTGGTGGTGGTGGTGGGGGGGGGGGGGTGGGGGTGAAGAAGATGATGGGGAAGGGGGGGAAAAAGGAAAAAGAAAATGAAAAAAGAAAAAAAAAAATGACCAAAGCATCCTTAGTCACACCATGTAAATACTATTAAGCAAGGGTATTTTAGTATTTAAATATATAAGGGGTGTATTGACCTTTATATTATTTTTTGGGGTTTTATGTCAATCTCCAATTCTAAAGGGTGTCAAATGCAATTAATCCAACATTGTCAACGGAATATTCTTGGAATATTCCGCCGGAATTCGAAAAATACATCACCTGAGCACATTTTAAGTAGTTCGGGTACCGTTAGTGCACCTTCGCAACGGTTGGGCACTGAAGTGCAAAAGGCCCCAAACGTTGGGGTGCAAAACGCTATTTACCCTTTTTTTTATTTTTTTAAAAAAAATCGACACGTGCCCGCCGTAGGATTTTCTGTGGGGACCCCACCCCTATATTAATAAATAAAAATGAATTACAATGGGAAGTTCACAAAGTACATGAGAAGAAAGAGAAAAGAACCTAAGTGACTAGTAAAATGTAAATAAGGAGTACTACTCCCTTTACAAAAATTATAATGAATAGGAGGACCACTATCCAACCAATTTACGTGTGGAACGTAGATTTCTTTTTTTCTTTCTTCCTTTCGTCTCTCTCTCTCTCTCTCTATCTTCCAATTAAATTTTTGCATGCTTTTGTAGGTTCTAGGGTTGAAGCCAAGTTTGTGGTTCAGTTTGGAAGCAAACCTCTCTTCATTCCAGCCATAGAAAATTCTTATATACGTATCATATCTTGAATCCTACACTTAATTTATTTGAAAAATATATTTACATAAAAAAGAGTTAAATTTACAAAATTCTATATATTAATTTTAATTAGCACAAAAAATCCTATGTTAAAAAAATTAGTCTAAAACTTCTCACATTTTTTAAATCTAGCACATCATGGATTTATTTTTTGAAAATTTGAATACAAATTTCTAATTTTACTCCCTTTTAGAAAACGAGAGAATAACAACACAGTTTTGTCTCTTCGAAAGAGGAAAAAGTTTGGTCCAAAAATTGAAAGAGGAAAAAAAAAAAAATCTTTGAACCCCAAACCATAACCTTCAAAATTTCACCCACATTTACGGTAGATTTGCAAGATGTGGAAGTTGTGGTGCTCAAATTTTCAAAAACATAAGGAATTTTAGACTATTTTTTTTAACAATTGATTTTTTTTTGTGCTAATTAGAATTAATAGAGGGGGTTTTATAAATTTAACTCAAGGTTAACAGGGTAAATGTACAAGTATAAAACACAAAAATAACACGTGTAAAGTATATTATTGATTGAAGGTCTTCGTCGGTGATTTTTATATTGACACATGTAAAGTACACTATTGACTGAAGGTCTTCGTCGGTGATTTTCACATTTCACACTATTGATCAAAGGTCTTAGCCGGTGATTTTCACATTTCACAAAATCTTTGTATTAATTTTTATTTTACAAGATTTTTCGATTTAATTAAACTTAACATAGGGGTGTTCCATAACAAAAACCTCCGTAAAAAAATTACACAATCTTCACCATTTTGTACATAAACGGGCTGCATGCAAGAATTATCCCCCAACCTGGTTAGAAAATTAGCATTAATGGTGGAGCATTACGGGACAATCCTCTATTGACTGGCCGAAAATTCAGGGGAGGAAGAAGAAAGAAAGAAAGAGTCAATTAGCCAGCTTCTTTTTTTTATTTTGAATTTCACTACATTCCCATAATCTCAGATGTACAAAGTGCTTTTTTTTTTTTCCAGGTTTGTTTGTCAAACTGTATATATATAAATACCAATTAACATATTTGATGATTGTAGTCAATCATGCCTTTACGAGAGTTGAGTTTCTTGATGATGGAGGAACAAGAGACTTTGCATAGGCAATAGCCAAAGCAAGGATTTTCTTTGGTTTGCTCGCATACGCCGGAGAGAGAGAGAGAGAGAGAGCGATGCATTCAACACTACATATTCATAAAAGGATCATTTCTTTTGCCAGCCTACGATTTTTATGTTTCCCAACACGATAGAAGCTTTACGTAAGATCCTACTGAAAGCCCATTTCGTATACTTGCAAATAATAATGGCTTGTGATGGTGCAAATATTAATAAAGATGCCAAAAAGAATACACTGTTGTTAACTGTATAATGAAAGAACAGAAGTAATAAAGATCTCCCTGGATGAATTCTATAATTATTAATTTAACTATGGAAAAGGATGTGTACCCAGGGATATCCACCAGCTCATTCGTATTCTAAAGGACTCCAGTATTACATGATTCACCAAATTTTCATTGTTGCTAGTACAAAAAGTTGGTCAATTTTTTTTACACACGTGATAGTGTTGATAAAAGATAAATCTTATTCTTGATGGGGATATAATTTTTT
Organism: Petrea volubilis; assembly: GCA_026212405.1. Classification (NCBI taxonomy): domain Eukaryota; kingdom Viridiplantae; phylum Streptophyta; class Magnoliopsida; order Lamiales; family Verbenaceae; genus Petrea; species Petrea volubilis. The sequence goes on from CM047870.1 coordinate 18,585,455, forward strand.
CTTTAGTGTCCTTCTTTTAGTGGTGACTTCTTTTAACCTGCAAAGTCAGATATACATCTCCCATCATTGAGTATAAGATTTTATTCTGAATTAGGAGGTACATTATTTTGAGCAGTTGAAGAAATCGAGTATATTAGATTCCTAAAATAATTGAAAAATTAGACTACTCTGTTTTCAACTCAAAATTTTGCTCACGTTAGTTCTTTTTTTTATTCGTCTAGGCTTCAATTGCTAATCAGGCTTGTCTAATCATTTTTAATGTCGAGCAATATGGTGTCGGATGGGCTAAACGCATCGCATATAACACCAACAACCATAGATAGGTGGGAAGCGAGGCTGGAAGACATTTTTAGAGGGCGCCCTTTCAATGCTCGATGCTGCTTTATCAGATACCATTTCCAAGTTTCTAGTTGATATCCAGGTATATGTTGTGTCCATAAAACGATATTGTGATGATGTTTTATTTACTGTCATATATAACAATTGTTGATTTAAGTCATTACGCTCCCAATATCCCCTGCTTGTTTCAAAATTTCATATTCCTCCCTTTTAAGTTGTCTCCACCTTGCAGTTACCTCCCTTCTTCTTATTTTTACAAATAGTTAAATGATGCTATAATTCAAAATTTAGTGGACTTTTCAAACTTAGTGGACTTTTCAAACCCTGAACCTGAATTGGTTAAGAGCAATGAACCCACACCACATTTGAAGGAAAAGTGGCACTAAGATCCTTTTTTTTCAAAAAGTGGAATAAAGGGGTATTTGTAATTCTACTACAGTGTTTACATATGTTAATGCTATTATCATTACAATCTCCAACACTAAATGATCTTTTATACTCAGCCATTCAGGGATACAATCGAGGGCATGAGGTTGGTGCTAGAATTTTATTCTATTTTGGACTTCTATTAATTGAGCTTTTGGTTTACTGAAATAAAACTAGCTAAATAGATACTATTAATGGAACTTGATTTATAAGGCTTGATTTATTGATCCACTATTGTTAAAGCCTTTGTTCAGTAGACATAGTCTGACAGTTGGTGTAGGCCCAACTTAGAAAGCCTCATGTTGGGAGGGCTCTCTAGGGTTTTATTTATATATGGCTAGGTCCCTTTTCCACTTTACGTTTTGATAATTGCCTTTCCCATTAAACATTGTCAAATTGGTTGTAGAGAAGAAGAGGAAGATCTAGCCGAGTAATCTTCAATATGACTCAATGGTTGAATCATGTATGATAAATTATATGTGAATATATATGTTTATGGTTTATGGTGTATTGATCCTGCAATAAAAAATTATCTTGCAGTTGGTATCAGAGCAAGACGCTCATGGATTTAGAACCCTAATCCTTATTATACTTGTTTTATGGCTTTATTTAGTTACTTCAAGAATTATAGGTAGATCGAATTGCCGCATGATTTTAATTTTCAATTGCGTATTCTAACATTTTTAATTAACATTTGATTTATCATGACAAATCTAGTGTTTGTTCCTTGGTGATACACCAATCCAAATTAGATAAATCTATTAACATATCAAGTCTTTCGCATTCGGCCGAAATAGCATGTTATACAGAAGGATTTGATGTTATGGTTGTATTATTCTTGTGTTTCCTCGATTGACGATCCCATGAGTAGCCCTATTTAGGATACTTGTTTGTTACATATTGAATACACCTATGTTAGATTCATATATATGCAAATAATCTCATGATTCCTAGGAGTTTTGATTACAGATGAGTCCTTGTGTATATATATGCTTGGCGGATTCTTTTGGGACTAAAAAAAATTATTATTATGTACGGACCAGTTGATTCGATCAATATAGATGTGTATGTTTCAATGATTTTAGTTATTGAATTATGATTGCATGATTTATTTTGCTTTTATGCATAACACTTTCCTAACTTGAGTACATCAATTTATAATTTTATTCACCCTTTATCACTTGTGAAAATAATTTGTAATTTTTATCACTTGTTATGATATTAAGTCATCTAGTTTTGTTCGATTCTTCATCTCCTAGTTAAGTATATCAGATTTATGATAACCACTACTAGAAAATTGGCTTTTAGCCACTACTAGAAAACTGGCTTTTAGCCATGGATTTTTTCCGTGGCTAACAGTGGCGTGGGAAAATTTATACACGAAGTTTTAGCCACGGATTCATCAGCCTTGGATTAGCCACATATTTTCCATGGCTATTAGGCTTGGATTTTTCAAGTTTTTTATTTTAAGAAAAAAGCTAGCCACGGGGGTTAGCAATGGACAAGCCGTGGCTATTAGCCACGGACACAGCCTTGGCTACAGAGTTGCAAGCCTTGGCTAATGGCCATGGCTCAACCACAGACTTCTAGTGGTTGGACCGTGGCTAATAGCCATGGTCAGTCCATGGCTGGAACGTCTAAGATTTGGCAAATTGGCCACGGATAATAATCCGTGGCTAATTTACCAGATTGAGGACAACCTGCTGCCTATTTTTTTAACACCCTAAGAACATCAAAACCATAATTGATACACAACCTACTGCCTGTTTTACATATCATCCTAACAACAAAAAATCAAATTTCAAATTATATTCAAAACCACAATCATCTAAAAGACACATCATCATCTCAAAAATATAAAAATTACGACCAAAATAACAACACAATGTATTTGGCATCATCAAATACAAATTACAACAACAACTAAATCTAACATCCTAAAGTACCAACACGAATAACAAACAACATTAGTTAACATCAAATACCATCATCATAACATACTTAAAAATCATAATAAAGTTAGTAGCATAATACCAAACTTTATAGTGAATGTCTAACAATCAATACCTCAAATACCGTCATCATCATCATCATCATTGTCATCGTCATCATCCTGAAGGTGATGTTGTGGAGTGTGTGTGGAGGTTGATTGTCGTCCTCCCGATGAGGTCCCACGAGAACCCCTATGTTGGCTAGAGTTGGGTTGTACATATGGTGAGCCAACTGACGGGTGTGGTTGATTTGACAAAGACATGAAACTGCCCTAGGCCAAATTTTGGACGCTCTGAAGCAACGCATTGAGTGTGTGTCGCATCTTAGTCAATTCAGAGGTTTGTTTCTCCTCAAACCTGTTAAACCTTTGCCTCAACTCAAGCGTCGCTAGATCCACCCATTTCTAGATCTCCGTACTACATGATGGTCACCCTAGAATTTCGTACCGCCGACCCTTCTTTGGAGCAACCACTGTCTCCTTCCATAGCTATAAAATTAAATGTAATTGTAACTTGTAGAATATGCATTTCTATCTATATAATTTTACAACATGAAAGTCGAGTTATATGACTTACATCGAACTTAAGTGCAACAAATTGTGTTTATAATTCCCATGAGTACATAGTGTTTTCGTACTTAATTTTGTGGGAATCTTGCATATATATTGTGCGTATGTGAGTTAGGAAATTATTTTTTAACTTGTCCATGTGCTAATTTAATGAGTTGAGATAAATAGTTACACCAAAGTGTTCTATTTATCGAGACTTGTAAAATTTTACGTACATAGTTCGAGTTGATAAAATTATCATGCATTCTCACTTGCCCAAAGGGGGTAAGATATGTATGATAATTTGATTTGTTGGTGCAGAACATATCGTTAGGGTACAATGGTCGAGGAAATTTGTTTCCCAAAGGAGGTAATTTTCGAAGACCAGGGTAGTCCTATATCGTTCTTGCACGGAGGGACCTATCATGTGTGATTACTCTGCCCAAAGGGGAGTTATCATGACATGTTGGACTCTCGGAGGAATGAAGCTTTATTATTTAAGCTTATTCCGATTAATTGCCTATTGATAATAATTTATTGCATTCTTGTTGTTTTGGATAGTTACTGTGAATTTAAATAGTGGTAGTGCGACAATTAAAGTGTTGAATTGTGGGAATTAGGGGTGTGTAGAAAAATCGAAACCGAACCGAACCGACCGAAAATCGAGACAACTGAACCGAATGGAAGAAAGTTCAGTTTGATTTTTGGTTTTAATTTTTTTTTAAATTTTGGTTTTTCGGTTTAATTGAAAAAATTGAAAAACAAAAAATATTCGACTTTTTGATTTTTTCTATTTTCGGTTAACCGAGAAAACCAATGTTCTTTAATTAATAATATAAAAATTAATTATTTAATAATTATTATTTTAGTCAATTTTCTCTCTCAAACAGTAAGTCACTCTCTCTCTCCCCCCCTCTATTTTCATTTCATGGGTTTCGGTTCTCAGTTTTTTTATTTTTTCGATTTTTTGGTGTTTTGATTATTCGGTTTTTTTGGTTTTTTCAGTGTTCTTGTTTTTTTTTTAATTTTTTTTAACTTAGATTGGTTTTTTTTCGGTTTTTTTGGTTAAAATCGAAACTGAACTGAAGAGCTTCAGTTCGGTTTTCGGTTCTAAACTTCGAAAAATCGATTGCTTCAGTTAACCGAACCAAAAAAACCAAATCGACGGTTTTAACCGAATGCACACCCCTAGTGGGAATTATAAGAAGTGGAAATGTGATATTGAATTTGCCCTGGGGTTAGCTGACACAGACATGGCTCTTCGGGAGAGTAAACCTCCCCAACCTACCAATAATGCTTCCGATGCTGAGAAAAGGGCTTACGCTCAATTGGAGAAATCAAATCGCCTTATCCTGTTAGCCATTCAAAAGACAATTAGGGAACATCTAGCAAGTACGCTTCCTGATACTAACAATGCTAAGGAGTTTTTCGATGTAGTAGGACAAAGGTATCGAGTATCTGATAAGTTTGAGGCTAGAAATTTGATGACTAACTTAGTGGGTATGGGGTACGATAACTCTGGCGGGGTTAGGGAGTACATCTAGAAAACGGTTCATATTCAATCCAAACTCAAAAACCTTGAGATTTCCCTCCCTGATAGCTATATTGTTCACACTGCTCTAAATTCTTTAACCATTGAATTTAGCCAGATCAAAATAGCCTATAATACCCTTAATGAGTCTTGGAGTATTCTCAACCTTGCTTGTTTCCTATCATAGCCCTAAACTTGGAAAGAGTCATGGTACACCCAACTCTAAAAGGCCCTATCATCGAAATCAAAAGAAGGCTCAAAATTCTAACAGGCATGATAATGGTCAGAACCAGAATCTAAGGGTTAAGAAAAATGGTTCTAAGAAAGACTAAAGTGTTACTTCTGTAAGAAACTAGACCATAAGAAGTTTGAGTGTGCTAATTTCCTAACTTGGTTAGAGAAGAAGAAACAAGAAGGTAAATCCTTAGCCCTAGTTTGTTTTAAGTCAAATTTAGTCAATGTTCCTATTAATTCATGGTGGCTTGAAAGTGGGGCAAATGTCCTTGATGCAATTTCGTTGTAGGGGTTCATAGACAAAAGAAAGCCAAGTAAAGAAGACTCTAAAATTGGAGTTGCTATTGAAGCCTTACCAGTATTCAAATATATAGGAACAGTCATTTTAAATTTAAATTCTAATTCAAGCTTTTTTTGGAGAATGTCTTTTATGTACCGACTTTTACTTGGAATTTAATTTATGTTTTTGTTTTAGATAATTTGGGTTATGAAATTTCTTTTTGCAATGGAAAGATTAACTTAATTTTAAACTCCGAAGTCATTGGTTGTGGTATTTTATCTAATAGTCTTTATAAATTACGCTTTGCTTGTAGTCAAATATATTCTTCTTTCAATGTCGAAAATACTGCATCTAAAAGGCTCCTAATTTTAGATAATTCTTCAATGTTATGGCATAAACGTCCTGGTCATATTTCTAGAGAAATGGTTGAAAGGCTAGTAAAACTAGAAACTCTTTCTTTTCTTGATTTTGGAGATATAGGAACTCATGCTAACTATATTAGGTGCAAACTAACCAAGTCTAAGAAAAAAGGATCCACTCGAAGTTCTAACCTCTTAGAGATTATCCATACGGATATCTCTAGCCTTATATACCCACATTATGTGGTAATAAATATTTTATCACATTTATTGATGACTTTTCTTGATATGGTTATATTTATTTATTTAAAAAAAAATAGGATTCTCTTGAAAAGTTAAAGATTTTAAAATTTAAATTGAAAAACAATTGGGATAAGTCATCAAGATTGTGAGGTCTAACCAATGAGGTAAGTATTATGGCAAATATAAGGAAAGTAGGCAACCTATAGGACCATTTGCCAAATACTTACAAGAATCAAGAATAGTTGTCCAATATACCATGCCTAGTAGTCCTGTGTAAAATGGTGTGGCTAAAAGGCGTAATCGTACTCTAACTAAGATGATGAGGTGTATGATGAGTCGGTATCAGTTACCTAACTATCTTTTAGGTGAGCCCATTAAAACCATCATGTATATCCTTAACTGTGTTCCTACCAAATTTGTTCCTAAAACACCTTTTGAATTGTGGATTGGTAGAACCATTTACGTGTTTGGGGATGTCCATCTGAGGTTAGAATTTATAACCCTTTTAAGAAAAAGACTGATCCAAGAACCACTCCTGGTTACTTTATATGGTATCCTGATCATTCTAAGGGATACAGATTCTTTTCGCCTTCGCATGGAACCAAAGTGGTTGAATCCTAGACAACAAAGTTCTTAGAGAATGATGTGCCTGATAAGGTTGAGTGTTCTTATCCAATTGTCATAGATGATCAGACCAAGTCTATCTTACTTCCTTTGGCCACGCATGATGATGAAGCTTCTCATGGAGAAGGGGAAACACTTATGGCTGATAATGAAGATGACACGGATGCTCATCCACTTCAAAATCCTAGAGAGAGACGCTCGGCTATTCTTGATGACTATTATGTCTAACTTACAGAGAATGATTATGATATTAGTCATGTGATGGACCCTGTTACATACACGGATGTTATGTCTTGTCCTCAATTATACTTATGGTTAGATGCTATGAGAGATGAGATTAACTCGATGAATGGGAATGATGTGTGAGAGTTAGTTGATTTACCTGATGGTTGTAAAGCTATAGGCTACAAATGGGTGTTTAAGATAAAAAGAGACTCTAAAGGAAAGATTGAGCGGTTTTATGCAAGACAAGAGCTGGGATTGACTACAACGATACTTTATTCCCTGTGCCTGCTAAAGATTCATTTAGAATTATCATGATTTTGGTAGCTCATTTTGATTTAGAATTCCATCAAATTGATGTTCGGACAACTTTTCTAAATAGTGATTTGGTCGAAGAAGTTTATATGACTTAGCATGAGGGTTTCATATAAGAGTGAAAGGAGCACCTTGTATGCAAACTTAACAAGTCAATTTATGGCCTTAAACAGGCCTCTTGTCAGTGGTACTAGAAATTTAATAAGGTGGTGAATTTGTTAGGTTTTGAAGAAAATAAGGTGGACCATTGCATATATCTTAAGATCAATGGGAGTAAATGCATATATCTTGTGCTTTATGTTGATGATAACTTACTAGCTAGTAATGATATAGGTTTACTCCATAAGACTAAACAATTGTTGTGTCGTAATTTTGACATGAAAGATCTTGGTGAGGCATCCTTTGTTCTTGGACTTGAGATTCGTAGGGATAGATCTTGTGGCTTATTGGGACTTTCTCAAGTGAGTTACATTGATCGGGTGTTGGCTAGATTTAATATGAAAAATAGTAGACCAGGGGATGTGCCTATTATGAATGATGATAAACTTAGCCTTGCCCAATGCCCTAGAAATGAACTTGAGAAAGAATCCATGAAGAATATCCCATATTCTAGTGTTGTTGGTAGTCTGATGCATGCACGAGTTTGCACTAGACCTGGCATAGCTTTTGTAGTTGGAGTCCTTGGGCGCTATCTGTCTAATACAAGACATGAACATTGGGTTGCTATAAAGAATGTCTTAACATATCTACGGAGGACTACAGATCTTATGCTCGTATATAGAAAGGTCAATCAACTTGAAGCTATTGGATACTCAGACTCGAATTTTGTGGTTGTTCTAATGATCTCAAGTTAACTTCTGGTTATGTGTTTATGTTGGCCTGTGTGGCTATTTCATGAAAAGTGTCAAGCAGACACTGACTACGTCGTCGACCATGCAAGCTAAGTTTGTTGCTTGTTATGGTGCTGCTACACATGCTGTGTAGTTAAGGAACTTTATTTTAGGCCTTTCTATTGTTGATTCAATCTCTAAACCGTTGAGGGTTTATTGTGATAATGTTGTTGCTGTGTTCTATTAAAAAAATAATAAATCCTCTAGTGTGTCCAAACAGATAGAGCTAAAGTATCTCATTGTGAGAGACTTGGTCAAGAAAGGTACCATTTCAATAGAGCATATTGACACTGACTCTATATTGGTAGACACTAATAGAAAATAGCAAAACAGCCACGGATTTTAGCCATGGACAAAATCGGTCGCCAAAGCCACGAATATAGCCATGGATTGCAAAATTCCACGAAAAATTTTAGCTATGGATTTTTTCGTGGCTAAATATGAGAATTCCGTGGCTTTATTGGCAACGACATTAGCCACAGAAATTTCTATTGCCACGAGTGAGTACTCTCAACGACGACTTTTCCATCGCTAAATCCGTTGCTAAGTTTGGTAGCATATCGTTTAATTCGACAATTCGGGACTTTCATTGGTTTAAACCGTACCAAATTCAAATTGTTTTCGTCATACTTTACAATAATAACACTAAATAAATTTTAAGTTATGGGTTAAATATTTCAATTTATTTCAAGAATTATGTTTTCCTTTTCCAACGATATATATATATATGACTTTATTGTTATGTAACAATTATATGCTAACGTCAATTGTCTTACCACGAATCATGAAAAAAAATAATTAAAACAATTAGTTCATCTTTATTGAGTAATTATCAAGTTATATTATTTTAATTGTGCAGTATCATCTAAACTAATCGACAAAAATGTTCAATTTGAAAATAGTCAACAATTAATTCTGACTCTTATCCGTGGCTAAATTTTATTTTTGTAAAATAATAAGTTAGCCCCCTTTTTTTTCCGTGGCTAAGTTGAATAATTTTTTTAAAAAAAATATTAATTGTAGCCACGGATAAATTCGTGGCTGGCGTATATTTAATTTTTTTAAAATTAATTTATTAGCCATGGTATTATCCGTGGCTAAATTAAAATTAAATTTTTTAAAATAATAAGTTAGCCACGGTTTTTTTGTGGCTAAGTGGAATAATTTTTTTTAAAAAAATATTAATTTTAGCCACGGATAAATCCGTGGCTAACGTAAATTTAATTTTTTTTAAACAAAAAATTGAATGCAATATATAGACCATTGTAATTAATAATATACTATCTTTTATTTTTCAGAGTAATTTTTATAACAAAATAATGTAATGCTTTTATAAATGTTCTGAAATAATTTTCCACTTAATTAAATTTTATTTTTAACATAAGAAATAATTTTTTTTTGGTTACTTGATTTTAAAGTTTCAGTTTTTTACTACTAATCATATTGGAATTTTTTTGTCGAAATTTGGAATTTATATCATATTCGAACTCAGTAGTAATGAATGTAATCTTATAGGATTTGAGTCGAATTCGGATATTGAGAAAGCTTATTGAATTGGGATTGAGTTTATAAAATTTTTGTTTTGTTTTTGGAAGCACTTAAATATCAATATTACATTAATATCGTGACACATACCTCAAACATCATAGTTTTATGTGCACAACTAAAAACCATGCAATTCCTACTATTTGTTGTGATGAAAAACTCAAGATTTGTTGGAAACTCATAATTCTTAGGATCATATGAAGCTCAGTACATCGTTTGTCAATAATACCTCTATGAGAATCTTCCTTCCTCTTTTCGAGGAGGAATGAAATAATAGCTTCGACTTCAGAATTTGTAAACTTGATAAATGGATTTGTTCTCTAGATAGATGGCATTAATTGCCTTGATCTTAGTTTTATGTGCACAACTAACAACCATGCAATGCCTACTGTTTGTTGTTGTAAAAAATTAAAGATTTGTTGGAAACTCATGATTTGTTGGAAATTTATGATTCGTTGGTAATTCATGGTTTGTTGGAAACATCTAACAATCGTGCAATGCCTACTGTTTGTTGTTGTGAAAAATTAAAGATTAGTTGGAAACTCATGATTTGTTGGAAATTTATGATTCGTTGGTAATTAATGGTTTGTTGGAAATTCATGATTCTTAGAAAACTCCTAATTCGTTGGAAATACCTAATAAGGGGTTTACATCACAAAGGTCTCTCAACTTCTTCCAGTCCTCACGACTGGTGTCATCTCTTATGGTGACGAAGACTACCACGTCATCATGGTCACCCTCCACCTCCACCTCTCCAGAAATCACACGGGACACCACCAGAAGTGGATGTCTCCTAGCTGCAACAGTCTCACTGAAGTCTTTAAATTGGGAGAGGAAATTTCCCAGTTTTTTTAACAAAATCTCCGAACTCAGAGATTTTTTAAGTATCTATAGCTTGGTATCCTGCCAAAGCAAGGGTACCAGCTGCAATAGTGCAAATAGAGATAGCAATATCTCTAGATGCATTACGCGGTGTCCCCGATCGAGGGGGGACAAACCTAATCCAACCACCAGTCTATGGACAGTACTCCTGGAGCTTCTTCCATACTCCTGGAGCTTCTTCTAGTCTTCACAACTGGTATCATTACCATCCTCATCAGATTTAATCTCATCTAGAAGGACCCTACAGACCACCAGGATCGAACGCCTCCTAGGAGTCCTGGGGGACAAACCTAATCAAACCACCAGTCTGTTGACAGTACTCCTGGAGCTTCTTCCAAACTTCATGACTAGTATCTTCACCATCCTCATCAGACTCGATCTCATCTAGAAGGACCCTGCAGACCATCAGGACCGGAACCCTCTAAGTAGTCCTAGGAGATGGCACTATAAAAGAAAATAACTTATGAGAACGAATTAAAGCACAAACATATTTCAAGAGAGAGAATGAAAGGAGCTAAAATGGAAGATCCTCATAGAGTTATTATTGATAGACGATGTATTTACCTTCATATGATTCTATGAATCATAAGGTTCCAACGAATCATGAGTTTCCAAAGAATCATGAGTTTTTCATCAAGACAAACACTAGGTGTTTCAAGACTAATAGTAGGCATTTCATGGTTGTTAGTTGTGCACACAAAACTAAGATCACGATTAATGCCCATCTCCCTAGAGAACAAATGCATTTCTCAAATTTACCCGGAAAAGTCTATATTTGCGCAATATAAAAGTTTTTCGCAAAACCAGATTTACGATGTGAAAAACCAGATTTCGCAAAATATTTCATGAGAGAATATTTTACATGTTAAAAAGTTGGAATGATTTATTGGAATTTCCCTTTGCAAAGTTGAAAGTTCCTTTTGTCCTATAGAGGCATGTGAGGGAGGTGTTGCCACCAGTGCAAATTATGTTACAAAAGGAATTTCCAGCTTCGCAAAGAGAATATGAATATGAATTTTTAATGAATTCTAAGTTTCCAACGAGTCATGAATTTTTAGAGTTTCTAACGAATCATGAATTTTTAACGAGTCATGAATTTTCAATGAATCATGAGTTTTTCATCACAATGAATAGTAGGCGTTGCACGATTTTTAGCTGTGCACATAATACTAATTGCTTGGAAGCGGCGGATCAATTGGGAGTCCATTGTTCGACACGATTACCTTCGTGATGAGAACTGAGAGTGTGGAGTAGCATCGGTGAAATTGCTTTTAGGAATTAGGGCTACAAACACGAAATTGCTTTAGTTAAAAAGAGTAGTGATAATAAGTTGAAATTAAATAAACACCGTGTGGAGAATCAATTAATTTATATATATAAGCATAAAAATGATAAGCCCAATTTACAATTTCATATTCAATTTACTTAGGCCCAGTTAAACTGAAACCGAATGAATAATCACACAATTCACAAGTTCGTGTCATTTGAAGTCCAATCTGTTGCTCGTTAACAAACGTTCTGTATGTACAAAACAAGCTTAGACTTCAAAAAATAACATTAATAAAAAAGAAAATTTAGAAGTTATTTAACACAGATAAGCGCTTTCAAGTCGGGGAAAACAAATCTGTGATTTATTCTACAACTTTTTCACGTTTTAAAATTAATTAAATTTTGTTTTGTTAAATACAATTTAAGTTAAATAGAATTTGAGGCTATAGTGCTAAATACTTTATTATTAGGGAGTAAGGTGAATTTATAAGTAATTTTTTTAAATAAAAAAGGAAATCGTTTTATAAGTAAATTATTTTTAACTCAAAACGTAATTTGAGGCTATAGTGCTAGATACAATTTAAGATGTATTCTTGATTATTGTATATGCTTTTCACCTTTTTCTCTCACTTGATTAGATTTTTTTTTTTAATCTTATTATAAGTAAAGTTATTTTGAAGAAGTGTAAGAAAAGGGAAAACAAAATGCATATACAACCATCTTAAATAGTCAAATTTATTAACCTTATATCAATACATTTTGGAATTTGTATATCTTTAACCATCTTACTAAATATGATCATTGACTAGTCGCTGATTAATCAATATATTCTTACTTATCCGTTCATTTAACTTATTCCGCCTCTATCCCATGAAACAAAATGAACATGACCTGTATGACTTACGGAATTTTACTATCCTGTTTGTGTGTGTGCTGGTGCGAACGATCATACCCTTCACACTTCTATAAAATTATATATATATATATATCTCTCAATTGAACAATAATAAGTTAGCCATGGAAAAATAATAAGTTAGCCACGATTTTTTCCATGGCTAAGTTGAATAATATTAATTTTAGCCACGATAAATCCGTGGCTAACAATTTAATTTTTTAAAAATTAATTTATTAGCCACGGATAAATTAAAATTAAATTTTTTAAAATCTATGACTATTAGGGATTGTTATATATGTTAATTATTGTGTATATATATTTGATGATTATGAATTGTAGGATATTATGTAGTAGAATGATTACTAATTTCGTAGATTATTAGTACTTGATGATTATGGCTTGTGAATTATTAGTGTTATATTAATTGATAGCTTGTCACTTTGATGGTATTTTGGTTTTGCGAAAAAAATCTGTAGGTTTTTGGGGTGCATTAAAACAAAATTCACCACAAAAATAAAAATAGGAAAATTAGATAAGGAAATTTTCATGGCTATTTAATTTTTTAAGAAAAAGGCCACGGAAAAATCCATAGCTATGCTTTATAGATATTTTTTTTTAAAAAAAATAAATATTAGCCACGGAAAAATCCGTGGCCAATAATTAACATTTTTAAAAATTTTAATTGTTGGGAATGGAAAAATGGATATATTTAATTTTTCCATGGCTAAATACAATTTTTTAATTTTTTTTTTAATTTTAGCCACATATCTATATTGTGTTTTAACTAGAAAAAAGGCCTGGCAATGGGAAAATACGTGGCCAATTTGAAAATGTTGATGGATTTTTCCATGGTCAATCCGTGGCTAAGTGTCCGTAGCCAAATCCATGGCTAAATCCCTACTTTCTAGTATTGAGATCCTTTGACCAAGGGTTTGAGACCTATTACTTTTAAAAGACATGTTGAGCATATGGGTGTAATTGAGTCTTTTAGTTTATTAGGTTGAATGAGGCATATTGATTTATGTTTTATGTTGTACCATGTGTTTATTCACAATTTTGCTTAAATGCAAGACTATTTTTACTCATTATGATATTGTTTTTTAATGTGCACATGGTTTTTGAGTTTATTCTCGCTTATATGTCTTTAGATTAGGTGTTGATCTTAAGACTTGAGTATGTCTCCTAAAAGACATCATATTGTCATATATTGGAAAATGAATGAGACATACATAGTGTGACGACCCGGTAAACCCTATTATTTAAATATTTGGAATTATGAATTATGTGGCAAGTATTATGTGAATTATTATTTTATGAAGAGGATTTCTAAAATTAGATATGATTTTTTTTTATTATTTGTGAATAATTGTGTATTACACTGCATGCATTTTATAAAATGTGAGTATTTCTTCATTTATTTTCTTAGCACTTGAAAAATGCAAAATGTTTTATATAAAATATTTGAATTCCTGAAATTTTATTTATTATTATTTTTGAATTTTATTATTAGCTAAATTATTATTTTAAGATTACTTTATTCTTTAGATCTTAAAGTATTAATTTTGAATTGTGATTCTTATTTGTTTTGGAAAATTTATTTACTCATTTTTCTTTTCCAAAAATAATATAATATTTTTTTATGGTATTAGTGTAATATAGATTTACACACGCACACACACACACACACACATATATATAATTATAGACACACACACGCACACACACACACACGTACATACATATATGTATATATTACACACACACACACACACACATATATATATATATAGACACACACACGTACATATATATGTATATATTACACACACACACACATATATATATATAATTATAGGCACACATACATGTGCATATATATATATATATGTATACATTATATACAACACACACACACACACACATATAAATATTTATATACTTGGTGATATATATATATATATCTACATATACACACACATGTCCACAAACATAAACTTGGTGATATATATATATATATATATATATATATATATCTACATACACACACATGTCCACATACATGAACTTGGTGATATATATATGTACATATACACACACATGTCCACATATATACTTGGTAATTTATATATCTACATATACACACACACATCCACATATATATACTTGGTGATTTGTATATCTACATATATATACACACACACATCCATATATATATATACTAGTGGTGATTTAGATATCTTCATATACACATACATTTCCACATATATATATATGCAAGGTAGTTAATATAGTAATGTGTATATATAAATATCCATATAGAATGAATGGTATATATATTTATTTTGTTGTAATATTAGTTATTTCTTCTCTTCCTTCTCTATAAATAGACCACAACCCCAACCTCATTTTCATCCCACAAATCCCGCCTAAAAACTCACCCCCACACTCACTCTACTTTCAACACACAAAACACTTTCTATTTATAGCCTATCTTCCACACACACACACACACACACACACACACACACATATACAAACCATTCTATTTTCATCCATATATACCTCTTAGCCTTCCAAGTATCCCTTTATTTCCATCAAACATTTTTGAAAAGGTTGAAACCTTGCTTAATCCCATAAGTAGAGGTGTTATTTATGTTCACCTTGAGTAAAAGTTCTTGCTTGGGCTTGCTTCAATGCTCTTGAGTAAAAGTTCTTGTTAAAAGCATGCTTCCCTACTCTTGAGTAAAAGTTCTTGCCAAGCTTGCTTCCCTACCCTTGGTTTAGTAGCTAATTTATTTTGTTAAGTGCTTCCCTAAAGTGTTATTTCATGATTAACTTAGATATAGTTATTATGGTTCATGCTATTTCAAGAATACTTGCTAGGAAAGGTTAAGTAATCCTTTCATGCTAGAAGTATAAGTATAATAGGAGTTAATCTAGTTTATACTTAATATGTAATTATTACTCTTATTATATGATCAAGATGCAACCTTATGAGCTTATTATGTGATTATGTGATTATATGCTTGATATGTGTACTATTTTCTTAGGTTAAGTATCATGGAATTATGTGTGTAGGTATTTTGCTTAATTACATAAGTTTAGTTGTTCTATACTTTTACATACTTAAGTGCTATTATACTAGAATAAGCCTAGAAATCATGTTTTACTACAAGTTAGATGCCACCATGTTTAAAGTAATTCTTAATTGTATTTATGTGCTCTAGTTTATGTTCATGCCTTATTATGTCCAATATATGTTCTCCTAAAGCATGAAATCATGAATTATGTGAAATGAGCCCAAATATATCAGCGTGATCTGGGGTGTGTTCCGCCGGGTTAGGCTATTGACCAGCTAGAAGAGTCCACGCTCCTTCATCTCCTAATCCCTCCTTGGGTAGACAGAGAGATCTACTCAAGAGAGTGGGTCGTAGGAAAATATTAGGCGTATGCCCGGGATACAACAACCAGATGATAAGGCAGGCAGGAGAAATGTGCTGGTTGTTATATCGACCCGGGTAGTCATAAGGTCAATGTTAGGAGACAACAAAGGTAGAAAGTGTGAAATTATGTGTTATGTGTTTATGTGCAAATCACACACACGAGCACCTTATGTGATTAGGTAATATTTCTACACAACTATGTGTTGATTATGGGTTGTATGATTAGTTTTAGATGGAAACGAGTCACCACAAATGAGTTAGAAGAAGATGAACCCTTTGAGGCCTTTTTACTAGAAGAATGATTGTTAATACTCCGCTGCATATTTCGTATTTTGTATTTTGTATTACGTCACGATATCCTTTGATAATGTTTTGCGTAGTGTAAATACAATAAAGTTTTGTAACTCTTGTATTTATGTGAAAATTATTATTTATTTTTAATAAAATATAAAGGGGGTCGTTACGCATAGCTTCTTGTGAAGTTGTGAGTTTTCTTGGGATTTCGTGTGGTTTTTGAAATCCATATCTAACAAGAGAATTACGGATTTTCTTAGGGTTTCCTGTTGTCTCAGAAACCCATAGCTTACAAGAAAATCGGATTTTCTTAGGATTTCATATTATTCAGAAATCTATATCTTAGAAGGACCAACAATAAAATAGCACTTTGGGGTCATTTTAATTGTTATTTATTGCTACACTGCCATGTCTGAATCCATGTTGGTAGAATTGCTACTGTTTGTGACCATGGAAGGTCTTGTCAATTAAGCATGCAATTACTGCCATGATCCAATATTAGCAATTTTCACTGGATTGGGTTGCAAAAATTTTGTCCCTTGCCATATCATTATTTAAAAAATATAGCCACAGTCAAAAAACTTGTAATTTAGCTTGAGAGTCATTTTCTTAAATAATTTTTTTGGGGGTTAAAATTTCAATTAATATTTGTCTAAGTGGGAGAATGTTAGAATGTTATTCTATATTGGACTTCTATTAATTAAGCTTTTGGTTTACTAAAATAAAACATGCTAACTAGATAAGGCTAATGGGAGTTGACTTATAATGCTTGATTTATTGACCCACTATTGTTAAAGCCTTTGTTTAGCAGATATGATTTGATAGCTGGTGTAGGTCCAACCTAGAAAGCCCATTATGGGCGGGCTCTCTAGGGTTCTATTTATATATGATTAGGTCCCCTTTTCACTCTACGTTTTGATAATTGCTTTTCCCATTAAAAACTGTCAAATTGGTTGTAGAGAAGGAGAGGAAGATCTAGCCGAGTAATCTTCAATATGACTGAATGTTTGAATCAGGTATGATAAATTATATGTGAATTTATATGTTTATGGTGTTCTAAAGTTTATGGTGCATCGATCCTGCAATTAAAATTATCTTACAGATGGACCTATGGAAGTCGAGATACAAACTTTGATGAGTTATATCTGTATTGTTATTACGTGGCTGGTACTATTAGATTGATGAGTGTGCCTATTATGGACACAACATTTGAATCCCAAGCTACAACCGAGAGTGTCTATAATGTTGCTTTAGCATTGGGGCTTGCTAATTAGTTGACCAATATTGATGCTTGCGGTTTTTCCGAACATTTAAAATTGGTAACGTGGGAGAATGAGCTTGAACACTTCGAGTAAGAATCCTTGGTTCCAAGGGGAAAACCTATAAAAAAGAGGTTAGCACTCTACTGAATTGTGTGAATATTGCGTTCAAGATTGATGAAAGATGCAAAAGAGTAATTAAATAAGACGTAAATGATGCTAAAAATCATAGAGAATTTGAGTGAAAGTGATTAAGAGTGATTCATAGTGCTTTAGAGAAAAGGAAAATGCTTTAGAAAGTTGAAAATTTCGTAACCTTCACTATGTGCGGCCCTAGACCATATATAGAGGCAGGGGTATAACTTACATTTTCTAAAAATCAGGATGCCTTCCTATAAATCAAGGTAGAGGGGTGTTGGTTGAGATTTTTGTGGGTTTGGTTAATGCTAATTAGATGAGCTTCCACATTTATCACATGCCGTTTTAATTCAGTTTTGAGGTTAATTATCTTCATCAACAGTGATTAGATGGGTTTGGACCCCGAATTCCTTCCTGGGTTGGGCTTCAGGATGGTTACCTTTCTGGGTTTGGGCCTTAGGATTGTATTGGATTTTAAGAAGGGCTCCCCTTTTTGAGTTTAGGCTCCCCTTTTTGAGTTTAGCCTTAGGACCGTATTGGGCTTTTATGGCTCAAAATGCCTCATAAAACCCAAAAAATAAAATCAAAAAAATGTGTAATATCAAATATACTCAGGGATGTTGGAGAAGAGTAAAAGTTAGGAAAAAGGAAAAATAGAATAAAAGAGAATACTTAAGAAAGGTTAAGTGTTTCCAAGGAGGAAATTGTAAAAATAATCACCACCTCTTGAAATTAAAGAGGTGCGAATTCATTGACAATCTTTGCTTAATTCACAAACATGGGAGAAATATGCGTGTGCGGGCACACATAGAGAAATAAGCTATAGAGAAATATACCAGATAGCCCTTCGCACCTCTTAGGGGTCATTAGCAAGGTTTCTATGAAAGAAAACCAAACAAGAATAAGACTCTGTTCATAAAATCTACACGAATCAGCTCATATCGCTAATTGTTACCTTCACTGATTTCTTGATAAATAGAGAATGAACAAAGGAGAAATTCTAAACCAAGTAAAACGTCTTGGCATACTCCACACACATTTCATCACAACGATCATAAGCTTTGCTCAACGTCCTAAGAGATCCTAGTAGAACGATATCCGACTTGACTTCCATATCTTCCCCGATTTTAAGTTGCTTTTTAACCAATGCAACCTGCTTCAAAACCACATCATAAACCTTTTGCTCGGATGATGTTAAGGCAATCTCTCCAACCAGGATAGCTACCATGCTTGATGTTAGAGAGAGTCTGTATGGCACCCCTCTCGCTAGGACCTTTTTATACGATCGGGGTCCATTGATGATCGTATTGATTACCAATCTTGTGATTGATACCTAATACAAACGTCCTAATTGATACTGCTTAGTAGCCACTTATTTGTTTTTTGGTTTAAACCATCCGGTGTCCGGAGCCACATTGGACTCCGACTAAATCCGGATTCGAGCCGGGCAGGACCACAAAGGGCGACAAAGCTCTCCCTCCCAGGTTTTTTAAAGCAGCTGCATCCCCAAGGTCTCGAACCCGAGACCTTGGTTAAGCCAGAAGAGACCCCTGCCATCTCATCTGCGCCCCTGGGGGTTTAGTAGCCACTTATAGTACAGCGGCAACGAGATAAAAATACAAATACAAGTAATATATTTAGAACTTTATTGGTTCAAAGGGAAATAACACAAAATAACCAAATTCATGATTGCATGTAGTGATTCGAAGATCTATCAGACATGGTAAAAGAACTAAGCACTAGTATCCTGGATTACTCCTATTGCCTTATTCGACTTTCTCTCATCCAATCTTTCTTGAATCTGAGGCAATGAATAGAAAGAAGATGGGGTGGTAAGTCTAAGTGACTTGTGAGATTTAATATATAGTGACATAGATGAAAAAGAATTCAAAAAACTATTTCAAATAGTAAATTAGGATGAAGTGCACTGTAGTGTGAAAACTGTGTTTTGTAATAAAATTTTGGAGGATAATCAATACCAGTAGTGAGCCATAAATAGTGTCAACAACCTTATGACTACCCAAAATAATAAAATATCATAAAACCCTTATACCCCACATGTCAAGGAGCTACCTTGACTATAGTAAACGGTAACGGTAGGTGTGCCACATACGATACACCGATCCAACCCTACTACCCCTAACCTCTAATTGTATGTAGTAATTGGATCCTACGGTATGGTATCATATAAAAAGGACTTTACCGTCAATCCGTTCCGCCCAACATATCCTTCTTATATGTATTGGGCCCTAACTCACCCAAAGGCATCCTCAATGGTGCCAATCGTTTAATAAATTGTACAGTATGGCTCACAATTTTCAATCGTACAATAGCTTGTTTTTAGTACGGTGATAAATAAATCATAACCAATACAAGAAAGTATATCTTTTAGGATAACAAGGTTGATAATTCAGAAAATCATTTTGTTGCAACATAGAGCATAAAATATATATGAATCAGATACCATAAATAGGACGATAGGTCATAAGATAGTATTTATATCATATAGTTCAGTGCCCTAGAAAAGAATAGACAAAGCACTCACCTTAAAGTTTATTGTCTCACCAAGTTTATGTCGACTACAACTGCCTAAATTTTGCATTAACGGGTAGGATTAGAATATTATACCTGATAAATCCATAATTATACTTGATTTTTATGTTTATTTTGTCAGAATTATCATGTATTTTTCTCTATTCGAGCCTTATTATGCCTAAGTTTGAGTTAAATCATTATTTTGTAGGTGAGATGGGAAAAAGACCATAAAAGGCATGGAAGGTGGAATTAGAAGCGCGTATTTACGCAAAATATTTTGAGTAACAACCTAATTCAAGTAATCTAGTGGAGAAACGAGCTGCAAGAATGCGTATGTACACAAGGAGTTTTGAGTACTTACCCAATTCCAGCCATTCGAAGGAAAAACATATATGTGAATTTGCGTAAGTACGCAAAATATTTTGCGTACGTACGCAAAATCCATGACAACAATTAAAAGCTTTCATTATTTGATTAGGACTCTGATTTGGAAAGATTTTCTAGGCGAATTCCTGCCCTTTTTTAGTCCAGATACAAGCACAAACATTGGAACACATTTTTCTTAGATCTAGAGAGATTAGAACACTCCTTTTTCATTTGTTCAGATCTACTTTGGGATTTTTGAAGAGAGAGACAGAGAAGATTCAGAGGCGAAGTCAAGAACGAAGTTTGGAGGGAAGTTTACATCTGAATTCTCCACCAAATAAGTTTATTTCTTCTCTTTATGGATTCTTTCTCATATTTCGTTCTTGTGTTTAAATTCATTATGAACTAATTCAATTGCTCAGTGTAAGGATGGTGTTTTCTCTATTCTATGAAAATCCCATGAATATGAATGTGATTTCGTATATTTTTGTGTGAATCTCGTTTAATGATCTAATACTTGATTATGGTTTGATCACCCCTAATTAATGAATTTGAGAATCATTGACGACGTCGAGAGACGATTCATGAGTGTAGCTCTAATTAGACGAGATCAATTGATACTAAAATTGCATGAGAATGAATTTAATATTGATTGAGCCCTAAGGCGGTGTTAAAACTTATACTAATATTTTCTAGTGCTTGGATTAATTGAGTGAGAACTGGTTAGTTTTAGGCCTATAAAGGATTGAATGGGTTAATTCTATGATGCTTAAGAGAGATTGTGGATATTTTTGTTCCTGGCTTCACGCAACCACGAAACCATTCAACTTAGGGATTGGATTGGAATATGGAATTAGGTTAATGAAACCACTTTACACTTGCATTAGTTGCATTGGTTATTTGTTATAATTGTTATTCGCGAGCAGTTTTTAATTTGATATTACCTTTAATTTACAAAAAAAAAAACCTACTCCAAAATTGATCAATTTAGCTAAATAACATGAGTCATTTTCACGGGCCAAATCACAATCCCTGTGGGATTCGACACTCTACTCATCTTATATTACTTGTACGACTGTGTGCATTTGTGTAGCCCTAACAATACCGTAATTGCCCATAACTAGTAGTATTCGTTAGGGTATAATACGACTAACTAGACTTTTGAAGTAATATAATACTTACATGGTTATTATGACCTACGGGTGATAAGTAAATTGTGACGACCCCAGTAATTCATGCTTTATTAATATTATTACTATTTACATACATAAGTCTATTTAGGTTCAGTACATACGATATGCAAAATCAATATAGGTTAAATCATATCACAATACAACTTGCAAGTGAAAAGTAAAAACAAAAGGCGAGTACGCAGTGGAGTCTAACATCTTTCGTTCTAATAGAATGCCACAAACGGTTCTTTTTCTTCCAAAATTTCGGTCTCATCTAAAACATAATACATAATCGACATCAACACATGTTGAGTAGAAACGCATACTTCAATTACATAAGGTGCTCGGGTGTTAGTTGCACATAAAGTACACATCAAGCACACAATTTGCACTTTTCTACCTTTCGTCACCTAACAGTGACCCTTATGAGTACCCAGACCGAATATACAACCAGCAAATTTCTCCCGTCTGTCTTATCCTCCGGTAGTCGTATCCTAAGCATACGCAGAATATTTTTCTACGACCCTCTCTCTTGAGTAGAATACTCTATCTACCCAAGGGGGGATTAGGAGATGGAGGGAGTTTGAACTCTTATAACCGGCTACTCAATAGTAAGTCCCGGAAGAACACACCCAAACCACTCCGACATATTTGGGCTCATTCACATAATATGTCACCAAGCACATAGTCGTGGCACATAAGATATCTCATAATCACACAGTCGTGAAAGTTTATGACAAAATTGGTATATGTATAACAAATCTCATTTCTTTTAAAATTCTTATTTATAACAAGTATGTGTACAAGTTTGATATGTTTAACAATAAAATTAGTATACTTATATAACTACGACTAACATGTTACTACGAACTTACTTTTAAACACTTTTCATGATCTATATGTTTTCTAAACAACAATACGATTTTTGCAAGAAAAATAGTTTAACATACTTAAAAACAACTACTTTATATAGATAAAGATATTAAGGTTGGTGATCTAATATATTTTTGTACATAAGCTAAGTATATAACCATGTATAATTTTTATCAAAGTCTTCTTTTATGTTTGAGCTAAAAATAATAATCCTATGCTAAAACTTACTTATAGAAATTTCACAACATATTTGCATAGATTTTCTAGCTAACAAGTTAACCATATAATATCTAATAAACCTTCCTAGGCATATCAAGGACACAAAATACCCACTAAAGAGTAAATCAAGAGAAAATCCTAAGAACTAATAACAACTCATGAGCATAATAACAAGACCATCATTTCAACATGAATATAGCAACTAAAGCATATAAAAATGTAACAAATAGCTCTAAACCCACAATTTGAGGGCATGTTTGGCAAAAGATATCACTCGAGGCCATTCAAGCTTATATATTTTACATAGCTTTGGGCACAAGAGTATGGAAGCTTGCCTAGTAGGAATATCCTACTCAAGAAAGAAGGAAAGAAAAGGCTTATATATTCAAAGTAGGCTCTTACCTTAGTTTATACTTGAAAAGGGTATAAGGAAGAGTGAAGGAATGATGTTTGTGAAAGAAACTATAGAGAGTGTAGTGTGTGTATGTGTACGGCCGGTTTTCTTAGAGCGTGGGAGAGTGTGTGTGAGGGCCTATTTATAGTGGAGAAGTGAGGCTATAAAGGCAAGTCTGGGGACCAAGTCTTAATTAATGCAAATCTTCTAGAAGTAATGCAAATCTCCCATCTTGGCTTAAAATTAAATACTAAATTAAATGCAATCTTCCATCTTCCTACTCTATTTCTAGCCTTGGTGTAACCCTAACACATGAGTTATGAAGCTAGATTATAGAAGACCACATAAGTGTATAATTTCTAGAAGAAAATCATTTTGTATTAGTGTAAGATATTTTAACAAAATACTAAACAAAATCAAACAAAATCAAACAAAATCTGATTTTTTTATTGTAATAATTGTATAAAATCTGAAATTATATACTTATTTCAAATAAAATTTGAATTTGCATTTATTTTATTTTTAAAAACCTAAAATTAGGGTTTTAGGGCATAAAATCCGAAAATTCATAATTAATTTAGAAAAATTCCAAAATTATGAAATTTAATCTTTATAAATATGAAACTATATGTGTATTTCCCAGATATTAAAAAAATTTTAGTTATATTTTTGAAAATTGCAATTTAGCATAGAGAATTTCAAAAATTATGTTAGCATGTCAAATTCCTCTAAAATTTAGAAATTATGAAATTTATTCAAAATTGCATCTTCTCCATGCATAAAAGTCTAGAATACTTATTTATATTATTTTTGAAAACTCATAAGTATTTAATAGATGAATTTTCCACGAATGGTAATCATATCGAAATTCGAAAATTAGAACTTTACCCACCCTTCAAATTATAAATTAACCAGACTAAAATATGAAACAAGTAAAAAATGACATTTTCAAGAGCATAAGATTTTATATCAATTATTTAAATAGAAAGAATTACCAGGTCATCACATAAACTAACTTGTGCTTAACAACTACTTTAAGAGAATATTTTACATAAGTACATGAGTAAGCAACATTTATGCATGGGTGCACATCTATAACTTTATGTACAAGTATGCATATAGTTTAAAAGATCAATCCTAGTTTTCCGAATATGTATGCTTAGGCATAGGCATATAGACAAGTTACTATACTTATGTATAAGTAAAACATGTATATGAATGCTTCCATAAACTAACTAAACATAAACACATGAATATCTAGGCATGAATTAGCTACTTAAAACGAAATGAAATTGTATCTAAAATATATATGGAGTCTAGGGTAAAGACATACCTTTTAATAGTGTGTATACAAACTCTAGGATTTTCTTCTACGTGTGTATAGGTATGTGTACCATGGGTGTGTGTGTGTGTGTGACAATAACTGTGTGCAGTGTGTATGTGCCACGTATATGTGTTTGTGTGGAGTGTATGTCGTGTTTTCCAAATGACGGGAGGATCCCCTATTTATAGATGTTTGCCTTAGACACACGCATTATTTTATTAGCAAATCTTTGGTCCTTTTCAAGTCATTTGTTCTGGCAAAATTTTAGGTTGTCAAAGTGTTCAAATTAAGATATGATAAGGGTTTAGATGTAAAGAATCCTATATCTTATCATTTTTAAATGTGTGTTTTTGGCTAAATCATAGCAGTGGATTTTTACTTAAGGGCTAAGGGCAAAATTATAGCCCTTGGATTAAGATTAAGACTTGTAGGTAATTATCAAAGTCTTATGATAATTAGTCCAAGTAAGTGCACAAGTGTGTTTTTTTCTTCATGTAGTATACACAAGTGTCCTAGGGTTTATGATGATAAATAAAAGTGTTCCTACATGTGTCTCCCATGTCTTGAAGATTACTTACCGTAAAATGATAGGTGCAAGTGTCTTGTTTCTTGAAAATGGCAAGAACAAGTGTCTTGTGAATTTTGAAAAATCAAGATTCTAGACCTTACCTTAAATTTTATAAGAACAAGTGTCCTATGACTAGTACTAATAATGAAAATGACTAACCTCCTACAAATTATAAGAATAACATTTGTGCCCTATCATATCTTTGCTAATGAAAATGATAGATGCCTAAAATCTTACTTAACATATAATATAAACAAGTATTCTTACACATGTAGTATATTAATATAATAATAATTTTCGAAATTTATACATATTTTTCATGTAATTTTCGAAATATACATATATATTTTAGGGCGAATTACATCTACCTCCCCTGAGTTTTGGCGAAATTATAATTTAACCCACGATTTTTTGTAAATTACAATAAACCCCCTGTGGTATGAAATAATTACAAGTGATGGACAAAAAGTGCATAAAGTCCGTTTTGCCCTTTATTTTTTGCTGATATTAAATAGGGCAAATTACATCTACCTCCCCTGCGATTTGGTGAAATTACAATTTAACCCACATTTTTTTGTGTATATTATAATAACCTCCTGTGATATGTAATAATTACAAGTGATAAACGAAAAATGTATAAAACCTACTCTAGCCCACAATTGACCTCACCAACGTGTTTCTCATATCGAAAAGTTTAAGACCCGCTTCAAGTTCACCGAAAAACTTGTCGGAAAACAGAGCAATTTTTTCAATATTATTACTTTTAGCCCCACAAAGATGTAATACATAACATACAACCCCAAATATTTTATATATATTACAAAAAAAACCCCTCAAGGGTACTATCGCAACTTTACATACAAAAACTGACGGAACCATAACGGTCATAAACGGTTGGGGTAAATTGTTAGACGGAATATACCACAGGGGGTTTATTGTAATTTACAAAAAATCGTGGGTTAAATTGTAATTTCGCCAAACCTTAGGGGAGGTAGATGTAATTCACCCTATATTTTATATAATTTTCAGATTTTATGTATCAAAAATATTTTATTGATTTTACACACATAGACTATAAAATTTTGATTTTTCAAGCAATTATGGTATAGAAATCCAATTTTTTTTAGTATAACTATAGTTATTAAACCTATTTTATGTATAAATGCATTATTTGGCCTTTACACACATATACTATATAATTTTGGTTCTTGTGTTCATATGTTTTAGGGAAAAATGTAATTTTAGGACCGTATGTTACCAACTTTTTTATTTCAGGACTTTAATTTTTGGCATTTTAATTTTAGGACTGCAATTTAACCATCCATTGCACATTTAAGACAATTTACCTCGAATTGCGAGATTTAGCCACATCATAGACTACTTGGATCCAAGTTGCATATTTTTATGACTTGACAGGCCACTTAGGGTATGTATGTCATTTATCCTTAAAAATTTAGTTTTATTTAAATTATCTTAAAATTTTAATTTATTATTTATTTAAAAAATAAAAAATATAGTAATTTATTCAAAATAATCCAAACCCCCACCCAACCCAACCCACCCCCACAAAACCCTAGCTCTACCCCCACCCCCACCCTTGTGCCACTCCACATCCACCCCACCCTACCCCACCACCGCCCTTCCACCTGCCGCGGCCACCTCTTTCCTCCACCCCCATCGTCGTCGCCTCCTCCTTTTTCTTCCTCCACCACCACCTCCATCCCATCCTTCTCTCTCTCTGAATCTCTACTCCCTCCATCAATTTCTCACCACCCAGCCTCGATCTGTCTTCCTCCCTCTCTTCTCCACTCCTCACGTCGTAGTTGCCGCCACCATGCCGCCTTCTTCTTCCACCTGCCTCTCGACCTCTCTTTATAGCCCCCACCCTCTCTATCTCTTCTTCATTTTCTCTCGATTTGTCTCTCTCTCTTTCTCTCCCTCCCGCCTCTCGATCTATCACCTCTATTCCTCTCTCTCGATCTGTCTTTGAGGGTGGAGGGCAGCGGCAGCCAGGTTGAAAGTGGAGGACTGCGGTGACGGGGTTGAGGGTGGGGGCGGGGGGAAGGTTAGGTTTATATATGATGCAGGTCGAAATCTGTGCTGGTCGACACCAGTCGGTTCCCCTTGGTCGAGCGTACCAGAGTGGATATTTGAATGGGAAGTTGGTCCTGCGATAAGGGAATGGCAACGTGAGCTAGCCGAGATGGGTCTCGACTAAGACCCTCCAATGCTTAAGTCAGTTGATCGGGTTTGGGTGATTTGAACAGAGTAATAGTGCTTGGTGTAATTAACGCTTGTGTCTTACCATAAATATCAGGGTATTTATACCATGTCCAGGTAGACCACGCTCCTGTAGGTCCCCCAGGCCAAGTAGGACACTGAGGGCTGACATGGGCGACCCGTAGACCTAGGAGTAGGGTCCATAGGTAGTAGTTGCCACCCCATTAATGAGGTATGGGGATAGGTGGCTCCCCCATACCTCGTCTTACGGAGCATTAAATGCCAGTAGGGATCTGTTGGACCCGACATGGTCCAGGTCAGTATTCGGGTTGACCAGGAGAGTCGAGGAGCCAGTTTCGAGTTGGGGAATCCCGATCTGAAGGTCGACATGGTGATTAGTGGGAGGAGCCGTTAGGACTCAAAAAGTTCGATTGGGAGGATTCGAGGGGAATCGAACGGGGAGTACCGTTCGGAATATGTGCCACGTCATTAGCCCCCCCACTCCCCTGGTCGGTTTAGGAACCGATCGGGGAGGTGAGTTCGAGCGGATTGTTACCGCCGGGAATTTGAAAAGTCACAGCTGCAATAATGGCGATGTTTGATATTCCCGATGGCAGTTTTTACCCGCCTATAAATACGGACAGTGGACCAAGCGTTGACGTCACCATTTCGCAAGAATTCCTAGAGCTGTGCCGACCGATTGTCTCCCTAGCCATTCGAAACGTCCAACTTTAGGTCGAACCGACACTCATTTAGGTAACTTTCCTCACTCAAAGCCTCCTTTCCTTCTTTCTTCAGTCCTCCATAGATAGCCGTAGGGTCATTAGAGAGGTCGGATTAGATAGCTCTTTAGAGAGTAGCTCCGAGGGGAGTAGTTCGAGCAGCAGCTCGTCCTCTTCAGGTGACCACCCGACGGGGTCAGGCGCGGAGGGAGAGGTCGAGCACAACGTGACCAATGAGGCAGAAGAAGATGACGAGGAAGTCAGTGCTCCCCGTTCGCATCGTACCGAACGGGAGCACGACAACATCCCATTGACGATGACTCCAACCGAGGTCTCAAACACTGTAACCAAGTTCCATATCCCCTCGACCTTTCATGCCTATGCGCCGCCCGTCGGTTCGCGGATGGGAAGCCCTCCCCCGAACACGATCGTCATCCACTTGGAGGCATTGTGGAACGGGTTTAGGTTCCCTATCTCGCCCGATGCGGCGGCGATTTACAATTTTTTAGACCTTCCTCCCGCACAGCTCTCCCCAAACTCCCATTGCATAATCTACAGCTTCATAGTCATGATGAGGGCCTAAGGCCAGGCCCCATCGATATAGAATTTTGTGGCCTTTTTTAAAGTACAAAACTCTGCCCTGTTGGGTCCGGGTGAAGAATAATTCAGACCCCTACAGTCGCCGTATGGGGAAAGGTGGAAATCGAAGTTTTTCTTCGTCCACCACCCCTCGGGTTTCCCCGTCCGAAACTCATGGAACGATGATATCGACAAGATTGAGTTCGATGACATTGAGAATCCGACCTGGGAGGATCCCTTCTTCCGGACCCGACAACTCGACCGGGGATTGATGTGGAGCGGTTACCTCCTGCAGGAGCATTTCCTGAACCGCGTTGGCATCTCCCCGGTCGAAGCGCCCAAAGGGGTCGTTCTTCGAACGATTTCTTTATTCGTGATTTCTACGTCGTTTCTGACGATCGATTTTCTTTTACAGACGACGAAGTTCTCATGGACGCCCACAAGACTATGCTAGCCTGCCTCGCTGCCGCCCAAAAGAAGAAGAATGAGAGGGCAGCGGCCCGATCTTCGAGTCAACGGGGCTCATCATCCAGGGCGGAAGGGCCCCGTCGAGCGTTCGAGGGGCTCAAACTGTGCCGACTGGGGTCCCCAGCATTACTCCACCAAGGGGCAGGTCGGATGCGAGGCCCGATATTGAGCCGGAGGTCGAAGTCACGGGCGATCGGTCCAGGACGCTCGTTGCCGCACCTATGGAGGCAACCCCGACCAAGCCGGCACCGACCGGCATGGTGAGAAGGGAAGGAGGGGCCGTCGCAATTGGTACGAAGAGAAAGAGGGGCCTTGACCACACCGATAAGGGCAAGGGAAAGCAAGCTGCCGGTCACAACGAACTTTCAGAATCTTCCGATTCCGATGAAGATGAGAGGATACTGGCCAAACCCGCCCCATACCCGCCCAATTGCCATCCCTAGGCCCACATCGCGCACCTGTCTCAGGAGTGCCAGTTCGAAGAAAACCACCGATACCTCCTCGGCCAAAGCCTCGGCCAGATCCGCCGGTGGTTTGAAAGAGGAGTAATTGGGGTAATCTTTCTGATCAATTTTTCCCTTTACAAACTGATCGTTTTTCCTTTCCTTTTGTACCTAACCCATCCGTTTCGATCGGCAGATGGCGTCCCAGGCATTTTTCCACGTGTACCGCCGGACCGAGGTGTACAAGGAAGATAAGGACCGGTACAAGCGCATGTACCGACTGGCAGCCCAAAATGAGCCCGGGCAACTCAAGCGCAAGATCGAGGAGCTTGCAATGATGTTAGCCATCGCTCGATCAGAGCGGGAGCTGGCCAAGAAGAAACTCGAGGACCAAGTGAAGCATAACGAGGCCCTCGAGAAATCCCTCGAGGAGAAGGTCACCGAAGTCAGCGAGGCCGAGCGGGAGAAACCTGAACGGAAACCCAAAAAGATTGGAATGATTACCGCGACCTGAAGGGTCGATTGGTTAGGTAAAGAATCTTTTCAGGTTCCCAGCCCCCCATGGTCGGGGAAGCTCTCGACCGGCTAGGTCCTCTAGTCGATAGGCGTTGTTTTTTGAGACCTTCGTTATCTTGTAAGACCCTTCCCAATTCGGGTCAAGTTTGCCCACGTTACGTGAGACCACGACCTTCTTGAGGACGAGATCGCCCACCTGAAAATTTCGAGGGACCACCCCCTTATTGTACGATTTGGCGACGGCCGCCTTGTAATTCTGCATCTTGACCTAAGCCCGATCGCGCAGCTCTTGAATGACCTCAAGCTCGTGCCCGCGCACGAAACTATTTAAGTCGAGGTCGAAATGGGCGACTCGAGCCGTAGCATGCATTATTTCTGCAGGAATGACGGCCTCTGAACCGTAAACCAGGGCGTACGGTGTTTGTCCTGTGGCCGATCAGGGGGTCATTCGATAGGCCCAGAGTACACCGGGGAGTTCGTTGGCCCACTCGCCTTTATGAACCTCGAGCACTGCCTTCAGGTTTTGTACCAATATCCTATTAGTCACTTCGGCCTGGCCGTTCGACTAAGGATTTCTGACGGACGTAAACCGCTACTCGATCCCGTGTTCTCTACACCATTCGACCGTCCTTTTGCTCTGAAATTGAGTTCCGTTGTTAGAGATCAGCACCCTTGGAACCCTAATGCGGCATATTATGTTTTTCCAAATGAAGGATCGGACAGAGGCGTCCGTGATTTTTGCGATCGCCTCCGCTTCGACCCACTTGGTGAAATATTCGACTACCGCGATAGCGAACTTCCACTGACCGGTGGCCAGGAGGAAGGGTCCCACAATGTCAATTCCCCACTGGTCGAACGGCCACGATACCTCAACACTTATCATCTCCATGGGGGGTCGGTGGCTTAAGTTAGAGTGGTATTGGCAATCCGGGCATTTTCGAAAGAACCGTTTGGCATCCTCGACCAGGGTTGGCCAGAAGAAACCGCTCCTGGTGATTTTATGAGCCAGCGACTGGCCGCCCGAATGGTTCCCACAACTCCCCCCATGAATGGAGTCCATCACCTCGTTCGCTTTTTGTTGGTTGAGACATCGTAGAGGTGGCCCTACGTAAGACTTTTTGAAAAGTCTACCGGACCGGTCGGGTGCAAAGTGAGCTGCACGGTACCTAATTCTTCGAGCAGCAAGAGCGTCACTGGGTAGGGTTCCATCCAAGAGGTAACCCCTGATCTCGTCTTGCCATGATGGCTCTCGCAACTCGACTGGTAGCACCTGTTCGGCAGAATCGTGATCGATTTCAGATTTGTCGGTCGCCATGAATGTGATCGATCGGCTCCTTGTCCCCTTCTGGGAACTTGCAAATTTTGAGAGGGTATCCACTAGCTCATTCTCTTCCCTTGGCACCTAGTCCAGGGTGAAGGAAGCGAATAAGTCCTTCAACGCCTTCACCCTTTCCAAGTATTTTACCATGGACATTTCCCGAGCATCATACACCCCGGAGACCTGACTCGCGACCAGCTGGGAATCGACCAAGACTTGCAGGCGGTTAATTCCCTGATCAGCAGTAATCTTCATACCTGCGATCAGCGCCTCGTATTCTGCCTCGTTGTTAGTGACTCCGAAGTTCAATTTTATGGCGAACTCGAGCTCCAGGCCATCTAGACTTCTTAGATACACCCCGGCTCCCCCTCCCTGAAAGGTCGAGGAGCCATCGGTGTGCATAATCCACGATTCAGCTGGCTTCTCTGGTTCGGTCTGCTTGCCCACCCTCTCGAGCAAGAAGTCCGCTAGGGCCTGTGCCTGGATCGCCGCTCGCGGCTGGAAAGAGATGTCGAACTCCCCTAGTTCGACTGCCTACTTGGTCATTGTCCCCGAGACGTCAAGCTTGGACAGCACTTGCTTCAGTGGTTGGTTAGTCAGAACCACAATAGAATGCGACTGGAAATAGTGGCGCAGCTTTCGGGCAATGGTCACCAAAGCCAGCGCAAATTTTTCGATCTTTAAGTAATTCTTTTCTACTCCTTAGAGGATTTTGCTCACATAATATACCGGTCGATGGACCCTCTCTGTTATAGTCACAATAACCGAGTAATGGTGGGGATGACAAGTACGCTTTTAGGTCGACCAATGCCTTCTCGTATTCCTCAGGCCATTCAAAGGCCCGCTTCTTCTTCTGGTCGACCCCATAGCCCACTGGCGAAACTCCCATTCTGATGGGCCGACACACAGCGGATCGGAGTGTTTTGAAGAAGGGTAGGTTCCGATCAGTCGATCTGGAAATGAACCGATTTAACGCGATTATGCGACCACAAAGGCGTTGCACATCTCGGATGGTCTGGGGCGTTGCAATTTCTTGAATCGCCTCGATCTTGGCGGGGTTAGCCTCGATCCCCCGCTGACTGACCATGTATCCCAGGAACTTTCCCCCCGAGACCCCGAAAGTGCACTTCGAAGGGCTCAACTTCATGCCATACTGCCGGAGAATGGCGAACGTGTTTTTAAGGTGATCGAGATGATCGACTTCCCGATCACTTTTGACGATCATGTCGTCGACATATACCTCCATGCTCGTACCGATCAGCTCCTTGAACATTTTGTTCACCAGCCTCTGGTAGGTTGGGCTTGCGTTTTTGAGGCCGAACGGCATGACCATGAAGCAATAGACACCCTGCTCGACCACGAAGGATGTTTTCGACCAGTCCTCGGGCGCTATGTAAATTTGGTAGTACCCTTGGAAGGCATCCATCATACTCAACATTTGGCACCCGGCGGTCAAGTCGACCAGTAGGTCGATACGGGGGAGTGGGTATAGGTCCTTCGGGCAGGCTTTGTTCAGATCTGTGAAGTCGTTGCACATGCGCCATTTTCCGAGCGACTTGGGGACCACGACGACATTGCAAAGCGAATCCGGGTACTAAATATCGACTATGTATCGTGCCTTGAGGAGTTTATCGACTTCTTCTACGATTATCTTATTCCTTTCTTCCCCAAAAGTTCTTTTCTTCTGCTAGACAGGTTTGGTGGTCGGATCTACATTGAGGCGATGGACGATCACCTCAGGGTCGACCCCGGGAAAATCCGAAGGGCTCCAAGCGAACACATCGACATTCTCCCTCAGAAATTCGATCAACATCATTTCTCTTCCCTCCCCTAATTGTGGGCCAATCTGGGTTACCTTCTCATGGTTGCCGGGGATTAGCTCAATGATTTTAGGCTCTCTGATTGGCTCGATCCGGGATTCCTCATTTTCTCGCTTTCGGGAAGAGGTCCCTTCGAGTGGATCAAGGTCGACTTTAATCGACGGGACAACCAATGGGGAAGGTTACGAGATCTGCTTCTCTTTTTCCAACGACACCGTGTAACATCTCCAAGCATCCCGTACATTGCATTTGACCTCCCCTACCCTAGCCGGGGTGGGGAATTTGATTTTGAGATGGTAGGTCAAAACTACCGCTCGAAATTGATTGAGGGCAGGTCTTCCCAAAATCAAGTTGTATGCGAACGGGGCGTCAATGACGAGATAGTCTATGAGCAGGGTTCGTCTTTGGGGCGATTCTCCCAACGAGGTCGGCATTCGCAAGACACCGATCGGGATAATTTTCGTTCCCCCAAACCCAACATGAGGGGTGTGGACCGACTGCATTTCTACATTTCCCAAGTTCATTTTCTGGAGCGTGGAGTAAAAGTGAACGTTGGCCGAACTTCCATTATCAACTAAGGTGCGCGCCACAACAAAATTTGACACTTCAGCTGTGATCACCATCGGGACGCCGGGTAACTCACCCTCTCCCGATGGGCGGTTTACATTAATATCCCTATCAGTAAATACAATAGTGTTGGACTCGATGCTGTTGACCTGGTGGATTTGACCGGGGACCGGAGGTCTCGTCCTTCCTTGCTCCAGCTTCCGGGACGTGCGCTTCTGGCTTGACCAAGAATCTCCTTCGATCGGTCCCCCGGCAATCGCATTGATAAACCTACGGGTCGGTAGGTTGTGATCGGCCGGCTCCTTGCCGCTTCTTCGAGAGGGAGACGCTTTGTGGCTTGTCTGGGGGGAGTGCGGAGATCGCGATCGTTCTCTTTGGGCCGGAGCTTCCATATGGGCGACAACGAATTCCTTGAGTAGCCCTTTTCGGATGAGGCGTTCTATCTCACTCTGTAGGGCGTAATAGTCGTCCGTAACATGCCCGTACTGCTTGTGGAAAGCACAGTACTTACCAGACTTCCTTGCCCCCTTCCCTTTGGAAATCTTGTTCGGTGTCTTGAACAGTTTTCGGTCCGTGACCGAAAAGATGTGACCGTGAGAGGAGTTTAAGGGGGTCAGGTCAGAATACCTTTTGATCGGGGATTCTCATTTTTCCCGATGCTCTTTATCCTTCTTGTGGCTTCCCTTTTCTTTCTTTTCCTTGGGCTCTTTCTTCTCCTTATCCCCATGCTTTATGTAGTGCATCTCCTCGGAGATCATAAAGCTGGAAGTGAGGGTCTAGAGCTCCCTCATCGACCGGGGGGGGGGGGGGTTTAAGGATAATGGCCTTGGCGTAGTCTTCGTGACGGAGGGCGATGTATAGAGCAAAGTTGACAAAATCGATCCGGGGGTTATCGACCCGTAGAACTTCATTGTTGAAGCGGGTCGTGAAGTCCCGGAGGGACTCACCTTCTTGCTGGCGAATTCCATGGAGGTGGGTGTGACGGAGTTTTGTGTCCTTCTTGGCCGCGAAGTGGTGCAAGAATTGATCGGCCAGTTCTTCGAAGGAGTGGATCGACTCTGGTTCGAGCCGGGCGAACCACTGTCGTGCCACACCGAAGAGAGTGGTGGCGAAAAATTTGGCCATCATTCCTATGACGACCCCGAAAACCCTTAATTATTATTATTATTATTATTATTATTAGTATTATTATTATTATTATTATTGTTAGTGGTTACATACATACATACATACATACATTATTATTTACAAAACGTACTAGGCTACATTACATAACATAAGGGTACAACCAAAAGGAGAGTATCGACTTGCTAGTTCTACTATATCTACATAGCAAAAGCAAAAACCACCAACTACGCTACGCAGTAGAAATCCTACATCTTTCTTCCTAGTAAAACGCTTCAAAAGGTTCCTCCTCCTCCTCGTCGTAAAGGCTAGCTTCGGAAGCATCTAAATCATTATGTAACACGGAATCAACATACGTTGAGTAGAAATATTTCTTTATGCACATAAGGTGCTCGGGTGTCAAGTGCACATTAGTTACACATAGCACACATATAGTTTCACACTTTCTACCTTTTGTCACCTGACAGTGACCCTTATAACTACCCGGGCCGAAATAACAACCAGCACATTTCTCCCGCCAGCCTTATCCTCCAATGGTCGTATCCCAAGCATACGCCTAGTATTGTCCTACGACCCTCTCTCTTGAGTAGATCCCTCCGTCTACCCAAGGGGGGATTAGGAGATGGAAGGGGTGTGAACTCTCCCGGCTACTCAATAGTATGTCTCGGTGGAACACCCCCCAGACCATTCCAGCAGATATGGGCCCATTCACAGAATTACAATTTGTTCACACATGCACATAATCTTTGGAAGTTTATATTATAGTTTAGTAAAGTAAACTCCACACTTATAAATGAAAGCTTTATATTTGCTTATTAAGCATATTTACTTAGAAATGTTAAATATGTAAATAGCTAGTAGCAAAAATATGTAAATAGACAAAATATAAATATAAATATATAAATATAACTAGTATGAGTATATAAATATAAAGATTAAAATATAAATAGTATAAATATATATAAATATATAGATTAACATATAAGATATATAAATATATGAATACTACATATATATACCTATATAAAGTATAGATAACTATATATATAGATATGATAAGAATTATCTACATATACACATAAAACTAATAAAATGAATATAAGTATATATATACATATACGTAACATATATATATATCTATATATAAAAGTAGTCTATAATAAGTATATATATATACACATATAAGTAACATATATATATATCTACATATAATGAACTTAGTTACATAAATATATATACATATATAATTAACATTTAATGAACTTAGTTAAATGAATATATGATAACACTTTAAATATTTATATATATATATATATACGTACATAGATGTATATGTTTATATATATGTAAAGTACTAAAGTAGGCATAAATCTATAGTATAAAGTAAAATAAAAGTTCTATTTATCAAATAATAGTTATGTGGAGCTTTCTTTACTAAGACTTTCAAGAACAACATAAGATATTCTCCTAATACCTCAACTAAGGCATAAAGGTTTCACAATACTTCAAATAAAGCATAAACTCACATAATACTTTTAATAAAGCATAGATCATAATAATCACATATTACTTCACATAAAGCATATTAATCACATAATACTTACAATAAAGCATAATAATCACATATTACTTCAAATAAAGCATATTAATCACATAATATCTTCAAGATCATGCTCACAAGTCTAACCACTCTTCAACTTCCTCCCAACAAGAGTTATATTATGACAAATTAACCATAAAGCTTTAAAATAGCATGATAATGGCAAAAATAACTAAAATTCTCTACTTAAGGCATAAAAAATGTTCCTACCTTGTGTTCTTCCAAGTAGTGTAGTGTTTTGAGAGAAAATGAGAGAGTGAGGATGTGAGCAAGGGAGAGCACGATTTTGGGGCTAAATGAGGCTGAAAAATGAGGATTGTGGGTGTATAAGGTCTTGTGTATTGATCTTCCAAGTATTAGAGGCAAATATCTACATATTATATTCATTTAAATACATCTACCATACATTTATACATGGTTGGTTATACATACACCTCACTTAACTAACCACCATGCATATATATGTGGGTATGGGTGTGTGTATATGTAGCTATGTATATCACCACTAATATATATTTATATATGTGTATGAGGCTAGGTTTCAAGAGTGTATTAGTAGAGATATTTTGATAAAATATAGAATAAAATCAACTAAAATCAAATAAAACCTATAAAATCTGAAAACTCTTATTTATTAAATATTTTTATTGTTTATGTCTCAGCAAAACCGAAATTTGGGGTTGGAGAAGTGAAAAGACCAAAATACCCCTTGTTTTGCCCTTTTTTCGAAAATTGCCCAAAAATAGAAATAAAATTCTAAAAATTCAAAAATTAATTTTTATAAGTCAAATAAAATCTAAAATATTTATTTATATTATTATTTTCATTTTTTTGATAATAATTAAGCATTTTAAAAATTAGATTTCAAATTAAGAACTTAAGACAATATTTTTCGAAAACTAATAAAATTTCTCAAAAAATAGGTAAAAGTTGAAAATAATTTATTAAATAATTCTGGGAGTTTAAAAAGAGTAAATTTAGAAAATTTTAAGAATATTGGGAATTTATAATATTTTCTAAAAATTTATGCAGTAAATGCGCATT
The DNA here is from genome assembly GCA_026212405.1 of Petrea volubilis. Classification (NCBI taxonomy): domain Eukaryota; kingdom Viridiplantae; phylum Streptophyta; class Magnoliopsida; order Lamiales; family Verbenaceae; genus Petrea; species Petrea volubilis. The sequence continues at coordinate 18,623,055 of CM047870.1, forward strand.
TGTTCGAAAAGAAAAAAAATAGTTTTGAAGAATAATTTCTATAAAACAATAATTCACAAAATAGTTCTATATTAAAAAAATGATTCATCAAAATAATGGACACCCAATGTATAATATAAAATATTTAAATAAAGAATTTTACCGGGTCGTTACAATTCCATTTGAGAGACGGTAGACGTCGATGGCATTTTCAAACTGCAGCAGGTGGTCATCCGGGTCGGAACTCCCGTCGTAGTGGGGGAGATTGACTGGGACCCGATCGTGCAGACCAATCTTTTCTTCTCGTATATGACGGGCGAAAGCCCTCTGCCTCCGACCGTGATATCGATCGGAGAAGGATCCCTGCCCGTCGTAAGGTTTAGCTCTGTCGTCTGGGTGCTTGAGATCAGCAATCTTCTGGGTGATATGATAGAGCTGATTCCTCATCTGTTTGAGTTCCCCGAGGGCCGGGTCGGCCCTCGAATTCCCCAAAACGGGCCGATGGGGGCGCCCCAGATCCGGGTACTAGCGATGGGGAACCCTATCATGGTGGCCTAATTCTGCCTCTTCTTCATCCAACCGGGATAGTCGAAAACTCGCCTCTCGACCGGACGTCTGGTGGGACTGCGCCATTCGATCGGCTGGGGTCGCCACCCGATTCGGTCCGGATGGTGCACGGACAACGCTTTCTTTAAGCCTCTCGAAGGCCTGCAGGTTGCATTGCCCCACAAAATTCCTCAACCTTTCGAGGGGAATGGTTACCATCTCCTCCGTGTGGGGCGCGGGCACGCCCATTTCCACAGGAGGGTTGCGGGCCCGACTTTTGCAATCGGTGTGAGCGGGCGCCAAGGGGGCGTTCACTTGCACCCGAGATGAACCCACCAAATCCGTTGGAGCTGGAGGGAGGTTCGTCATCGATGGCAGCGGTGGCGGGAGGTCATGGACCAAATGTTGGTCCTCCCCCGCCGCCGGGGTGCTTCGTACTCCGGAGGGATTTCTTCTAATAGTCACCATTTTCTTCTTCCTTGGTTGCAGCTAAGTTCCCCACAGACGACGTCAAATGATGCGGGTCGAAATCTGTGCTGATCGACACCGGTCGGTTCCTCTTGGTCGAGCGTACCAGAGTGGATATTTGAATGGAAAGTTGGTCCTGCGACAAGGGAATGGCAACGTGAGCTAGCCGAGATGGGTCTCGGCTAAGAACCTCCGATGCTTAAATCAGTTGATCGAGTTTTGGGTGATTTGAACAGAGTAATAGTGCTTGGTGAAATTAATGCTTGTATCTTACCATAAATGCTGGGGTATTTATACCGTATCCAGGTAGACCACGCTCATGTGGATCCCCCAGGCCAAATAGGTCGCTGAGGGCCAACGTGGGCGACCCGTAGAACCAGGAGTAGGGTCCATAGGTAGTAGCTGGCACCCCATTAATGAGGTATGGGGTTAGGTGGCTCCCCCATACCTCGTCTGACGGAGCATTTAATGCCAGCAGAGATCCGTTGGACCCGGCATGGTCCAGGTCGATATTCGGGTTGACCAGGAGAGCCGGGGAGCCAGTTTCGGGCCGGGGAATCCCGATCTGAAGGTCGACATGGTGATTAGTGGGAGGAGCCGTTAGGAGTCAGAAAGTTTGATCGGGAGGTTTCGAGGGTAATCGAACGGGGAGTACCGTTCAGAATATGTGCCATGTCAATATATATTGTTTATAATTATATATATATTATTTGTATATATATATATACATATATACGCATTTGTGTATATTTATATTGTGTATTTGTGTATTGTGTCATGTCATCATTGTTTGTTGGATTTTTTGTCAAATTTTGTGTCACATATGCAAATTTTGTGCCATGTAAGCAAAATTCAGCCAATTTGATTGGAAGTCCTAAATGTGTAATGGATGGTTAAATTTCAGTCCCAAAATTAAAACGCCAAAAATTAAAGTCCTAAAATAAAAAAGTTGACAACATACGGTCCTAAAATTACATTTTTGCCTATGTTTTAGTAATCGATAAATATAATTAGATTACCTATTTTGCGCATATAAAAATCGAGATGTGACAGTCTGCCTCCTCCTCCATTCTCCAATCTTGATGAACCTATTGAGCTACAGCTCAGCCTATTCTTGTGAGCTTTTTGAGCCTGCCATTGCTGATCAGACTTTTGTACCTGGTGAGTAGACGGTTACCCTCACGGGCCGAGTCCAAGAATCCTGTGGTGTTCGAGAACCCAAAGGTGGGGAAACAACCCACAAAAAAGCAACAGACATGCTGAAAAATTTACAAACTTCGCGAGGTCTGAAAAAATTTCAATACTATTTGTGCTTCTTCTTATTTGTTATCTTCTTTTCTTTACTTGTAAAGATGACCACCCACTAAGACTGTGGACTTATAGCATGGCCCGATTCATTTTTGGAAGAAAATATATAGAAACTGGCCAACCAAAGTTGGAGGGGGATTTAACACCATCAACTGGAAGGGCCAAGGTGCAAAGCCAACAAGCAAGCCAAGTGCGCCTCCAAATATACATCTTCTTTCAAACTCCCTATGATGCTAAGCTTTGAGAATAACTTTTCCTCCACTATAGACCACCATTCATGAGCACTAAAGTCGCTAGGAGAATCGTACGTTGGTTTCAAACAGGCTAGCTTCTTCTCTCTCCGCGGTAGCGATTGGTATTACTTCACATTCTTCTTATACCAAAGCTCACGCAATTGTCAATGGTGATTGAAGAACATTGACCTCTATCGGCACTCCCTTGCAGTAGGTGGAATGCATGAAACAAGTACTTACAACAACGAGGAATAAATCTCTTGTCGTTCTCGTCAACTCCATTCAGCTCTGTGGAGCTAGGAACCACTTTATCATAAAGAAGTCCTGTCACTAGAAAGCCCGCCAAGGTGTGCAAATCCCACAATGATATTAACAACTCTCCAAAACAAGCCAAAAGAGTGTTAGTAGTCGAACACCACGCCTCACAAAAAGCCTTGATGATCTCCAGGTTGTGGTTGTATATGAACAAGGAAGCATCTACCGCATCGTATATCCCGATCGCCATCAACTTGTATTCACATCGGAGGATGTCCTCTGTCTACTCCCAACAACCTTTAACGTATTGGAATTCACCAGCAAATTGAATGGCATTTCCCTACTTGACCTTGCCTTCTATGATGCGCCGACCAATGTTGGTAAGAAGTTTGGCTCGTCTATTCGCTTATAATGAGTTGCTTTGCATGCAAAGTTCACACCTTGGACGTCTTGCTCAAAGGAACCTCCCGGGACCATTCCTCCATGTATAATGGGTTTTTCAACTTCGGTCGTTCTTTCACGTACCAACGAATAGTGGGAGCATAGACCGCAAAGAATGTACCCTTCTCCATGGGCTTGTTTTCATCGTGGAGAATCATCAAATGCTTTATCCTAGAACTGTGCATAATATCTTTGAAGTACACCATGTTTGCACCTATCAAAATTTAGACAAAGAGTAAGGGTGACAAAGTGGAACAAACGAAGTGCAAACACTTTTTTTTCTTTCAAGTTGGGAAAACAAAGGAAGAACATATATGAATTCTAGTCGTCAATGATGTAACGATTGGTACTTTAAAAAAATAGCCGATAGCTCAATTTTACTTCAGTAGATTATGTAATGTTCTATTTCTATTTTGGAATTCCCTCAATTTAATTCCAATATCAAATTGTTAATTTTAATTGATACTTTAATATTTATTCCACCGGCGAATGAGAAGCTGCCAATTGTCAAATGTGAATTATTCCGGCCAATCAAATCTAGTCATGCAGCCTGAAATTTCAAAACCAATCAAATGGTGACAAATGGCACATTCGAATGCATGGGCTAATCAAATCATGACACACAAGCAGTATTTTTCTCTTTAAAAATAAGTTATATCAAAGAGATAAATACTGAAGAAGTCGGTAATAATCCGAAGACCTTGTATAAATGCCTATAAAAGGGGTCATTTGGGGCTCAAAGGGGGATCAAGATGTCTTCAATAGCCAGATAAGTCAATGAGATCCCGAAGTTCTCTCAAGTCAAACTCAAGAAGATTTGCGAAGATCTAAGGGAAATTCCCGATGTTCTTCGCGAAAGTCATCAAATCAAGGTATTCAATTCACGATCAAGGTGTCAGCTCTGCATATTGGTGCTTCTCCGCAGTCAAATTTAGGTGATTAAGGCGACGTTTAAGGCATTTTTTTGTGGAAATAATCAAAATAAGGTGTTTGATCTGCAATCAAGATCCTAAATCGGTATTTTTTTCCAAGTCAAATTCAAGTCAAGTCCACGGTGTTCACGATGTTCTTCACGACGTCATCGAGATTTCCAGTGTTTGATTCGTAATCTAGCTACAAAGCCTACGAATCGTGTTATTAGAGGGTCAAATCAAATTTGGAGAAAAGAATGAGTGGATTAGTCTTCTAGGAGATTATTTTTCATTAAATTATATACTTTTTCCATAAATTCAAATATTTGTTATATATTTTTCTTGTCCTATAATTTGTATTTATACACTCGAAATTTTGTGTGAATACATATATATGTATATATGTATCAACAACAAAAAGAAATATTTTGAAAATATAATAATAATAAATGTAGCACAATAAACTCAAGCTTTTTATAGGAAGATGGAGATCAATATATGGATGAGAAGAGAATAAGTTAAACTTTTGTATTCGAAATTCATCAGTAGAGTCTCAAAGTGACAATAACTTTCTCGCGGTGATAGAGCTTGTAAGTACAAGAGTGGGAGCGAGGGAGAGTAGTACAAGAGTGGGAAAGTTATCCCTAGGGAATGAGTGGGGAAATTAGTTTTTTTATTACTATTAATCTTAAGATTAATTGGCCAATAAAAATTTTTCTTTCTAATTAAAAGATTCAAAAAATTGCATTTGTCAAAATTAATCAAATTACGACAAATATCGCTATTAAATATATATATATATATATATACACACACTAGTATTTACCTCGTGCTATGCACGTATTTCATAATTTATTGTACTGTCTAAAAAAATAAAAATAAAATATACTATTCATGTGAAATAATGTTTACTCTAAATAATTTTCAATGTAGTTCAATAATTAAATAAATAACAATATTTACTCACATTTAAAGCTTTTAAATTTAAAAAGGAAAAAAGAAAAGTATTGTCATGTCAAAAAAATCATATCAAGAAAATTAAAATCTAAATATATGATCCAAAATAAAGTTATAAATAAATTTTTTAGATAAATTAAAGTTATGAATGTTAAACTATGAGCTATTCTAAGTTAATAAATCACAAAATGATGAATTATTATCCACATTGGAAGATGCGACACTAGAATTTTTTTATGCACATAAATATATATGGATGTGAATCATCCTAAAATAAATTAAAATTAAAATTAAAATTTAGTTTACAAAAAAAAAGAATATTTATATAAATATAAATATAAATAAAATAATATTTAAATTATGAAACACCACGCACTCTTAATATATCTCGGATGTTGTGAATCTTCTTTCACATTTCCAAATAAACCTTTCGCCCTAAAATGAATCTTAAATGTTGTGAACGTTTTGAATCTCTTTTCATCTCTCTCTCTTTGGATAAATAATCTCCTTTCATATCTCAATTCATTTTCTGATGAATATTTTAGTTATAAAATATCTTAGTAGAAATCAAAAATCATAGAAAAGTGGGAATAAGTAATTGGATATGCTAGTAGGTAAGTAAGTGGATGAGTGGGATAGAAATTTTTTTAATTATTATTATAATTATTTCAAAAGACCTATCCAATCAATTTTTTTAATTAAGAAATTCAAAAATTTGATAGATCAAAATTAACCAAATTACAGTCAAAGACTGCTATCAAAATCATTTTGTGGCTTATTAGATGATTTTGTTCAAAAACCAAAGTATTAGATGTAAGCTTTTTATAATATACATATAGCATGAAAACTATATAAATAACAATAAATAAAAAAAATAGGTTCATTAGGAAGTAAAGAACAATAAATAAATAAAATTTGAATATGTCGATAATTTAGTACCAAAAAAATTAAAAATAAAAGATAAAACAATGAAAAAAAAAATTTGGATAATAAAACTACGTATAGTGTTAAATTGTATACAAAGAAATGATAGAGATAAAAAGATGAAATCATATATTATTGATAATATTGTGTCCACATTTTAATTTTTTTAATCCTTTTGAAATTATAATTTAATTTGGGACATGACATATCATATTAGAAGATATTTTTTCAAATTTGAGTTACAAAAGTTTTAATTGAATGTGTTTTTTTTTTTGAGGAGAAATTTATCATAAAGGACATTATGTTGATATTTACATTCCTAACATTTCTTAAATCATGACTAATTTGATGGCATTACGTAATATTTTAATTAAAATTTTCTTTGTATATATATGTTTTTATTGAAAGCTGCAGTTAAACTTTTATGAGATAGGGAAAGAGAGTACAAAAAGTATTAAAATAATCATCATGAATAGTTTGTGAATTTTAATGATTAGAAGGGAGAATTAAGAAATTTACAATTAATGTCAACCAATCAAATAATTTATTTTAAATAATTAAAAATAATTTAAAATTTTAAGAATTAAGAATTTGATCAAAATTATATATTGTGGTCAAAAGACCTTCTTCAAATATATAATAATATAGATAGATATAGATATAGGCATATATAAATATACATAAGTATAGATTAGATGTACAAGAATAAGTAGTATAAATTTTTAATTATGCTATTATAAAAAAAAAAGGATAAATATGTCAATTTAAGTTCCAAAAGTGACGCAAGGAATCAAGGAATATACAATATATCCGTTGACTTGAATTTCCAACAGAAGATACGTGGCTGTTTGGTGTTAGCAATACAATACCCGGAACGATCCCACATTGAGACTTTCACCAGCTCCCTATCCCTTATCAAACATCTAACCCTTGCAACTCACCGACTGTACTTGATCAGTAATCACAGTCCAAAACTAGTCGTCGCCAATGTCGACACCTCATATTTTCTCTCTCATCTGTTTCTCTCTCTTCGCCTTCGCCGTCGCCGTCGCCGTCGCCTCCGATGTCAGCATAAGCAGCAGCAGCAGCGCCTACGATGAGTTGATGAAGCACGGTTTCCCAATCGGCCTTCTCCCAGCCAACGTCGACTCTTATGCCCTCAACGGCACCTCCGGCCTTTTCTCCGTCAAATTGGGGGAGTCGTGCCGCGTGACGCTACCTCCTGACAACTACTTGGCCACTTACTCCGACAGAATCACCGGCAAGATCGTCGGGAATCGCATTGCGGAGCTCGACGGGATAAGGGTTAGGGCATTTTTCAAGTGGTGGGGCATCACTGGCATTAGATCCAGCGGACAGGATTTGGTGTTTGAGGTTGGCGTGGTCACTGCTAAGTACCCTTCAAAGAACTTCGACAAGTCTCCTCTCTGCGAGGGCAGCCGGTCTTCTTCATAGAGGTCTATGTTTTCAATCTTTTATCTCTATTACTGCCCTTTTTTTCCAATTATTGTTCAGGATTGGGTTTTTGGGCGCCGGATATTTGTGTGGAATTTAGTTTTTTATTTACTTGTTTGTTTATGTGTGCATAAAGAGGTTGCTTAAAATTTTCATGAAGTTTAGTTGCAACGTGTTTTAGCTAATTTGTTTAACTTGCAACCTTTTCTTTCCCAACCAATTCTTTTGAATTGTGAAAAAAAATATATGATTTTGCTAACAATGAAGTCTAGGTGGTGATTTGTGAAATGTTTTCAATGTTAGAACTTTTGATATTGAGCTTACTTTATACATAACTTCAACTAGTGATGAGTATTTAATGACTACTAGAGTTCGATATACAATACAAATGTCAATAGCGTCTGAAGGAAAGGTACTATAAAGCCATTGTTTCATCTACTTATTATACCCCATCTTTATCTTATTTACTTTTGGGCAGAGAAGTTTTTTTAAGATAACGAAGGCTGAATTTAGTCATTAGTTTCTATATTATTTCCTTTTAATTATTTCAAGGGTTATGTTTTGGAGTTTTATGAATTGCATATTTTCATATAATTTATGGAACATGTATATCATTATAAAGTATTTTGCACTTCAAATTAACATTTTGATTCATAACTTGGGGCTTACAGGTATTACTTTTCATGATTGAAGTTTAATATATTTGAACTAGGTGTATTCTGGAGCCCGTATATTAAGTTACACAACCGTAGTTATTTCCTGGTGTTGAGTGTAGATCAGTTGGTTGAGTTCCTAAAGAGCAATTTTGAGATTCATTGGGAAAGATTTCAAGTGTTTAGTTTGCTCTTACTTTCTATGAAGTTCAAAATTCTCTTTCTTGATCCTTACCCCCTCCATTCTCTGCTATCTATGGATTATGTTCTGTGTTGAGTCCCTTCATTGGAAATGTCTAAACTGAAAACCCCTTTGGAATAATGTTTGCATTTGAGTTCCGATTCTTTACTTTAGACAGTTTGGAGTGTATTGTAATGCCCATATGCAGCGGATTCCTTGAGTATCAAAGAAAATGTGTGAAATGCTATTTCGACTGAAGGATGCAAAAGGATAGAAAACACTAGGAAATGGCAACTGATATGGCGTATTCGGTTTACATTACATGAACATGTGCAAGGAGATCTTGCCACATCTGATAATATGATTACTCGATTACTTGACATTTTTTTTGGGCTTTCCCCTATCTTAAAAATTTGCGCTTCTTTTTCTTGTTTACACTGACTCCAGTGTGTTATCCCTTCAGAAACTTCCCTAACATTCCCATCATCTACTCCTTTGCACGACCACAGTCATCATCCTCTCCCTTCTCCTTCTATCTTGTTTATACTAGATCCATCCCAAAAAATTCACAAGTTTATCAGTTGTGAGATAATCTGGTTTTGGTAATGTGGGAGATTATTTTTGGCCTGATTTGGGCTGTGAGAGTGGCCAGGTAGTTTTTAGGAGGCAGTTGGAGGACAAGTGAAAGTGGGACTACCAGTGGTGATGAAGACAATGCTTGGGTGATGAACTGGACCGACTTTCATCTTATTTTCATCTTTTTCTTTTCTGTTGTCATTTCTTTTTATTCCCTATCTTGTTGATTCTTCTTTTGCTTTGCCCCCCTCCTTCCTCGCCCTTTGCCTCCCCTTCTTTTTATGGTTGTGGTGCCCCGACACTATCTTATCTTTTAATTGATGGAGGAAGGAAGATAAATTCTTCCTTATTCTTTTCAAGATTTCATGAGTTGAGATAAGATATTAATGTCAATGAGGAGGATTATCTGAAACCTCTTACTGAAAAGGTGTGTTATCTTTAGGAAAATTGAGATGTAAACATCAAAGTCGCAACCAGAGAGTCTCAACTGTAATCAACCAAATAAGCCAAATAAGAGATCACTTTGTAAGGGATATAGCATAGGGTACAAGGTAACAAGTAACAACAACGTAAAACAAAAGAGCTCCACTTGAGCTCCTGCTTCTATGAAGTAAAGTTGGAATTTTCTTCTTCAACACTATTCTATTTGAGCTAAGACTCTTGGAAAGTAAAGTTGGAATTCCTTTCTTCAAGGTTAAGATTTGACTGGTCCAAAAGTACAGATTACTTTTTAACACCCCCTCTTAAATTGTAGTTGGACATTCCTTTATAATTTCTTCGAACAGATTCAAAGAGGTGCAAATTACAAATTGAGAGGGGGTATTAAAAAGTAATTTGTAAGAAGAGAATTCGCATTTACTTCCCAAAAGTCTTAATTCAAATTAAATAAGGTTGAAAAAAAAAATCCAACTTTACTTCCTAGGAGTAAGAGTTCAAGTGAAGCTCTTCTACTCTTGAAGTCTATGGGCATTGTGGTTGTCATGACAGAGCAAAAACAGAGAGAACCTAGAGAAAGGCAAGGGAGATTAGAATAGAAGAGAGAAAGAGGGTTAGCATTTGCGAAAAAAAATATTTATATCTAAGGTCTCTAGTGCTTGAGCCTTGGAACATGTTTGTAATATTTCCATTGAGAAATATGATTGGCCTCTCTTTTCTATTATCTTTCATTTTATGATACATACGCCCAACATTTTGCACATGAACCTTTCCATTTCAACTGAAGTCCTAAGTTCCTAGAAAATGAATTCTTGTAAGAAAGAATCTGTTTTTACTGATAACGACCATCTCCACTCACTGGAAATATTGTGCATCCTGTGAAATTGCTCAGGAAGAAGCTGAAACAATAATGTGTGTTTAGGTGAATAATTGCTAGACAAACCTAATTGTAGGGTTTGGCTGCAGTTCAAATGTAATTTTTTTATGCCCCATGATATGCCATGGCAGCATATCATGATTAATGAATCAAAAGAAGTGAAGCATCAATGAGTTCCTATTACATGGTGTGATAGGTTGTGTCTAAGCAGTTAGGTCCTCGTGATATCAGAATGATTCATTCACACTTGTACTTCAAAATAATCAGTCTCTTGTAGGTGTAACGAGAAAGTTTGAATGGTGAAAAGGTTAGATTTGATTTTGGATTGGTTAGAACAAAATGAATATAGACTTTTTCATGGCTTGCCAATAATACATGAGAATAGTTCGTTTTGAATAGGTTTCTTCTCTATTTACGTTGTTCAGAAGGGTTTTGCAATAAACTTGATCATAAAACTGGCAAAAAAAAAAAAAAAGAATTAAGAGTGTTAAAAGTTGTTGGGAAGAAAAAATATTTATTAGAAGTAGAGATTAGCGAAGAGGGGAGTTGAAAGAAACATGTGCTTCACACAATTTACCTCATGCTACAACTGATCAGTTCCTCATGGTTATTACTTCTTCACAATAGAAGGATTGAACAATTATATTAGATCATGATGAATTCTCAAGGATTAGAAACATCTAGAATTATTGACAAAAGATATCCTAGGACTTGTCTCAGGCCATTAAGGATTAAATATGTTTCAAGTAATTATAATCAACTCTGAAAATCATCGTGATACTGAGGTGGGTCTACTTGTGATTATTCGGTATTCTTTCTTTAAGGGGATATTCTTTTTAGCTGAAAATATTTCTAAATATTCTTAATTGTTTGCAAACTTGTTTGAACTTGATTTTTCTTATGTTTAGTTGTGTTTTTTCACAAAGGAGATGAATTCCATTAATATTCCATACAATGTGAGATATTATTATTAAATTTGAAACAGAGCTCATATAATTTTGGGATGGAACAGACTCTTATGTACATTGATTTGTTTTATTTGAAATAATTCTCTATGTTACAGATTCTCTTGTTTATTTGAAGTATCCATATGTTGGTTCGAAGGACGCATTCTAATGTGGTGTAGTTAGGTGGGTTTGCGGTTTTAGGGGAGAAGAGGGGCGGGCAGTTGCAAGGGGAATAGATGCTTGGCAGCAACAACGAGAAACTAGGGTTTCACTGGTTGTCAGTCATCACCACCTTCTCTGAAAGAAAAGAAAATTATTATTCACAACCTACTCCTATACCATGTAAAAGAAGGAAAATAGGGAATCATTTGTTAAACTATTTCTCAATGGTACACACTAAATACACAAGCACCGTGGATAACACATAATTTACCATACCTACTACAGATAATTCATAATATATTAACACTCCCCCTCAAGGTGGAGCATATATATATTAACCATGCTCAGGTTATATGCTCCAACTTGAGGGGGAGTGATAGTATATTATGCATTATTTGTAGTAGGTTCATATTATATGTGGTGGTTGTATTATGTATTGTGTACCCACACCTACTCATGTGAATTTTCTCTAAGGGAGCCTTCCTTTTAGCTGAAAGCAATTCTAAATTTTTTTGACTGTTAAACACTTGTTTCAGCTTGACTTGTCTATTGTTGTGGTTATGCTTTTTACAAGAAGATAAATTTCATGAATATTTCCTACAATTTGATATGCTACTATAAACTTTGAAATGCAACTTAAATAATTTCAGGATGGAGCATATTTGACGTGCATTGTTTTGTTTTATTTGAAGTTATCCTCATAAGTTTCAGATTCTCTTGTTTGTTTGTCGCATCCATGTGTTTTACAAGCTGCTCATCATGTTTATTTCTGTACAAATTTGCCTCGATTGCATTTTGGTATTGTTGTGATTCTTTTTCTTTGGATAAGTTTACTTGTCGATACTCCACACTATATGTTGGTTGCACATCTCAGCAGATATAAGCATTCGCTCTTTGGTAGTTATCTTGCAGAGCTATTTTTCTTAGTAAGTAAACTCCCTGATGACTTGTGAACTCTGGTTTTGGTTATTAGTTAGTGGAGTGCACAGTAATCATTTCATTTTACCAATGTACCGTTTTTCATAAGATTCTGATTCTTTGCTTCTTAGTCTCCGTATGGCAGTAATTTTCTTATTTATAAATGAATTTTCTTCTTGGACTTTTTATTTTAATTATTACCGCAAGGCTTGAAAATAGAGGTGCTGTTGCGGTCACTCTTTTTTCTGCAGTTACATAATGCTTTTGGATGTTTAAATTATAAATTGTTCAACTCAAAAGCCTAGTTATCTTTCGGATAGATGTGACAGAGCGTATTTGTCAACGTGTTAGTTGGTTAACTCATTGTTTCTCATGCTCTTTCCCAATCATCAGATAGTTTGAGTTTGCGTCACCGGATTTCATCCCCTTTCTGATTTTCTGAACTACACTTTGTTGCATCTGCAGGAACTAGTTTGATGGGCTGGAGGGATTAGCTTAATTGCTTTCAGATAATTGGATTATAATATATATGGTCCATATGATGAGCTTGTGTATGTATAATATATGGAGCTGTAACGTAATTCTGATGAAGTTGCAATAAGTGAAAAACTTGTGCTTCTCTGTACCTTTTTAAATATAAAAACTAGTGAACTGTTCGTTAGCTTATCATTCGTTCATTTACATAGAACATTCGTTGATTTGCTTATCCCCTCAGTCCAGTAAATGATGCCACAGAACATTTAGGGGTTGTTTGCAATCACAATATATATATATATATATATATATATATATATATATATATTTAGGGGTGGCAATTCGGATGGGTCGGGTAGGTTAATGTTGGGTTGAGATAGGAATATAACACAAAATTTTGCAATCCTAACCCAACTCATGGCCTGTTAAACTCATGAGATCTCAACCGTAATTTAGTTGGGTTCGTGTCAATCCGAGTTGATCTGTTTTAAATTAGGTCAACTCATTAACCTGACTATCCATGACCCAACCTATCTTAATTACTTAAATTTATTTTTCATTCTTCATTTTGTAAAATCTTTTCTTATTAAAATTTAGCACTGAAATATGGCAATCTCCACTTGGTAAATAAGGAGGAGAAAGTAACAAGATGTTGCATAGAAAATAATTTAATAAAATGGTTTGATATGTCTCAAAAGAAAAAAAAAATGCTCTAATGTCCGTATCAAAATTCAATCTCCAGAACTTATAAAAGAAACTCAGAGTACTTAAAAGAAAGTAATAAAAATCTAATCTCCAAATTTAAAGAATGAATTCTTAGTAGTAATAATAATCATAGAATTTAGAAAATAAAATTGAATTGCTAAATTTGTTATAGAGAGATTTTAATATTTTGTCACAATTTTAGAGTATGATCACATCATGTGATGATTAATAACAGAATTCAATGTAAATAGAACTAAATAAACAATTAAGAACAAGGCATTTACTAATAAATTTTAAATTTGTTATAGATGAAATTCCGTATATAAAACTAAATTTGTAATGGGTTCATTACTTAAAGGTATGCATTCTTAATTCTTATAGATATGGTTGGCTGCGTACAAGATACACGTTTGGAATTTACATTAGAAATTATTGAGTTCATTTCTTACTCTAGTTTATTTAAATTTTATTTATAAGAATATACTATAAAAATATTTGATAAAAAATTTCATTCAATATTAAAATAAATCAATATAAAATTTCAATGAATTCAAATAAACGATTAAAGAAAGAAGATAATCAAAATACTTTTTTGGAGAGAAGAAGAAGATGATAACTAACATAAATATAATTTTTCATTCAAATTAACTTTTCACTTATTTAAAAGATTTAACAATCTCTTATCTTTAATCTTTAAGTATCTAAAAATTTTTGTATGTTTAATAATTAAAAAAATTCCCTATTCTCTTTTTCATAAATATAGTTTTTTCATTCAAGTTGACTTTTTACTTTTTAAAAAGATTTAACCATCTCTTATCTTTAATTTTTAAGTATCTATAAATTTTTGTATGTTTAATAATTAAAAAAATTTCCTATTCTCTTTTTCATAAATTTTCCTATATTATATTATTAATGATTAATTATAACCCTTCCAAATGTTATGATTTATAATTTATACTCAATATATTTTTCTATAAACAAGAGGGAAAGGAGAAAAAAGGATAAAAAAAAACAAAAAAAATGATTTGGGTTGAGTTGGGTCAGGTTGGGTCGGGTTGTCGGTTAACCCATAAATGAAATCGGGTTGTCTGGGTAACCCACGGGTCAACCCAACCCAACCCAACCCAACCCATCCTTTTCGAGTTGCTTTCGGGTTCGATCCATTTTTTACCCAACCCATAAGCTCTCAACCCTAACCCGCTTTTTCGTGTTGAGTTCGTGTTGGGTCGTCATGTTACGTCAGAAATTGCCACCCCTATATATATTCTTGCTTCTTTAAGTGAAAAAGAAAGTTTGGGTCTTTAAAGTAAGTGAAATATATGGGTGTTAGAGGGTCTTTATTTTCTTCTATTAGGATAGGAAATGATGTTGGCACTCTACATTTTTATATTGGTGCTCCATACTCATTATTTTAGTAAGAGAATGACTAAAATATCCACTAATTTATAAAATATTATTTATATTATTTTGTATTCATTTATTGATGGTGAAATATTGGAAAACATTCTATAAAATATATACCCACAAACACACGTACAAATGCACTCTCTTGAAATAAAACTCAACAAGTAAAATAAACAAATCATTGAGTACAAAAATAAAATATAGTATAATTCAAAAAAGATAGTGTATTTCTATTAGACATGTAAAAGTTGAACTTAAGCGTTTCTTAAATATTTATGCCTTCAAATAGAGTTTCGACCAATTTATCTAATTCTTAATCCTGCCACAAAGAAAAAAAAAACAAAAAAAAGAGGAAAAATAACAAGAATAAATAATCTTTATATAAAGAAATAAAGTACACTAATTGTTATTTTTTATTTGATTTAGATTTTTCTGCTCTTGTTTATTGCTGTTGAGAAGTCAATAAGATGATTTGATTTTCCACGCTACGTTGTAGCTATTGCCCCATCAAATCGAAAATAAGGTGAATGGATGGTAATTTAGGATAATTTTGTCCAACAAATCAAATTAAGTGATGCTTAAAAGATAATAGGGTATTTTAGTCAAATGTTTAAAGCTAAAAATTAAAGTGGAGTACAACTATGCCAATATAAAAATTTGAAGTATTAATATCATTTCCCTTAACTTTTTTCTTGTTAATGGTCATTCAAGTAGGGCTTTCAATGGGTTGGATTTGCATCAAATTTGGAAAATCTGAATTTGAATTTGATTGGTTTTTTCAATATCAGAATCTAACCAGAATTTAACAGAATTTATGTTCGTTGTTATCAAATTCATATTCAATAAAATATGAAATATTCATTATTCCCAAGTCCATATTTGATAAAAAAATATGAAACCTCATAAAAAAATTCCGACCCAATAATAACTTAAAAAATTGAAGTTTTAAAATCAAGTAAACAACAAAAAAATTATTCCTTATGTAAAAATTAAAATTAAATAACGTTGAAAAATATTTTAGGATTATAGAAATATTATTTTGTAAGAAAAATTACTTTAGAAAATAAAGAACAATGCATTATTAATTATAATGGTATATATACTATATTCTATTCAAGTGTCCTTATTAATATTATATGCATGATATCATATATTTAATAAAATATATTATTAAAATTTGGATTTGGATTTATAGCAAATCTAATCGCTTGATTCCACATTAGATCCATTTATCTTAGTTTATGGATAAATCTAATTCATCAAATATTTTAATTGATCAAAGATACTAAAATTTGTATTGAATTCGAATCAAATTCACATTCATACTCCGCTCTATTAACAGGAAATAATTTTTAAATTATCCTATATTTATAAAACTATTTTCAAAATAACCTTCTTTGTAAAAGCTTTTCCTTTTTACCCCTTTTGAATAATAACTTAACTTTTATATTATTATAAAATTTATGATAATTGCTTTATTGCCTATAACCTTTTAGAGTTTTTCTTTAGGTCCATTTAGGTTTTGTTAACTCCTATTTAAAAGAAATGAGGTATATCCCATTTTTCATGATATATTAATTTGATTCTTTCTTGATGTTTAATGGTCAGCAAAATACAGTTTTCTACTGTTCTCTCTATTTCCCAAAGTTCTTGAAGGTCTATGTCCAATTGGTCTAGATCTTCAACATATTTATCAAGAATTTCTTTATGAATACTTTTATTGATTAAATAAAAAACATAATCTTCTTTATCGTTATATGTGCCAATAGTTATTTGTAATTCTTCAGGTAAAATATCTAGTGCTTTTAAAATTGTTATCTTTTGTTTACAATTTCTTTTTCTTTTAAATAAATTCTTTATTAAATAGAAATTTGTACCCATTTTATGATTACTTAACATCAAACATAAATATATGCTGGTAAAAAGATAATTCACATTGAAGTACTCTAAAACTATATTTTCATAAATCACGAAAGGAAATCTTAATATCTAAACTTTTTAAAAATATATTAACTCCCTTTTAGTCGAAAAACTATAATCCTCCTAGGACTCGTCTTCTTCACCTTAACAAGGCTGACTGGTCTTTGACAAAACGCCCTCCTGGCTTCATGGGACTTATGTTTCCAACGGTTGCTGTCTCAAACGGTGCTTCACTACGGCCTTTTAGGATTTTGAGATTTTGAAGAAGAAGAGAGATATAAGTTTAAAAGATTCTTATATAAGAATTTCACACTTGAATCTATGAAAATAAAATGGTTTTATTTCCTTCAAAAGGAGATTTATACAAGCATTTTCTAAAAAGGATTACAAGGATTTATCTAAGGCTTGTTTTTTCTTTGATTCTTTTTTCTCATATTGTTTTGCTGATGATTCTTTTTTTGATGCCCTAGAACTGAAAATCTAAGACCAATTTATAGAGTTACAAAACAATCTATTCGGACTTCAAAGTTTTATTTCGCATCCAATGTCGCTTTCTTTATGAGCTGGAAACACGTCTTCTTTATCTTCACGTGAAAAAAGCTGTTTGCCACAATTCTTTAGTGGGTAATGATGTCATGACTTTCGTCACTTCCGTGATATGATGCAAGTGCTTACATCATGACTGATCACAACATTCAATAATTCTGCATGCCTTCCATTTAGTATCAACTGTGCAAAAGAATTGATGAGTTATGAACTTATTTATGAATTCCTTTAACAATGGAGATTTTATTTGTCCTCCTTTCTTTAGCAGAATCCAATTGTCAGCTTGCATAAGAGTCTCACACTGTCGCTTCCCATAACTGCTCAGCAATTGAAGAAATCGGTTTTATTCCAAGAGCTCGCCTTTCAGTAATCCAAGATTTAGTGAACTTGAAAGACTGAAAACTCTTTATTCTGGTCTCGATCTTTAGATTAGTAGTAATCACATCCATAGTGATCATATGTTGAACCTCGTGCCAGATATATTTCTCAGGTTATGGGGATATAGAGTAGAACTTGAGAACAACTTTTCTTTCTTTAGAGAATTTGCTAACTTGTGATTTAAAAAGGTCATCAAATTCGGATATCTCTTGGCAATCTGGATTTACATAGATCAAATCGAGATAACCATAGCTCGCCAGTTGGAAGACTTTATGTGGATCTGCTCCAAACATAGTTGTAAACCTTGGATAGATACTACTTCTTTTAGAATAAAATAGAGATTTGGTATTCTTCCATTGATATGCTTCCTCAGAAACTTCTTTGTATTCTTTTTCCCATTTATTTGTGGGAATCAATTCTTCTTCAAAGCTCTTTTTATCAGGGTTTTTAAAACTGTTGGATTTATCAATTTTTACTTCAATAACCTCAGACTCTTCTTGAGATTTTGAAGTTTTATTTTTATTTTTCATGGAGTCAAAGACTTCTTTATCAGAAATAGGCTTTTATTTTGAACTCTAGAGGACTCCGCCTTTTCTTTTCCTTTATCATTCACTTTTTTCTCATCACTCATTTTTTCTTTATTTTTATTTTTTATATCAAAAAAATTGTTTAGCTTGTCTTGGATCTATAAAGATCTAGTCAGACCTTCTCGAGAGACATCTATCATTATTTTTAAATTAGATTCAACCAATTCTTTAAGAGCATTGCTTACATCAACCATGTCTTGGCAAACCACGACAAGAACAACAATCTCTTCGTTTATCTCATTCTCTTCTTTATCAAGATCCATTCTCTTTATGATTTTCTCCTACAAAATAAGATGATCTAAATCATCAATACAATTTTAGGGAAATTGTCACCCATCAATGAATTTGAGAAGTCTTTACTACCGACCATTAGACAGTGGACTAGCTGTATGTATAGCGCATACAATCGATCTATATGCATTTAGAGGGAAATGCACACCCATCTCATCCATTTTAGAGTTGGAGAACTCATTCTTTTCCAAATTCGGTGTTTTAAGATATGAAATTGGCTAGAAATTTTTTTGAACCTTTTATGTACTCTATTTTGAAGTTATAAAAGGATAGAAAAACTTGCCATCTATGAAGTCTTCTGTATTGGGGTGTTTTTGGTAGTTTATTGAAGACTAAAGACGATATTTGGGTATTATCGGTTTGGACTTTAAAATGTCTTTGATATAGGAAGAGAGAGAATTTCTGGATTCCTTTTATGATGGCTAGAAGTTTTTTCTCATGAGTTGTATAATTGATCTCAATAACTCAGTTTGACCGAATGTACAACTTGTATACCTGCATATCTCATTGAGATCGGATTTTAAGAAGTGCAGCCCAATAAAGATCTGAAGTATCTGTTTGTATTATCAATTTATCTTTTTCATCAGAAAGTTTTAATTCAAGCAATGTTTACATTCTTCTTTTAAGTTCTTTACAATCTCGGTATGTTGCTCATTCCAACCTCTAGTATTATTTTTTTGAAACAGTTTTTGTATTTCATGCTTCTTTTTAGCAAGATTTATAATAAATCCCTCAGCATAATTTAAACAACCAAGGAACTTTACAATTTGATTCCTATTTTCAAGCTTATTAGGAAATTCACAAATTTTTCTTGCTATATGGGGTTGAAGTTTTATTCCTTCTTTGTTTATTTTTAACCATAAAAATTCTATTTCTTCTTTACAAATTATAGCTTTTCTTTCGGATAAAACTACTCCGTTATCTTTACATGCTTTAGTGAATTGAAGTAGATGAGATTTATGTTCTTCTAGTGTATTAGAAGCAATTAAAACATCGTTTACATAAACGACCTAAAAAGTCTTTATATTTATTAAATATTTTATCCATTCTTCTCTGATATATAGAAGGTGCATTCTTTAATCCACATGGCATAACTGACCCTGTGGAGTACTAAAAGCTGTATATTGTATACTTTCAAATTTCATTTTTATTTTCCAAAATCCTGAAGTACAATCAAATTTAGAATGATATTTCTTCCTTTTTACCAAATTAATTAAAACTTCTTTATTAGAAAGTTAATCACTATCCGATCTAGTGAAATGATTTAGCCTTTTATAATTTATTACCATTCTAGGTTTTCCACATTTTTTTTCTCAGCTTCATTTTCTACCATAAAGGCTATACTACTAAAAGAACTATTACTCCTTCTAATTAAGGTGGATTTTTATTTAATAATTCTTCTATTTGTTTATCAAATTCCTTTTCTATCTTTTTCTATATATAGGCATAGGTCTTTCTGTTATAATTATATTTTCTGTTAATTCTATCTTCGCTTTTAAATCTGACTCCTTATAAAAATCCAGAGGATGATCATTATAGTTTTCTTCTTAGTTTTTTTGTTACATCTTCAAGAGATATTGTTTTTATTGTTATGTTATTTATTTTTATTGAAATTTTAGCATATGGACTACCAAACTTCGCTGGCTGAACTCTGAACTGTTCATGTATTCGTGGTAACTT
This sequence comes from Petrea volubilis, assembly GCA_026212405.1. Lineage (NCBI taxonomy): Eukaryota > Viridiplantae > Streptophyta > Magnoliopsida > Lamiales > Verbenaceae > Petrea > Petrea volubilis. Next base: position 18,643,266 of record CM047870.1, read on the forward strand.
TAGATAATGATTACATTTTTTTTTAAGATTATATAGTATATATTCTGTGTATAAAACTGAAATTGTTGCAGGACATCATTCCCTAACAATATATCAGTCTCTAGAGAGTTATATTCATAAATAGTATTTATTGTAACTATTTTACTTCCAAGTATAACATTTATTTTCTCAGCCTTTTTATTTATGTTTTCGGTTTGACCCATAACACCCTTTATTTTTATATTTCCATTCTCTTACCATTTATTATAGAGAAAGGATTTAAACAGAGTTATTTCTAATCCATTATCTATTAAAGCACAAGTTGTTATATCTGTATCTTGTACTGTTATTTGTACAAAGACGCTTAAAGGAAAATTAATTCCCTTTATATTTTTTACAAAAGATTTTTATGTTTCAAAATTGAAGTGTGACACCTTATTTCTCTATTTTATAATAATCACATTGATTTAAGAAACTATTACCTAAGATTATATCGTAATAGTCTTCAGTCATATCACTATCTATATAGCAATTTACAATTATTCGTAAATCATCAAAGATGATTGAAACTTGAACTTCTTGATCACAAGTTATTAACTTGCCTTCAAAGTTTTTATATTGAAATATAGTAGAGGCAACTTTTGCAATTAATCCTTTATTTTTATGTTTTGCAATATGATTGCCACTAGCACCAGTATCTATTAATATCTTTGGTCCTAAAATATATTCTTGACCATTAAAATAGTTTCCTTCTATTACCACTGTATTAGTTATATCTTGTTTAGTAAATTCTACATTAGTAAGAGTTGTCTTACTAACACTTCTTCTTGATATAGAATTTTCTCCAAAATCTATTTGTGGAGTTAAACCACTACTAGATCCATATTCTAGTATAGGTTTTCTTTCAATTTTAACTTCATAGTCTTTTATTTCTTCAATTTCTTCTATAATTGGTAATTTTATAGATGTTATATCACGACATTCGTCATCAATTTCTATATAAGGTTTATCTTGATATATTTTACCACAATTACTATTTGAGAAAGCATATATTGCTCTATAGTAAAAGGTAAAAGCTTGACTTTTATCCCTAAGTTTTAAATCTTTTAAAAGTTGAAAATGTAAACTTAAGGTATTATTTATGTTTTGATCATTTATATCAACACTATATTTAGGATAACAGTCAAAACGAAATTGTGAATATATTAAATTTCCTTTAACTGTTCCTAAGTGACTATTTTTAGCATCTTTAAACGTGTGGTCATGTAGTGAAATAACCATAGGACTATCTATTCCATCTCTAAATAATGTTTTAACAAGGATTTGAATCCTGACGAGATAAACATATTTTATCTTTCTCCTTACCTCTTTATTTTTTATCTTATTTAAAGCTTGATTTATTGAGGATTTTGTTAGCAAATTTAATCTAATACGCCCTTTTGTATGTTCTACATTTATTGATCTTTCTACTGCATGATAATCATATATATATTTTTTTCTCTTTTTATTAAATTACTAAAGGCTTTTAAAATACCTTTTGTAGGATTAGTAGCATCTAGTGTTAATCCTTTTATTTTTTCTAAAGTTTCTTGATTATAGGTTATTCTTTTAGCATAACCTTTTGAACCTTGATAAACCTCTATTTCTGTATTTGATTCATTAGCTTCTATTATTTCAGTATTCATATTCTAATTTACTGGAATTTTCTTCTTCTTTTATGTACATTTCTTTATCAAAGTAATTTTCTATATCTGAAACCTCAAATAATTCATCTTGAATTTCTATAAATTCAACTTCTATACTTCGAATCTTTTTAGGTTTTTTACATTCAGGTGATTTATGTCCTACTTCTCCACAATTCCAACACTGACATTGTGAAGGATTTTTATTTCTTTTATAGTTAGATTTTCTTTTAAAATATCTTCGTTTTGGTTTTATATTTTTCTTTTGAAAATTATTATATTTTTTATATTTCTTTTTATGAAACCTTCTTTTTTTTTATTACTTCTTTCTTTATTACATCCCCATTGACTGGGAACCTCGAATTCATTACAATATAAATGTGAAATTTTTTTAGTTCTTCTATATAAATCTTGAGATTTACATAATTTACTTAATTTTGGAAAAAGAAAACTAATCCTTCTTCCTAGAGTTAAGCTTGAATCTTTATTTTCTTCCTTCCATTTATTCATTATATATTTATTCCAAGGATGTAGAAGTTATAAGAAGTACATATTAAGATATATACTTTGATCTTCATTACTATAATATTGAATATAGTAATATTCTTTAAATTCACATGTATATCTTTTAAGGTCTTTCATACTACAAATTCTAAGGTTTATTAAATTAGTTCTAGCTTCTTCTTTTTCTTTAGAATTTTCTTTATCAGGTTCTTGCCAATTTTCTCTTAGAAATTCACTAGAGAGATAGGCAACCAAAACTTCAATTCTTTTATATGTATTATCTATTAATTTAGTCTGTACATTTCTTTTTATTAAAGTTTTAGTGTTTTCAGTTAAACCTTGTCACCAATTGAAAACAATACCATCAAATGTAGCAATTAAATAATCTATTTGCCTGTTTGATGTCCAAGTATCATCAGCGTTATATAAAAAGAAAACTTTCATGGTATTTGCCCATGAAATTAAAGCTTTTTCAGTATCTTCTTTACAATCTAAATTTAATTTAGAACCTCCATGATTTATAGGTTCACTATAATTATTATTTGGAGTGAATTTATCTAATTGTTTTTTATATTTATCTTTCCTTAGATGATCATAATATTGTCTTTTATATTTAGGAATAGGCATCATATCCGATTCTCCTAAATCCATATCTTTTGGTTTTATTGTACCACTTGGGCCTCTAGTTGTATTATTTGTGTTTACTAACACTTCGTATTCTTCTATTTCGGAGAGATCTATTTTTTCAGAATCCTATTTTTGTAGGTGAATTAGAAGATGAAGCTATATTTTTCCCTTTATCTTCTTTTTTAAGAGCTTCTTCTTCAACAATAATTCTAGGCAATTCAACATTTATCATATATGCATCAAAGGAATTTGGATTTTTCTTCAGACAAGTATCTTTTATTAAGTCTTCAATATTTGAATTACAAATCTTTAAGATTTGAACCTGAGTTTTTAATTCTTTAAGTTCTTGAGTTAGAACAAAGAGTAGTTCAAATATTCTATTCATCCCTTTAGTTAATTCTTCAATATTGTTATCTATTTTATCGATTTGTATTTCTTATATTTGTCCCAATGTATTTGAGCATTTTGTTGGGTATCTTTTATTTTTTGTTTACAACTTTGCATTTTTGCTTTATTTTCTTCTGTTTTGATGTGTTCATATTCTCTATGATACTCATCAAGGATTATATTTAAACTTAAAATTAAGTTGATACATTGTATCCATCTTTTAAGATGTTTATTAGTCTTCATGCTTGACTTAGCACTTCAAGAGCGTCATTTATTTGTTTTATTTTTGTATACAAATATTGAATTCTAAAAGAATTTATTCTGTGATAAACTGAATTCATTGATAAGATATAATCCAATTCTTTTTGATAGTTATTTAATTCCACTCGAAGTCTTTGCTGAGTATAACCAGGCATTACTAAGTAGAATCATTATAGCTCTAATATACTTACAAGTCTCTATCTTTCCATTCAACCGTTTCTTTATTTTTGAATTTAATCTGTCAATACAGATCTGATCTATTCTCTTCTCTAGAATTTTATATCTCTTGTATTTCTTGTCTATGTACTCAAAGCCTTCAGTGTACATAAACAGTTGACTCTTCATACTGAAAGGCAACTGCCAATCAGTTTCATAACAAGGAAAATCACAAGATAAACATTCAAAATTTAAATCATCGCTATCTAAATCTTTATAAAATTTACGTAAATAATTTAATAACTCATAGGTTATTAAAAAGTTTATTATTGAAATTTTTATTAAATCTAAATATTTCATATTTTCATATGAATCTTATGGTTCTGATACCAGTTAGAGACGGGGTTTTACTTTATTTACTTTATTAAATTCAAGAATTTTATTAAATAATATTAAAACTTTACGACTTAAAGACAACATATCTTAGGAGATAAGATTAATGTTCTAAAAATAATCTGGAAAATTATGATAAACTTTTTATTGTCTTGAAATGATAAAAAAAAAATTTATGAGGGGTTTTAGTGAAATAAGCAATAAAATGTGGGTTTTAAAGAAAACATACTGGCCCACATGAACAGTGAGGCCGAGATTTGAAAAGATAATCAGGATCATTTTATAAAATATTTTTAAAAGTGAATTATTTTTAAAATTTTGAATTCAAACGGGTATAGAATAAAAATATTCTCCTATTAACAGCCCTACATTCAAGTGCACCACTGTTAAATATTTGACAACAGTGGCACGCACTTCTTGGAAAGGTCATATTGAAAAATTTTATCCCATGAATGGACTTATTACTCGAAAGGTCAAATCAACGATTGTGTCTTATCAATTAGCGCCCAAATTTGAATAGTGAAAGAACCTAAAGATCAAGATAAAGATTACACAAGAAAATTTCGTATGAATTGGGTGTCGGTTATGCAACCAATTATGATCAAAATTACACCATATTGTATATGCATTAAATAAAAATTATTCGTGATTGTTTGCATAAATTTTAGCATTTTTTTCCTTGATGTGGTTACTCAGGGTTCAAAATTATTGAGTTCGATAAGAAAACATTTAAGTTGAAATGAGTTTCATGCATTTAGCACGGATGTGCCAGTGTGCAAAAACATACAAGTTGAAGTGTTAATGATTTGAAGTGAAAATGATTTGCGCCTAGACTTCTATTTGTAAAACGACTGAGTCGGAGTAGGCAAATACTATTCCTGAGGTTCTACTTGCCTACAACTTAATATAGGACTTAACAATTCAATACTTTAAGATTCGAAAAGGGTCTAAAATATTAAAATGAAAAAGTGCATTGAGAGACGATCGCTACTCGACTCTAGACTTTACAAAATTTAGCTATAAATATGTGCAATGATGACACGGGCCATATCTATGACCGAAGTGCATTGCGAGACTATTGGGAATTCTGACTACAAATCAGCGGCATTGGTGACTCCATACTATGGCTATGTGTGAATGCGTTGAAAGATTGTTCAATCCAACAAGCATTGATGACTCTAGCTACACTCCTTCATGCATGCGCTCGATATGAATGCGGGATTCTACGTTACCACATTGATATCTCACTTCGAACCAAGCCCAATCTAAGTGAGTAATGACTATGACCTCGTGATGCTATAGAGTGAATGCATTGATAACCTTATCTCGAGCCAAACGGACATGGCTACTAACACTCATATAACGGTTTTCTACCTACTAAACTAAAGTTAATCTTTGTTTCATTAAGCTAAAAAATTAGAGAAATGTTGACTTCTTGACCTAGAGAATTGTTGTTGTTGTTTGACATTGTGTTGTGTGTGTGGGAAAAATGACTCTAGCTCCCTTTTTATAGGCTTTTAAGCTAGAACCACTTCCCCCTTTATTTTGGAGTTAGATAACTTGTCTTGACTGGATCAGTCGAAGTGAGCGGTTCTCCTTATTTTTTGATTGCGGTAGATATGCCACTTTATTTGAATTTCAAGTTTCCAGCGTTGCTTGGCCTTTATTTTAGGTATGTTAGTTATAACAACGCCTGATTTTAGCCAATCTTATTACTAGCCTAACAACCCCTAAAAACAAAAGTTTAATTTTGACTTTATTACCTTTATTGTTTTATCTTTTTCTGCTGTTTGGGCTCATGGGCCTTTCCAAATATTTTGGCTTGGGCCTCTAACATGGGGTACCCTACACGTGTCGAAGTGATCTAGGCCTTATTAATTTATTTCAGCACGACGAAAAGAACCAAAATCAGCCCACTCCGAATTAATATAAAATTTCATTTTTGAGCCCAAATAGTGATCTTGATCATTTAGGTGCATGAGATTTGAAATATAAGAATTTTCCAATTACGCATGCATTGATGGAACTTAGAATTTTGAAGAGCTGGGCACGCGCATCAACATTCAATATAACAACATGGAGTTGCTGAAACTGGAAATGAAAGGAAATGGGTGCCTTTATAAGAGGCTCTATTGGCTGCATTGTATAATTTTGAAATGAAATTGAACACTACATGTTATCTCATAAATGCAGTAATTCAGAGTTCTGAGACAGAGTTTACGGCTACGTAATTGAAGGGCCCCAAAATTTAGTTTTTCTATAGATGTTTGGAAACAAATGTTTATTCTCAACTTGACATTTGACAAGCCTGATCTAAAAATCATGTGACGAGTCTTTCTATAATATTCATTCAAAAGCGAAGAGTCCAAATCTAAGGACATAGATAGTGGATATCTATTCACGCGACTTTTATGGATAATCCACATGGTATCAATTTGGTCATGGATTTTACTCATGCTGTCATGCACTAAATAACGAGATTGTAAAACATTTATTTATTGAGAAAGTAATTAAAAGAAGTAGCATAATCTCCACCATTTAATGTATGATTGAAGCCTAAAGCGTTTTTAAATTGTTGAAAATGGAGATGGAGGATAAGTTGGTTGGTGTTTGCATAAATTTCGACAGCCACATCTACATGGCCATCCAAAGTTCGAAGTCACTGAGTTCGATGAGAAAACAGTAAATTCGAAATGGGTTCTTGTGTTTGAGTACGGGCGTGCCAGTGTGTAAGAATACACAAATGGAAGTCTTTGATGATTCGAAGTGAAAAAATGCGATGCGCCTAAAACTTCTATCCAAAAAACGACTGAGTTGGAGTAGGCCAGCCCTACCCCTGAGATTCTACACCTCTACAATTTAATGTAGGACTTAACAATTTAGTACTCTAAGAATCTAAAAGGGTCAAAAAGCTTAAATCGGAAAGAAAATATATTTAGAGACGATAGCTACTCGCCACTTGTACTTTACAAGACTTGACTACAGACACATGCATTGATAACTTGGGTCATATCTATGACTAAAATGCATTAAGTAACTCCTAAAAGCTCTAGCTACTAGTTGACCATATTGATGACTCCGGCCATATCTATATGTGGATCAAAAGTTGTTCACTCCTACGAGCATTGATTGATTCCGTTTGCACTTCTTCTCATGCATGCGCTCGATATGGATGCGGGATGGCCCCATCCGAGTGAGTAATGGCTACGACCTCGTGATGTTACAGAATGAGTGCATTGATATCCTCACTTCGAGCCAAATGGGATATGGCTGCAAACATTCATGTAACGATTTTGGCTATCTAGTGAACTGAAGCTAATCTTTGTTCATTTAGACTAAAAAAATCAATGAAGTGATGACTTCTTGATTGAAAGAGTTGTTGTTGTGTTGGTTGATTGATTAATCGTTGGATGTCTTTCAAATGGTGAATCCAGCTTCCTTTTATAGGCTTCAAATTACAATTGAATTCGTTTATTCTTGGAGTTGAATAACTTATTCAAGCTTAGCCATTCGGAATGAATCCGATTGGCCACCCTTATTTTTTGGATATGGCAGTTATGTCATCCTATTTGAATTTCAAATTTCAGCAACACATGGCCTTTATTTTAGGCATGTTTGTCTATCCTTTAACCATTCTATTATTTTCCCCCCAACAACCCCTAAAAGTGAGGGGTTGGAATTTGACTTTATTATTGTATTTATTTTATTTTCTATTTTCCTACTGACTGGGCCATGCACCTTCAACTCATTCCGACCCGGATCTCTAACATGGCTTGTTCCGCACGCGTCGAAGTGACCTGGGCCTCATTAATTCATTTCGGCATGGCGAAAAGGACCAAAATCAGCCCACTCCGAATTTATACAAAAATTTATTTTCGGGCCCAAACGGTTGGTTAATGCAATAAATTAGAGATCACAAGATCTTCTAGTCATTGGAACCGAATGAGCATTTAGAAACAAATTCAGGAGGCCTCATTTTCTTTTATAGGTTTTTCTTATATGTAACTAAATAATATTCATTAATCGCGAATAGAAATTAGGAAAATCAAAACACCATATAAGAGAGAGTCTACCTTCTTTAACCTCTGTCATTTCGATTCAATAAAGTGTCGAAACAAATACATTGAGTTAAAATTCACTAAAAAAAAAGGAAAATCTCATTTGATTCATCACCTCTTAATTAATATTGAAGAGATGAAGACTAAGAAGAAGAAGAAAACAAATAATTACAAAGTTGAATAATTAACTCAACTGGCAATATATATATATATATATATATATGAGCCACATAGTTTTTCAAGATTGGTTGTTCCAAAGCTCAGCATTTTTGACTTTAGAAACACTCTCCAACACTTCAAAAGGAACAATGTCCCCCGTTACCACCACCATCTTCGTTTCCAAGTCTATTTGGTACGAAGTCACTCCTGTTGTTCATCATAAATATTTTAATTAGTGATAATTTAAAAATAAAATAATACTCAAGATTGTTTTTTTAAAAAGACCCCTCAATCTATTAACATTACAATTACACCCTAATGCCTAATAGATAAAGAAGTTTTTTGTAATTGGAGGAACTAATACGCAGCGCTATTTGTAAGACAAAAGTAAATCTTAAAGTGGTTCATAATCATAATTTGGATTTATTTTATTTTTCATCCCTAAAGTTTGATCCAATTTAATGTCGTCTTTCTGTTGAGTTTTTCGTTAAAAATCCTAATACTATATACAATTTGTCTCCTTACAAAATAAAAAAATATCAAAAAGCTCGCCAAACAAAAGAAAGAGCTAAAGAACCCCTTTGAAATGCAAAATATATACATTAACTTATAAAATATATTAAAAACATATTTTAACTTTTATTAAAATAAAAATAAATTTCTTCTCAAAAAAATGGAAAAAAAGAGAGGGTCAGCGAGAGCGAGAGAGAGAGAGAGAGAGCATTTCTCTCTCAATCTCTCTCATGGTGACTTTGTATGTGTGTGTGTGTGTCGGTGTACCCCCATCGTCTCTATAGATTTGAAGCCCCAGTTTCTCTCTCTTCTCTCTATCTTCACTGTCTCTCCTCTCTCCCCCCATTTACTCGATCTATTTCTCTCTCTCTCTCTCTGTGCCTCTTTCTCCCTCTCCCTCCTTCTCGATCTATCTCTCTACGATCTCTCGTTGTCCCCGCCATAAATCAATATTCTCAGATCCATCGAGCCCTCCCAACTCCCTCTTTATCTTGGTGAGCATTTCTCGTTCAATCTCTCTCTGGTAGTGACTCTCTCTCTCTCTCTCTATGACCTCCTCTTTTTCCCCATGTTTCTGAGAGGAAATATAAATTAATTTTAATAAGTGTAACATATGTTTTTAATATGTTTTATAAGTTAATGTATATATTTTGTATTTCAAAGGGGTTCTCTAGTTTTTTCTTTTGTTTTGGGGGCTTTCTGGTATTTTTCTATTTTGTAAGGAGGCAAATTGTATATAATATTAAACATAATAGACATACGACATTGAACAACCGATTGTAACGTGAGAGACTAAAGTTGATAGTATCTAAAATTGAAAATCAAAATCCAATTGGGGTCAAATGTTAGAGACGATAAATAAAATAAACACCTATAATTTTAAAATTTTAATAGATGGAAGGTAATTTTTGTAATTGGAATAAATATAAGGGGAATTTGTGCAATTATTCCTTTTAATTATGAATAAATTGATTAGGATTACCTAGCAATTATATGTCCAGCCATGATAATCTTGCAGACTTTACTACAAATATGACCTTTAATAGCTGTTTCATTTATCAAAATGACACTCGGAGTATAGAGAGAGACTTGAACAAAAAGCCTCCACAACTGTAGTTTCGAAAGAAGAAAATAATAATTTTTTGTTTGCAAAATGGCTTCAAAATATACAATTTCAATGCATTCTGTAGACATTTTAATCGTCAGATTTTTTTTTTTAAAAAAAAAAAACTGAATAACTTTTAGAAGTACTTTTTAAAAAATAAACTGCCCTCTTAACTTGTTTTTGTGGGCTAAAAATATTATGGGTGTTCTAATAAATAAATAAATGGCCCAACAAATCCATATGATTTTTTGAAGTGAGACTTTGAGAGTTAGAATTTGATAAAGAAGAAATTAGTTACCTTCTAACTTGGAAATGTGTTTCTCTACTTTTCTTGCGCAGCCATTGCAGTGCATTGAAACTCTCAACACCACCATCTTCATATATAGATCAAGATCAAATCTAGTCTTTAAGCCTGGAAAGAAACCGGGTCTGGGTCCCGGCCGGTCTTGGCCCGGCCCATTTAAGGTAAATTCTTATTTAAATTTAGGGACACGAAATACTACCTACTTGGATATATGTTCAAGTGGTGTATACACTGTTGGTTCGAACATGATGATGTCACAATTTTATCTTTTGACATCATAATGTATAGATGCAACGACTAATATACCACTTAGATATATACTCAAGTAGTAGCATCTCATATTCTTAAATTTCAATATGAAAACAATTTGAAAATGATGACATGTCAATAGGGAAAGGAAACAAAGGCCCAGAGAAGAGCAGGTGCAGTTTGGCCGTATTCGTCACAATTTCTACTACACATGGAAACATTTGGATTCTAAAGACAAAAGAAGTTGATGAAAAATGAAAAAAATAAAAAAATAATAAAAAAGAGAGAATGAAATACACCGTACTATCATTTAGAAGGAGAGACCAAAAAAAAAAAAAAAAAAAAACCCTTTCATATTTTTCTTCCTAAATTCAATTACCAACATACTGTTAATAAATCCGAAATGAGCCTCCCTCGAAAACGACCCTTTCATTGATAGAAAATTTGTTGCGAATAAATCCCATCATAAATATAAAGTATTTTTGATAGATTTATAACAAAACTCAATTAAAATAATACATACCAAAACAAAGGCACTTATATGAATGATTTGTGACAAACAAAATCATCGCACAACTATGACTATATTTTGCGATATATTATATCTTTTCAAATTTATGATAAATTATTTCGTTAGTGAAAGCCGAAAGGGGTTATTTCTTATAGTTAAAGCACCCTTGACCATTAATTGGGGGGAAAAAAAAGATAGAAAGAACACAAAACATGGACCTTGGGCATCAGGTTCAAATATTTGCAGTAGAATATGATCCAAACATCACTTTCCAAATATTTGCAGTACATCTGATCCGATCCACTTAATAAATGAAAACAAACCAATTGAAGATAGTAATTACCTTAGGCTTTAACTGGAAGGCAAGAGTAGGGGGTCCAGCAATAAGATCCTTAAGCTTCAGTGGAGGATTTGCAGGTTTGCTGGCAATATTGATCAGTGGCTTATTTTCTTCTTCTTTTTCATTATTATTGTTCTTCACACAGAGACAACAAGAGGCATATGCAGAGCCTGGAAACAAGCACAAGCGATCCAGTGCTCTGCCACACCCCACCTTCCTCATCTCACTGCCTGCTACTCTGCTGCTTTATTTTTCTTTCTATGCCTGCACTTATAAATAATGCCCTTTTTTTTTCCACTCTAAATTATTATATATAATTTTTTTTAAGAAAAAAATAATTGTATATATTATTGTACTTACTGTGTCATCACAATATTATAACAATAATGATTTTCTTTTTGTTTTGTTTTGTTTTGTTTTTTTTTTTCTTTTTCAATGTATCTCAGTATACCTGATCATAAACCAAGTGAATTATATATTGTAATTTGAGTGATCTATCCGTAGGTTTTGAAACTATTTCAAGGGAGGGGCCAAGTTTTGTCGCGCATGCCTACTGCGTATGGTCTTTAAAATTTTATTCATAAAATATACCAGATCGGATCTCCTACCCCATAATAGTGCCCAATCTTCTGTCTCACATCAAAGATGTGCGACACGTATAAATTTTGAAGATTTACTTAAGGGCAGAAAATAGATTTACTTACCATATTAGATAATGGGAAAAATACAATTAACGGACTAAACATTCTGCCATTAAGTAAATTTTTAAGATTTACACGTATCGCACATCTAAAATGTGGAACAGGGAATGAGACACTATTATGGGATAGGGGATCGGATCTGCATTCTCTCTTACTATCTCTATATCTCTGTCACTATACATACATATATGCATACACAATATTTTCTCTCTCTCTCTCTCTCTCTCTCTCTATGTATATATATCAATAAATACAGATTTAAACCAAAAATGCACTTGATTTTTATGAATTTAAAATTTCTATACAAATCCATTATATATCTAAACAAAAGATTTCGTAGCACGTGGATTTGAATTTCGATGAATTTCAATTCATTCATTTTAAATTTCCAATCAAATTTAATTAATTCTTCAATCGAAATACAACCTAGCATTCTTCCTCTAAATTTTTACTCAAATTCAAATAATTCCATCCAAAATAATTGCATTCTTGTTTTCTTAAATTAATAAATAAAAGGAGACAATAAGTAATCAACATAGAGAAGTAATTAACAACTCTTTCCATCCTCAAGGAATCAGAGAACATGATGAATGGCACTATTAAAACATAGAGAAGGAATAATAATTAGTAGTTTAGTGTGAACTTAATTCCAAAACTACATGCAATGCCATAAATGACAAGGTAAAAGTCAATAAACGTTGGGAGTCCCAAAAGTAAATTACCAAAACCAATGTGGCTGATGTGCGAGATGATATTAGTCAAAATGTGCATATTTCTAGGGAGATGAATCAGCAACCAGCACCTACTATCAGTTAGTCAAGGGATGAGATGCTATATCCGTAAGTAACATTTAGAGTTCAACATGTGTTGGTGGAATTTATTTTATGCACGAATTTGAAGAATATGTTACATACCAAGCCACTCTGTTCTCATAAAATTATAATAAATATTTTGAAACAAAGTTAGAATAATGAAAGGACTAATAATATGAAATGGAGACAATAACTTAACAACTATTTATTTATATATATATATATATATACACATATAGATAAGTATACCCATTGTTTGATAAAAGTACATTTTTCATCTTGTGAGTTGGGTTATTTACCTAATTTTGATTGATTTCTTTTCTCTTTAATTTAAATAAAGGGGAACAATGTGTTCCACTCCACAAATAAGAAAACCTCTTCCAAATTAAATTTCATAAGCAACAAAAACAGCAGCAACATCAAATAACAACAGTATGACAGTAGCAACAGCAATGGCAACGTATAATGATTGAGGAAGTTCACTAATAGAAGTTCTCTCTCTCTCTCTCTTGCATGTTAACAACATTGTATATAAATATATATATATATATATATATATATATATATATATATATATAGGGAAAAAAAGGCCACCAGGAAAATTTTTTTTTGTATTCCATTCAAAACAGTTTGCCAAACTCAAAACCCCAAAGCCAAATTGGACTTTCGGTTCGGTATTGGGCACAAATTGAATTTTCGATTTCGTTTTGGTTTGGTCAGTAAATTGAAATGTACACCCCAACATTTAATCAGTTTGGATTATCTGCTACACAATGGTGCTACATATCCTCCTCCACTCATCAATACGCATCACGTGTATTGGTGATCGGTTTGGGATAAGAAAAGAGAAAAATTTATAATATGGAAAAAATTTTAAATATTCTCTTTCCTTATCTCAACGGTTTACCAATACATGTGTCGTGTATTGATGTGTGGAAGAGGAGATATAGCACTATTTTGTAGTAGAGGATCCGGACTGACATTTAACACCCCCTCCCCATAGGTTCTCGAATCTTCTGTTATATAATCATATTACATCTTCTGTTACACTCATGAATATAAGCCACGTGTATTGGTGAGCGGTCGAGATAAGAAAAGAGAAAAACTGAGATATGGAAAAAAAATATAAAGATTCGCTTTCCTTATCTCGACCGCTCACCAATACATGTGGCGTATATTGATGAGTGTAACAGAAGATGTAACACGATTATATAGCAGAAGATCCGAACCGCCGTCCTCATCCAAAAATAAATAAATAAATAAATAGATAAATAAAAATAAAGTAAAAAAAAAAAAAAAAAACAAATAGATAAAAAAATCTCTAAATTCTGAAATTTCCCGCCAAAATGTGAATTTCCCAGCCAAAATTACTGTATTGTCCGGAGTTGGAGACAGTCATTATTGTTTTAGAACGTGATTTGAACTGAGAATTCAACAAAGAATTGCTGGTAGCAACGTGAACAAAAAGTTCATAAAGGAACAAGTTATCCACCGATGCTAGGACATAAGTTGGAACGGCACACACACAAATATACATATATTTGTATAGTGGAGCCTATCATCTGCCCAATTTGTCTAATGCATGTGATTTCAGATTGTTGTTGCCAGCCCCAATAATAAGTTTTCAGCAGACCTTATAGCTCAGCTCCAGCCTGTGGCCTATGTACCAGACCAAGTTTAATTTTAGATTTTAAGGAACAAATCGGTACATTTTGCGGATCTCCATGCTATGGGTTTCCTAACATTGAGGGGGTGTGTAATTTTGTCTTGAAATATTTTTATGAAGTATTATGAAAAAAATATATTTTAATAATTGTTGGGTCATGTCATGGAATGTTTAGAAAACAAATATAAATTTTGTTTATTTTGAGAAAAAATTTAGTACACACACACATGATTTGGCATATTTTGGAATTGCCACGTGGCGTGTATCACAATAAGGCTCACAAGCTCAATATACATGGTTTGTGGTTGACATGCTCCTCGGGGATAGTTCGAGAAAGGGAGCCCTGATGGGCCGGCCGAGAATGCCAACCATTGAATGGCCCAATCAATTTACCAACGAATAGTTCTTCTTGAGGAGCACCTGATTGACCTCATCGCATGTCACAGGTAGACTCTTTTATCTTGGCAGCGGAGTACATTTTCGGGTCCGTGATGCTCCACAATTTGCACCCAACCTTCGGTCTGGCCTCAATCCATCGCGACTCCTAATGATGACCCATAACACTCTCAAGCTTGGAAGCTTACTAGCATGAACATTTTGAATGCCTTACTGGAACTCAACACTAGGTGCACAACACTCACCTATTCAAATGCTTATTCGCTAGAGGCTCATGTCGCGCATTCCTCTCGTGTCTTAATTCATGACCCCAACTAGCTAGCGCATTGGCCCCGCATCGCCCAAATATTAGGTTTGCTTGCATCTTTTGATGGCAATGGAGCACACTGGCTCCTTATAGGTATCGAGGGTCGCTCGCTTGCCCACAGTGTACGTAATCCTCGTGCTCGGCACTCCTTCGAAGTGCTTAGGCTTCATGTCTTGCCATGGCACATCCTTGTTCATTTCTCGCCTGAGAAGGACCACATATTTTTCCAAGGTTTACTTGTCTTGCCGTTATCTCAAAATTGCCCCGGACGGCTTGCGGGACTAGCTTTTTGGCTCACTGACATCTTACCGACACGTATCTAGCCCACCATGCGGCATTGCCCCCACGACTGTATATCTTAAGCCAACGGACTCTTGTGCACGGTTTGAACCCTTAGCATGTGTATAAAAGTTAGTTTATGAGGCCTTAGAGTGCTTCCCTTGATCACTTAATCAACCTAGAGGTGTGGCCCATAATATCGTAGCTCATGGGGCCTATCGTCTTTCACAAGGCAACATTTGGTCCACAAAATGGCGCCCAACATGGACCCTCCAAGTCCCACGCCGCCCGTTATGTTTTTCTTGATTGGGGACTCAAGACACTCCTATAAGTGCCTAGAGCCTAACCTTGGTGGCAGCCCAAAACCCCAAGGTGTGCACACTTTGTGTGACATGCTATTTTTTTTATTATTAAATACATAACTTGAGCATCATAATAATAATAATAAACAAGGACTAAAATATCTTAACGACACATGTTAAAGATCTAGCAAGAGAAGTGAAAGGCCTTGATCTTGTACAATTGTACGCCAAAAATCTCTAGCTTGATTTAAAAATCTCTACTTATGCAATCCAGAAAATGCCACATGTTCATTAGCTTTAATAAATATCTCAACCTTATGTTTTAATTAATTAGTTGCCACACACCCTAATCTAATGAAGTCTATACACCTAAAACAATACAATATACTTATTTTTGAAGCCAAATGCTATATATACATGTTGAAATCTCTAGTAAACCTCATACACACGCAGGTATGTCCTTTTTCCTTCTTGTATAATTTGCATAGTCGTTTTTTGTTAAGTTATCCCATTGCTTATATATGTATATATGTACATGTGTATAGATATATAATACCCTATGTTAGATTACTATACGATTTTTTAACCAATTCCTAAAGAATATCATAGTGTATGTGCCATTTATGCTTTACCTATATATATATACCTAATACGTGTGTATATATATATGTAAGCGTTTGATGGTTAGTCACTTATATTGTTTATAATACAAGGTGGTCTACATATATTATTATTGGTGGATTAAATATATATATATATATACACACACACACATACTTAAATTCATTTTAATAATTTGTGAATATATATATATATATATATAAATTGGAAACTATTTATATACATATATATTAATCGTTTATATATATTATACACATTTATTAATATGAAGTCATTTGGTAAAATAAATAATAAATAAAGAGGTAATTTTGATGGGTAAGGAATATTGCTCTAATTTCAACCATCAATTGCATAATTTATTTTATTAATTATAGTTGATGATACTTAATAGTAGTTATTTTGTTATAATAACAATGTCAATAAAAATTTATTTTACTTCGGACTAATAAAATTAGTAGGTTAGTATTTCAAGAAAAAAAAAGAGAGAGATATTTAGCTACTTAAACAAAGTGGAGGATATATTAAAAATATACGTTTTAAAAACTTGAGCTTTTAATGTTATTAAAGAAAAGTACTAAAACAAATATTTCTTTCATTCTATCACGCTATTACACTTGCACTCGTATAATTTGACAAAGTGGGTGTTCATTAAATCCATAATAACAATAACATGGTTAAGAATTTAGAATAATTCCATTCCCCATTTTAATTAAAAATTATTTTCAACTTAATATGCTAATCTTAGTCTAGTGCAAATATTAGGTGATTATCAAGTTGATCTACTACAAAATCCCGGTGAGATATAACTAGTTAAGGTGAGAGCCTTTAACCATTCATTTATGGGGCATTGAATTATATGTAGTAAATGATGTTGTATGACAAACTTTACTTGATTTATTGTTCATTTTTTATACCCATTAAATTTATTTGCATTCTAGGCTATTACTTAAAAACTATATATGTTTCTTATATTTGGATTGTAATATTTGTCATTGATATTAAAGATAAATTATTGAACTATTGGAAACTGTGAGTCATATTATAGCGTTTAATATCGATTGACACCCTCAGGGATGCCATTGGGAGAGTCGGGCCTCGGTATGTATATGAGGGATCTATCGGGTGGAACGGATCGATAGTAGAATCCTTTTTGTATGAGACCATACCACAGGATTCAATTTTACATATAGGCAGATGCTGGCTGTAAGAGGTTGGATTGGTGTATTGACCCAAGGATGAGATACACCTACCGTTTCACCGTAGTTGGGGTCATTCCTTGATAGATGACGCATAAGAGTTTTATGATATTTTTACCATCTTGAGTAGTCATAAAGTTGGAGATACTGTTCATGGCTCACTATTGTATTTTTCATTCTGTTCATATTGCATCACTACTCAACCGCTGAAAAAAATTGTTTCACACTACTGCACATTTCATGATGGTTGATTATTTTAATTGATTTTATGAGTCTCATTTCATATCTATATCTATATGTACATATCTGGCCTCACTAAGTCACTTGGACTTACAATCCTATTTTCTTTTTGTTTACTGCCTCAAATTTAAGATAGACAGGTTGAAAGGAACTCGAATAAGGCAATAGACATATTCCATGTTACTAGTGTTTAGTTCTTTTAGTTTTGTTTAATAGAGCTTGAAGGTCACTACATGCAATGATGGATTTGATTATTTTGTGTTGTCACCTTTTGAACTGATATAGTTCTATATATATTACTATCTCGCTTTCGTTGTGTTATAATTGACTGCTAAATAGTATCGATTAGGACGTTCGTATTGGGTATCGACTGCAAGATAAGTATTCAGTATGACCATCAGTAGACCCCAATCATATAGGAAGGCCATAGTAAGAGGGATGCCACACTTTGTGCCATGACAACAGGAGGAAGATTGGCCACAACTCATCAAGGCATGTTCCTCCTGTAATAGGCTTGGCAAAATAATCCCTTGTTATAGCACTAGATACTCAAAACAATTAAAAGAGCCAATGAGGCACAATTTGCCATATCTCCATCTTCCCAATTTCAAATCGTGCACTGCTTGTACCAAAACGAAGCTCCTAATTTGTACATTAAGATTATAAAATGTCACCCCCATCCAATACACTATCTTCAAGGAATTGCCCTCACAATAACTAAAATTATGCAACTACCACACGACTGGCAGCGTATATGCTCGGTTGCATTTCTCAACACAAATGGCATCCAAATACTGCAAAAATTCACATAGACATTCTTAAGACTCCTAGGAACATGCCACCAAAGATAAAGCTCTATGCTCAACACCCAAAATGCTTCATCCGCTTAGTGCACCGCTAGTCGATCGCTCCTAAACTTTGTAGCCCAAACAAACATGGAATAATGACAAACTTTTGTGGAGATATTCTACAAGTCCAGATATTCAAAAGTAATCAAACCTTGAATTATAGATAAGAAGTAGATAAATAAAAATCAAAGGGGTTTCAATAAAATCAACAAATAGCCTAGCACACTATAAATTATTTAGCTAGTCATAACAAAAGTAAAGAAACACAAAAAGCATAAGAAAACTAAAGGAAATCATAAACGTAAACTAGGCTCGAGACGATATTCTTGAAGGATGGAGGAATTTGACCCTTGAATTGTCAGACTTCTTGAGGTTTCTTCTTTGATCTCCTCTTGAAAAATCAACCCGAAACGACTTCCGCTAGATAGCCGCCCCTTTCTCTCTTTTTACAGCCTTGTGGACGAATGAAAGAAGGGAAGTTAGAGAACGGGGCAGTGAAGGCTCGCGAAGTAGAAAACAAGCAGCAAGCAAGAGCTTCTCAGCCCCCTAACCAACTAAAAGCGCTAGCACTTGACTAATAGAATATATAGTTTAGAAAGTAAAGGGACTCTATTATCGAATCTAAAGACCTAAAAATGAAAGAACGAGCTCCTTTGCTTGCCCTATCTCTAAAGGGGCGTAAGCAGTTCACTCGCTAGGGGATGGAATTCATTCACTTGCATTCTTGCTAGCACTACAAAAAGCTCCAGTCTTAACGCTCCTACTACTGTTGAACAACCTTTCCACGGGTTTGTAGAGTCGAGTTTCCCGTTTACCCACAATGGAGTTGTAATGCTCCGGTACTTCCTAGTATTTTAGAATTTATTATGTATTATGTTTCATGCAAAATATTTGATATAAAATCTTTTAATTCTTGAAATTTTTATGATTTCCAAATTTTATTCTTTAAAATTACTTTATAATTTAGACCTTAAAGTATTAATTTTGAATTGTGATTATTATTTTTTGAAAAAT
This sequence comes from Petrea volubilis, assembly GCA_026212405.1. Classification (NCBI taxonomy): domain Eukaryota; kingdom Viridiplantae; phylum Streptophyta; class Magnoliopsida; order Lamiales; family Verbenaceae; genus Petrea; species Petrea volubilis. Next base: position 18,662,876 of record CM047870.1, read on the forward strand.
TTATTTAAATATATATTTTAGGCTTGCATTTATTTTGTTTTCGAATTTTATAAATAAATTATACAATTTTTGAATTTTATAAATACAACAATATATTTTCTGACTTTATATGTTTAATTTTCAAATTTTAATTATTTATAAACATAAGTTTTGAATTTTAATTATTTATAAACCTAATTTTCGGATTTTAATTAAATGATAAATATAAAGTCTAGATTTTTAATATATTTTACAATTGTTTTGCAAGAATATACCCTCCAATACATATATATACTTGGTGATTTATCTATCTACATGTATACACACACATCCATATATATATTAGGGGTAATTTATATATCTACATGTACACACATATGTCCATATATAAACTAGTGGTGATTTATCTATCTACTTATACACACACACATCTATATATCACCTAGTGGTAATTTTTAGATCTACATATCCACACACACATCCTCATATATAGACTAGTGGTGAATTATACATCTACATAAACACCTACATGTCCACATACATAAATATATATATATATACTAGGTAATTCATATTGTGATGTGTATATATAAATGTCCATATAGAATGAATGGTTTATATATTTATTTTGTTATAATATTAGTTATTTCTTCTCTTCTTCCTCTATAAATAGATCACAACCCTAACCCCATTTTCATCCCACAAATCCCGCCTAAAAACACACCCCCACATTTATTCTACTTTTAACACCCAAAACAATTTCTATTTATAGCCTATCTTCCACCCACATATATATATATATATACAAACCCTTCTATTTTCATCCATATATACCTATTAGCCTTCCATATAACCCTTTATATATCCACTTTTTCCTAAAAACATTTGAAGGTAGGAATTTTGCTTGATTCCATAAGTCTAGTTGCTTATGCTTGCATCTATGTTTAAAATACTCCTTAAGTGTAATTTATGTGCTCCAGTTTATGTTGATACCTTATTATGTCAAGTATATGCTCTCCTAGAACATAAGATTGTGATCTTTATGTGAAATTTTGTGATTATGTTCACCTAATCAGACACTTTCACCTTATGTGATTAAGTAAAATTTCTACTCAACAGTTTTGTTGACATGTGTTATGAACACATTTTTTTTCTAGGCAAAAACATTCTAACCCATTAGGAGGAAGGCACCGGGAGGGCATTACAAAGCTTTTATTTAGCTAGAGTTATTATTTTCACTTGTATAACAACTTTTGTGTAACTACGATTTCACTATGTTGTACTAAATTTCTATATTATTATATATTTGCAATAAAAATATTTACCGTTGCGCTTTTCGGTCCAATATATTTTAATAAAATAAAAGGGTATTTTTCCGGGTCATGACAAATGGTATCAAAGCAGGTTGCCAGCAGGAATATCGGGAGCTAAGTGCTCTGTGGGGCAAAGTGCTACGCATACGGGAGCCACCGCTTGAGCCCGCAGAGCAAATGTTACGTCTTGAGCCCACGAGGCCAAGCGCTATGTATTGAAAGTCTTGAGCCCACGAGGCCAAGTACTATATGTCTTGAAAGTCTTGAGCCCATGAGGCCAAGTACTATCTCTTGAATGTTTTGAGCCTGCAGGGCAAAGTGCAACGTGTGCGAGAGTCACCTCTTGAGCCCACAGGAGCCACCGCTAGAGTCCCGACGCCTGGCAGATGGTAATGGTATGTGTGACTTTTGCTACAAAACTTCTAGTGTATATATTGGATTTCATATTTGATTGAAATATATTTTGGGTTCTAAAATCTGTTGTGAAAACATATTTTTGGAAAAATACCCTCAACTATTTTATTAAACAAAGCTGAATTTCGAGGACGAAATTCTTTTAAGGAGGGGAGGATGCAATGCTCCGGTACTTCCTAGTATTTTAGAATTTATTATGTATTATGTTTCATGCAAAATATTTGATATAAAATCTTTTAATTCTTGAAATTTTTATGATTTCCAAATTTTATTCTTTAAAATTACTTTATAACTTAGACCTTAAAGTATTAATTTTGAATTGTGATTATTATTTTTTGAAAAATTTATTTAAATATATATTTTAGGCTTGCATTTATTTTATTTTCGAATTTTATAAATAAATTATACAATTTTTGAATTTTATAAATACAAAAATATATTTTCTGACTTTATATGTACAATTTTCAAATTTTAATTATTTATAAACATATGTTTTGAATTTTAATTATTTATAAACCTAATTTTTGGATTTTAATTAAATGATAAATATAAAGTCTAGATTTTTAGTATATTTTACAATTGTTTTGCAAGAATATACCCTCCAATACATATATATACTTGGTGATTTATCTATCTACATGTATACACACACATCCATATATATATTAGGGGTAATTTATATATCTACATGTACACACATATGTCCATATATAAACTAGTGGTGATTTATCTATCTACTTATACACACACACATCTATATATCACCTAGTGGTAATTTTTATATCTACATATCCACACACACATCCACATATATAGACTAGTGGTGAATTATACATCTACATAAACACCTACATGTCCACATACATAAATATATATATACACTAGGTAATTCATATTGTGATGTGTATATATAAATGTCCATATAGAATGAATGGTTTATATATTTATTTTGTTATAATACTAGTTATTTCTTCTCTTCTTCCTCTATAAATAGATCAAAACCCCAACGCCAACCCCATTTTCATCCCACAAATCCCGTCTAAAAACACACCCCCACATTTATTCTACTTTTAACACCCAAAACAATTTCTATTTATAGCCTATCTTCCACCCACATATATATATATATACAAACCCTTCTATTTTCTTCCATATATACCTATTAGCCTTCCATATAGCCCTTTATATATCCACTTTTTCCTGAAAACATTTGAAGGTAGGAATTTTGCTTGATTCCATAAGTCTAGTTGCTTATGCTTGCATCTATGTTTAAAATACTCCTTAAGTGTAATTTATGTGCTCCAGTTTATGTTGATACCTTATTATGTCAAGTATATGCTCTCCTAGAACATAAGATTGTGATCTTTATGTGAAATTTTGTGATTATGTTCACCTAATCAGACACTTTCACCTTATGTGATTAAGTAAAATTTCTACTCAACAGTTTTGTTGACATGTGTTATGAACACATTTTTTTTCTAGGCAAAAACATTCTAACCCATTAGGAGGAAGGCACGGGGAGGGCATTACAAAGCTTTTATTTAGCTAGAGTTATTATTTTCACTTGTATAGCAACTTTTGTGCAACTACGATTTCACTATGTTGTACTAAATTTCTATATTATTATATATTTGCAATAAAAATATTTACCGTTGCGCTTTTCGGTCCAATATATTTTAATAAAATAAAAGGGTATTTTTCCGGGTCGTGACAGGAGTAGCCGTCCCCTAATAGCATATAGAAGATGTTCTTAAATAGTGGTTGGGTAATTGCTAGAAGAATCCTATCCAAATTAGGTTCGTTGTATAGTTCGGATCGATAAAAATGGCTTCTACATGCCAAAACGGCTTCAGTTGTTTCATCGCTCTTGGCGAGAACACTTAACGAAATGGCTTGGGCACATCCAAACTATTTCGTCACATCAAAACAGCTGAGTTTGTTTTCTTTTGCATGATTTTGAAGTTTTTTGGACTCTCAAAAGGGCTTGTGATGGTCAAAACGACCTTGGCCTTTTTGTTAAGCTTCGAGAATGTCTAACAAAAATACCATGGTGTGTGAAAATGGCTCATGCCATTTTGGTACGTGCTCCTGTGTTTTATAGTCCATTTCAACCCTAATTTCATGTGATAACATCATGAAATGCTTATGGGGGGATGTGAGCATCAAAATATTGGAAAAATCATGCTTTAAAGGTGTAAAAACGCATTTTATTAATTAATCGGATTAAGGTTTTATTTACTTTCACTAAAATTTCTTCTCTAAGACTATAAAACATCAATAAAGACTACACAAATCTCATGAATTATATACATAAAAGTGTATAGCCAATGACAACATCCCAATTCAAGGAGTGATCTATACCATTGCTAGCTATCCAAGTTGAGATTCAAATGTCCATAAGAAGTCATATTAGTAGAAAATTGGAACAAGCGAATTCGAAGCTCAAGGGGCTCCAACAGGTTCCTGGTCGACAAGTAAACTTCATTGACTCATCATCATTCTACAAAAGTTGGAAATGGCTTCTCTTTTGGTTTTAGAAAATACACCTTAGCCATTATGGAATAATCATCTATTGGAGTCATAAAGTATCTGGTGTCACTCTTGTAGGGAGCTCTACTCAAACCCCACAAATCAGAGTATATATAAACTAATTTATCTCTGGTATTGTGCACTGTCCTTTTTTCGAACTTCACTCTAGTCTATTTGTTAAACACATAATGTTCACAAAAGTCCATGACTTCATCTTAATACCCGGTCAACCCGCTTTCTCAAAATTGATAACCCTTGATCACTCATATGCAAGACGCAAATGGCACAATTGATTCTGATTCTATTTATTACTTCCAAACGCCATAGCAAGTCCCCCTGAAATGGTATTGCGCTTAAATATACACAATTTCAACTCCAAATTACCTGTCGTGAGCACGATTAAGCCTTGACACACTTTGAGAGCTCCATTCTTTGCATGGCACTAAAACTAATGTGACTCCTGCATTGAAAGCAAACTAAAGATTTTTTTTTTCTCATTTGAGGATCATGTCAACATTTTTGAGTTCTGATAACACCATTAAACATTCTCAATGTAATGTTACCAATTCCATCTTTGCACGTAATGGATGATCATTACCTAAATATATAGTCCCACTCATCTTCTTGTAAACCAATGCTTGTGCAGGACATATGTGGAACATAGTACCAGAATTAAGAACCCAAGAATTTTGTCCATAATTCAAACTCAAGGATAAGACTACCTCCCATGCACGATAAGTCTGTAATTATACTCAATTTTGATATTTATTTTATCGGACTTATCACGTATTTTTCTTTATTCGAGCCTTATTATGCACAAATTTGAGTTAAATCGTTGTTTTGCAGGTGAGATGGGAAAAATACCATAAAGAACACAGAACGTGGAATCAGTAGCTGAGTATTTACACAAAATATTTTGAGAAACACCCTAATTCAAGTAATTCGAAGGAGACATAGGCTGCAAGAATGCATATGTACGTAAGGAAATTTTGAGTACTTGCCTAGTTCCAGCCCTTTGAAGGAAAAATGAATCTGTAAGTTTGCATATATACGCAAAATCTGCGATAGTAATTAAAAACTTTCCTTGTTTGACTAGGACTCTATTTAGGAAGATATTCTAGGCCATTTTCTGCCCTTTTTGATGCCAGATACAAGGAAAAAGAGAGGATCACATTTTTGTTAGGTTTTTGGGGAGTTTTAGAACAATTCTTCTTTCAATTGTTCATCTAGTTTGGATTTACTTGAAGAGGGAGGATTGAAGGGAATTAGAAGGTGAAGGCAAGAACAACCTTTGGAGGGAAGTTCACATCTAGATTCTCCCCCAAACGAGTTTTATTTCTTCTCCTTTATGCATTCTTTCTTACTTCGTTCTTGTTTTTAAATCCATCATGAACTGGATTAATTGTCAAGTGTAAGGGATGATATAATTTTTCTTATTTCCTTTTCTATTGAAACCCGCAAGATTTGAATGATTCCGTGTGTCTGGTGTGTAAATTTGTTTTAATGGTTGTAATGCTTGATTAGAGCGTGCTCACTCCTAATCATTGAATTTGAGAATCGTTGATGAGATCGAGAGACGATTCGCAATTGCTGCTTTGATTAAACGAAATCAATTGATATTAAAATTGCATGAGAATGAGTTTAATATTAATTGAGCCTTATGGCGGTGTTAAATCTTATACAAATACTTCCTAGTACTTGGATTAATTGAGTGAGAACTGGTTAGTTTTAGGCCTAGAAAGGATTGTATGAGACGATTTTATGATGCTCGAGAGAGATTGTAGATATATTAGTTCCGGACTTCATATAACCATGAAATCATTTAGTCTAGGGATTGGATTGGAATTGGAATTAGATTAATGAACCTAAGTTGCACTTGAATTTTGCCATATTGGATATTTGTTTGACTTTAAATTTGTTAGAGTTAATTTATATGTTTAGTACTTGTTTTGACTTTAGTTTTAAGTTAGAAAACAAACCACTCCATATCGATTAATTTAGCTAAATAGCACAAGTCACTTTCACGGGCCAAATCACAATCCCTATGAGACTCGACACTCTACTCATCTTATATTACTTGTACGACTGCGTGCGCTTGTGCAGCCCCATCAATTTTTTAGCGCCGTTGCCGGGGATTAGCACAATTGACTGTGATATTAGCTTGTTTATTTATACTATTTTTTTTATTTTTATTTTATTTTGTTTTATTTTTATTGTTGTTGGATTTGTCTCCTTTATATTTTAGGTACTTTTGGTGTATGATCACAAGACGCGCAAGTTCACGAGCGAAACTAGTGCCTCATGACGTTGAAATCAAAAAAGCCAACAGAAGAAGGAATAAGGAGACAAGAGATCGAATAGATCAGGAATGAAACATGGATGACAATCAGAATAACGGAACTAATAGTGACAACGTTTAGGATGCCCCACCGATTGGTCAAGTGGATGAGAGAACATTGTGGGATTTTATCACACCCAAGCCGAAGGAGCTAGAACGAGGATACAGAGACTGTGCATAGAGGTAAAAATTTTTGAGATTAAGTAGGCCTTGTTGAACATGGTGACCAACAATGTTCAATTTTATAGCTTACCGAACGAAGACTCTCATCAACGTCTAGATAACTTTCTAGAGCTTGGTGACACTATCAAGATTAACGGGGCATCAGAAGATGACATATGATTAAGGATTTTTCCTTTCTTTTTGAGGGACAAAGCTAAAGTTTGGCTCAATTTAGTGCCTGGGACCAATTATCATATGCATTCTTGACCAAGTACTTCCCTCTTGCCAAGACTGCCAAGCTAAGGAATGACATCTTCATCTTTTCACAAAATGGCTGGGAGTCAGTATATGAGGTATAGGAGACGTACACAGAACTTTTAAGGAGGTGTCCCCACCATGGACCACCCAAATGGATGGTAGTGCAGACATTTTACAATAGGTTGGTGGCAAACACCCAGAGTAAGATTGATGCAGCCGCTGGAGGTTGTTTGGTTACCAAAACTGTGGATGATGCCTACAACTTGACTGGGGAGACGGCAATCAATAACTACTAATGGCCGGTGGAAACAACCAATCAAAAGAACCAAGGGGGTAAGTTAGAGCTCTATGCTATCGCATCATTGCAAGCTCAGGCAATTGCTCTAACTCACAAGTTGGATTCTTTGAATGGAAATGCCTTGAATGTTAGCCCAAAACTATCTTGTGAATTATGTGGTGACTGTAATCATATTTCTATCGATTGTTCCCTAAGGAGTCCACTTCTTGTTGTTTTAAATGAACAGCTTAACTTTATAGGAGCAAACATGCATGAAAATGTGTAGGGGAGACAAGCCAATAACCCCTACTTCAATACATATAATCCGGGGTGGAAGAATCACCCAAACTTCTCGTGGGGGAGGGGAGGGGCGGTCAGAACACAAACATGCCATAGTTTCCACCCGGATTCCAGTAGAACTACTCACCCCAATGAGAAGTTAGGTCCCTAAAGACAAAGATAGACAAATTCATTGATGCCTCAGGGATAAAGATGGCTTCGCAGGAGTAGAGCCTAAAAAGGATCAAAGGAAAGTTCAATCAAATTGCCAAAAACCACTCCTCATGCATTCACAATTTGGAGTTCGAATGGGCCAATTGGCTAATGTATTAACCAATAGAGTCCAAGGGACCTTTCCAAGCACAACACATAAATAAACCCCAAGGAGCAATGCAAAGCAATAACGTTTAGGAGCGAAAAAGAGTTGGAGCCACCCAAAATACCAAATACTGATAGGAAAGAAGATGAAGACATCAAAGTACATGAGGATGTGAAGGGCATTGAGAAAGAAAGAGTGGGGAAGCAGGCTGAGCAGGCTCCAGTTACACGTCAAGCAAACCCCCTTGACACTAAGGTGCCTTTTCCATAACATTTGAGGCAAGCTTAATAGGAACACCAAAGGAACACGTTCCTAGACATTTTCAAGAAGTTGCACATCAATATCCCGTTTGCTGAGGCCTTGGAAAATATGCCACATTACACCAAGTTCTTAAAGGAGATTATCTCGAATAAGTGGAAGCTGGAAGAGTACCAGACTGTGGTATTAACGGAGGAGTGCAGTAGCATTATTTCTCAAAAGTTGCCCTTAAAACTAAAAGATCTAGGGAGTTTTACTATCCCTTGTGTGATTGGTGAGTTTGAGTTTTCTAAGTGTTTATGTGATTTGGGGTCTAGTGTTAACTTAATGCCCCTTTCTGTTTTCAAGAAATTAGGTGTCGGAGACTTGTCCTGTACAATAGTTTCCCTGCATCTTACTGATCAATCGCTCAAAAGGCCTGTATGGGTAGTGGAGAATGTCCTAGTGAAACTTGAAAATTTTATTTTCCTGGTTGTTTTTGTGGTGCTTAACTTTGAGGCCTACAAAGATGTGTTGTTGATATTAGGGAAGCTTTTTATGAATATCGGGAGAGCATTGGTAGATGTCAACATAGGAAAATTGAGTCTCAGGCTTGGGGATGAGGGTATCGATTTTAATGTATTCAAAGCAGTTAAATGCCATATTGAGGATGATCATTGTATGAGGGTAGATACAACTAATGATTGTGTGAGAGAGGTGATGGAGTAAAATGAGAATGATGAGAAAGGGAAGAGACAGTAAGGTAAATGAGGGAACAAAGGAACCGATGTATGAATAGCCACTAGAAATCTTGAGTCCTACACCTCCTTCATACATTCAACCCCCTACATTAGAGCTGAAGCCATTGCCTCCAAATCTAAAGTATGTATTTGTGGGAGAAAATGAAACCTTGTCGGTCATTTTGGGTGCCCAGTTGTCGGTCTAATAAAGAACGAAAGTTGTGGAGATCATTAAGGGTAGAATCATGGCAATTAGATACCAAATTTTCAATATAAAGGGAATTAGTCCCTCTATATGCATGCACAAGATCTTGATGGAGGAGGATGCAAGGCTGAGGAGGGAGGCACAAAGAAGATTAAACGAGCATATGCAAGAAGTTGTGAGAAAGGAAGTGATAAAGCTATCAGATGCTTCGATTATATATCCCATATCGGATGGCAGTTGGGTTAGCCTAATTCAAAGTGTTCTGAAGAAAGGGGGATGCAATTGATAGAAAGTGAAAAAGGAGAAAAGATTTCTATGAGACTATTAGTCGGGTGGAGAGTGTGCATTGACTATAGGAAGCTAAATGCAGCTACTAGAAAAGATCATTTCCCTTTACCATTTATCGATCAAATGTTGGAACAAGTTTCTGGTCATGTTTATTATTGCTTTCTTGATGGTTTTTCAGGTTATCTACAAATCCCCATTGTACCAAAAGATCATGATAAGACGACCTTTACACGTTTGTATAGCACTTTCACGTATTCGAGAATGCCATTCAGGCTATGCAATGCACCTACCACTTTCCGGCGGTGCATGACAACGATATTCTCGGACAAGGTAGAGAAGTCTATGGAGATATTCATAGATGACTTTACAGTTTTTGGGTATTCATTCGAGGAGTGTTTAACAAATTTGGGGAGAGTCCTCCAGAGGTACGGTGAAACCAACTTAGTGTTGAATTGGGATAAGTGCTTTCATAGTCGAGGAAGGCATCATGTTTGGACATAAGATCTCTTCCAAAGGGATTCAGGTTGATAGGGAAAAAGTGAAAGTGATTGAGAAGTTGCTGGTTCCTACATCCGTGAAGGCTGTTAAGAGTTTCTTGGGCCATGCCAAGTTCTATAGGTGATTTATTAAGGATTTTTCTTTAATTGCTAAACCATTGTTCAATTTGTTGGTTAAAGATGTTGTATTTGAATTTGATGATTCGTGTATTCATGCTTTTAATAGGTTGAAGCAGGCTTTGACTTCGGCGCCTATCATCACTCCGCTAAATTGGTCTTTGCCATCTAAACTTATGTGTGATGCTAGCAATTACGCGATTGGGGTGGTATTGGGGCAAAGGAAAGACAAGCAATTGCATGTAGTTTCCTATACTAGCCGGGCACTCTTAGAGACCTAAATTAACTTTCCCACCATGAAAAAGGAGATGCTAGTGATTATCTATGCTTTTGATAAGTTCTGGTCGTATTTACTTGGTTCAAAAGTGATCATTTACGCTGATCATGCTACAATCAAGTATTTAATAGCTTAAAAAGATTCAAAACCAAGACTGGTTAGATGGGTTTTGCTTTTGCAAGAGTTTGATGTGGAGACTCGGGATAAGAAGGGTTAGAAAAATTTGGCAGCGGATCACCTCTCTCGACTAGAGCACATTGGAAAATCTGCCGAGATGAGCGAAGAAATAAACGAATATTTTCTAGAGGAATCTCTGCCACAAATCGTGGTAAGTACCCCAGGTATGCAGACATTGTAAAATTCATAGCTTGTGGAATCATCCCACATGGGTTTAATCACTAACAAGAGACGAAATTCTTTCATGATTGTAAGTTCTATTTTTGAGATTATCCCTTGTTATTTAAAGAATGCGCCAATGGGATGATTAGGAGGTGTGTGCCAAAAGTTGAAATGCAAGATATTTTAAGTCATTGTCATGGTTTGGTGTATGGTGGTCATTTTGGTCCATCTAAAACTGCATCTAAGGTGTTAGAATGTGCGTTTTATTAGCTAAATATATTCCGTGGTTGTAGAAGCTGTCAAAGAGTAGGAAATATCTTCAAGAGGACTGAGATGCCTCTAAACAACATACTTGAAATTGAGTTAGTTGATGTTTGGGGCATTGACTTCAAGGGGTCGTTTCTCTACTTATGGTAATAGCTACATTCTTGTGGGGGTGGATTACATCTCTAAATGGGTAGAGGCCATGGCAAGTCCGCATATTGATGCAAAAACGGTGGTTAATTTTTAAAGAAATTGTTCATTAGATTTGACACATCTAGAGCTGTGATAAGCGATGGGGATAGTCACTTTAGAAATAAACCTTTGGAAACTTTGTTAACTAGATACGAAGTGCATCATAAAATTGCCACACCTTACCATCCACAAACGAGTGGACACGTAGAAATTTCTAATAGGGAGTTGAAGCACATTCTAGAGAAAATAGTGAATTCATCTAGGAAAGATTGGGCAATGAAACTCGATGATGCTTTGTGGGCATATCAAACTGCTTTTAAAACCCCCATCGAATGGCTCTGTATAGGCTAGTGTTTGGTAAGGCATGTCATCTCCCTATCGAGCTTGAGCAAAAGGCATTTTGGGCAATTAAAATTCTCAATTTTGACGTGAAAGATGCCGGTGGAAAAAGGTTGCTCCAATTGAATGAACACGATAACCTTCGCTTGAACGCGTATGAGAATGCCAAACTTTACAAGGAGAAAACAAGAGATGGCATGATGCTCATATCGTGAGGAAGGATTTCCAGGAAGGATATTAAGTGCTCCTATATTACTCCAGGTTGAGACTTTTTCCTGGGAAGTTGAAATTTGTTGGACGGGTCCTTTCCAGGTGAAGAAGGTATTTTCCTATGGAGCGATATGAATAGAAAACCAATGAGGGGAACAATTCACAGTGAATAGCCAGCATCTGAAGGCACATGCGGGTGGAGAAGTGGACCGAGTAGGGTCGACATTATACGTTGACCTCAATCATTAAAAATATCGAAAGGAGTCGAGCTTACGACTATAAACAAGTGCGTTTTGGGAAGCAACTCAAAATTTTATGTCTTTATGTTTTTAGATTTCTTTAAGTTTATATTTGTGTATTTTTGGGTATATCACTTGAAGTTTTGATGTGATTTTTGTTTGAATTTTGATATGTAGCACGACTAAAAAAACAAGGATTTAGCTGTGGATTTGGCCACAGAAAAAATTTGTGGCCAAATGTAGCGTGGCTAAGCTTAGCCACAGACTTTGGCCATGGATTCTTAGCCACGTCCTAGCCATGGATAAATCCGTGGATGGTATTTAATTATTTATTCATGGAAAGTATTTAATATTTTTTTAAGTTTTCAATTTAGCCATGGATTATTCCGTGGCTAAAATAGCCCGTTCGGCATGGTGGTGGCCGAGAAACTGCCGGTATGTACAATGAATCTGGACTAATAAAGGACCCGGTAGGTAAAGACTCTTCTCCTGGAGTTGGATGGTCCTCGACTGGCGAGCCAAAGCACTAATCAAATGAGGGAAAACAATGCCTTTCTTAGCTTCGCTATTTACACAAGACCAAACCTCGGTATTGATAAGCCGACCCACATCAATTGCCATCCCAAAATAGATGGTGTACATCAATAAGGCACGGGTCTTATGCACGCTGCTCACATTATTCCGAGGCATTAGGCAAGCAGAGACAAATTTGAATAGACATTTAGCATTATTCATAAGCTCACTCGATGGAAAGTCCTTCTTCACCCCATACTTCCTGGTGTTCCAAACCACAGGGTGGCTACACAAGTACGCACCCACATCGTCTAAGGAAAGTGCGGTCTCCGACAACCATTGTTGGAATAGCTCCTTATAATTCTCCTCGTCCGGGTCATATGTGATGGCATAGAGGTCTTTGATGGTCCCTCACATAAACTGTGTCTTCCCCCACTCCCCTCTTCTTGAGCCGTAAGGTTAGCATAGAACTTACGAACAATGTTTTTGTGATGCGGCCTGTGGGGTTTCCATGAACAGTACCCAATAACACACTTCTGCATCCAAGTCAACCGGTTGCATTCCCCTCTCTTGAATGAACGATCAATGCCATATCTTGTTCTTGTATAACTCTTCCGCCATGGGCTAATAAAATGGGACACTTTCCTATTCCGAACATTGGAAGAACCGCCGGGACCACTACGAGCTGTCGGGGCCTTCCTCTTCCTCGTTTCCATTTTTCCCATGACTACGAATTGAGGATAGTACTCAACTTCTCAACAAATTCGCTCAATGAGCCCAATTTCAAATAACGAATTAATGCACTCATGTCACAGTTATTAACACTCGTATCAACAATATTGGCAAAATTCTTTTGGTTCTTCCCCCATTTTTCTTTCAACTTCAGATAATCTCTGTTATAGTGGCCATGCTTTCCGTACTCAAAACAATTTGCTTTCTAACACTATATTTTGACTTAGCTTTAGAATTCTTCTTACCAAAAGGATTGTCTTTCAATTTAATTTGTTTTTCCTCCTACTTCTTCTTCCTCTCTCTCTCTCTCTCTCTCTCTAGATCTCTCTCACTCCCCTCCCCCCCTCTCTCTCCACCCCCTCTGCATCTCTCTCTATCTTTATCTCCATCTCTCTCCCTTAATTGGTGGATAGGGTGGTGTGGGTGGTGGCATGCAGAGGAGATGGGGGGTGGGGTAGGACTAGGGTTTGGATTTAGGAGGAAGAAGATGAATTAGGGTTAGTTTATCCTTTAATTTTTTTAATGAAAAAATAAGAATAATAAAGTTGATTTACAAGGGTAAAAAGGTCATTTTGGTAGCTAAAATACAATAATGTTCTCAATCAATGTGCGTGTAGTACACGAGGGTTTTTATACTACTTTTCAAAGACATTAGGCTTGTTGTGTTATTTTTTCACAAGATTCTTTTTTATTTATTTATTTATTTTTTGCTCTAGTTAAGCATAACATAGGGTTATAAATTGCATTTTACTCTAAAACTATTTGTGACTTAAGGCCCTCTGTTTCAAGTTTGCCATATCTGTCTACCATTAATACTCATCAATCACTTTCCATAAACCTTGCAATAATAGGGACGGTTTCGTTATTATCTTCCATGAAGTAAAACTCCTTCCACCGTCGAAATTCTCCACCTCATACTGTGACGGCCCGAAACCATTGGCTAGTTATGGGAATATGCTATGAATACTTTTATTATAGAAAGTAAATTTTTTTTTTCTAAAAGTCTTTTATTACATAGCAAAACACCAAGTACATAATAAGAGTCCTAAATACATGATACAATTACAAAGACTCGTCTATGACTTCTCCTAGCCAAAAGCTTCAATCATCCCTCGGTATCCTCCTCCTTGATACCTTCGTTCTCATGTCGGGCTAAAACATTAAATATTACAGCGTCAACAATCACGTTGAGTAGCAATTTCACTTAACACATAAGGTGCGCGTGTGTGACTTGGGCATGCATATGTTCACATACTTGCATCAATATAAACCATATAAAATTTCAGATTCATAAGAATCATAAATTGCACACTTTTCTACCGTTTTCCACCTCGACGGGCGGCTACCTTATCTCGCCGTGCCGTAATTCAATTCCAACCAATACTCCCACCTAACCAAACACTCCAGTGGTCATATCCCGGGCATATGCCGAATTTCCTACGATCCACTTCAGTACATGGAACACTCCGTCCATGCAAGGTGGGATTAGGCAACGATGGATGGCGAGAACATTTAAGACCGGCAAGCCCGTTGCCGCCCGGCCGAACTCAGCCCCATCCACCCCTATCACTTTTTGGGCCCATATACACACAATTTCCAGTATAATCAGTACAATTCCCAGCACAATACACACTGATTTTCAGCACTTTGAACAAAATTTCAGCATAGAACATAATTTTCAGCTTGCATGTTTCAGGTTGCGATTATAATTTTCAGTTTGCGAAACACTCGAATTTCAGCTTAAAACATACTGAAATTACACACTGTAATTTCCAGCCTTTCAAAAATAAATTTTCAGTTTGTAAAATTCGAAATTCCAGCCTTGAAAAACAAGATTTTCAGCTGCTGGAACAGTAATTCCAGTTTTGAGGGCAGAATTTCCAGCTTTGAAAACAACTCCAATTTTCAGTTTTAAACACTGAATTTGCAACTTCTAACACATGAATAAAACCCTAAACACATATATAAACCCTAGACAAGCATAAATCCTAATTTTCCAGCACATAAATCGAGCATAAATGCCCAAATTTCCAGCACAATTGTTCATGAACATACAACATGCATTTAGCTAAATTATCGTGAAATCCTTTCGGACTAAGATAGTAACCAACTTGTGGTTACATTCCATGTCCTAATAGGAGAATAATAAGTTAACACTATAAGAAAACTAGCTCATGTATTAAGAGAAATCACTACCTTGTATCAAATATGAAGTATTCACTTCTTTAAGGTATAATATCTATGAATTAAAGTAGAACCTTTACTTATGATATTAAGTAAGGTCCCTACTTTAATTAAATATTCTTCTACCTTTTTCAAGAGGCTTTTATGGGCTTATAAGTATGTAAATGAAGGGTTTATGTATATATATATGTGGGTAGAAGATTTACTATAATATGAAGTGTTTTTGTGTGTTTAGGGTAAGGTGAGTGTGAGTGGGGTGTTTTAGGCGAGATTTTGTGTGTGTGGATGTGTTGTGTGTGTTATGTGATGAAAAATACAGTGATAAATCCCCAATTTATCCCCTATTTATAGTAGTTGTGCTTAAGAAATAAGATTATTAAATAATTAAGTCATTTTCTAATTATTGTTATCTTTCCACCTAAGGTTACAACTAAGGGTTATAATAATGAAATCTTCCAACTCAATGCTCAACTCAATACCTAATTATAGCTTAAGTGTGAGTCTAAATGCACACTTCATAATCTAGTTTAATCTAAGCCTACATGTATAAACATATCTAGAAGAATTCTTACATAGTGAATATTCATTTAATGCAAGGAGAATTGGGGAGCAAGTAATAATATACACCATATATTTATATTATACATATATATACATAAAATTTCGTTCCCCCCCCTCCTCTTTTATATTTTAAGATATTTTTACACAAAATATAATTTTCCAATGTTTATGATGAAAAATGCCTAAAGAATGAAATATAATCTATACCTGTATGTATATGAATTTTCTTTAAAATAATATACATATAAAGTGTAAGATATTTATATATATATAAATCATAATCTTATACCTTAGTATTTAAAAAATAATTTTCAAAATAATATTATAGTGTGAAATGACACATTTTAGAAAATGGCAATATCAAGAAATAATATAACCCTTATTTATATAACTATATAATTCGTGTATATGGCTATATACTTGTATATATGTGTGTGTGTTTGAATTTTATGCATTTTATATTACTAAATGAAGTAGAAAATATTCCAATAATTATTGCGTTTGTAAATAAAAATAGGTATATATTGCAAAGTATATATTGCAATAGAAATTAATCATATAACATTTAAATAATACATATTTAAGCATCAATTAGGTATATATATATATATATAGAATCTACATCATCTAAAATACAAAAATGACCTGGATATATACATATTTTTGAAAATATACAAATTTATTTATATATACTTCAACATATAAAAATACTATGACTTTATAGCAAATAATCCTATCACTATAATTTTGAAAAAGGTATGTATGAAAATATATATGTATATATTGATTTATGAATATACGTCGAATCAATGGGTGGTATGCAAACATAATAGTTATTGCACATTCCCATATAAGATAATAAACAGTAATTAATCACATAGTTCACATATAAACTAATAATCACATAAAAACTAAATAATTTAATTCATATGATTAACTTTTAAAATACCTAGAATACTGGGTCATTACACATACTTTGTTGAACTAAACCTAGATGTTGTGAACAACCCGACTCTAGATACCAATTGTTTGGGATTTGGGCATAATAATCACACAAACCATCACGATATAAATGAAAAGAGAAATAAAAAAAAAGAAAACTCAATAGGATTTACATGGTTCGACTAGAGATACCTACGTCTATGGCCAAGAAGAGACATGCATTAAAAAATAAAAAATAAAAAGAACATTTGTTCAATCTGTGCACTCCACAATCCCCGAATCCATGGTTATATATCCAGCTGTAACACCTAAAGGCCCTCCACCGAAGAGCACAAACCTAAAAAAAAGTTCACTTTGTTATCGCATCGTAAGCTCTTTGAAATAGGTCATGATTCAGATCAACAAAAATTTCAAGCCACATCAATACTTCTTCTTTTCATAGTTTTTTCCTTCTCTATCCATATTTTTCCCAAAAATTACTTCTATTATTTCTAACTTCATATTTTTTAATTATATTATTTTATAACTATTTATCTTTCAAACAATTGCAAATATATATATTATCATATTAAAATACATGAAACTTTTAATTTTATATGCATTAAAAATTTAAATACAAACATCGAATGTGCCGCCACTATTAATGATTGTTTGAAACAACTTATAAACAATTTTTCTTTTTATATTTTTTCCCATTAACGTTGTTATTCGAATACGAAAAGACTCCAGAAGATGAGGATCAATTAACAATCCTATGAATGTAACATTGCTAATCAACAATTATGTTAAACCGCCCCTAGTCTGTCCCTTCCCATCAGTAACAGTGCATTATAGACTCCAAACATGCTCAAACAGTAGCTTTGGGTCTTATATAATCAAAGGGTCCCTAAAACATTGTTTATGCTAACCTAATACTGTCACTGAAAATCTTGTCATCATGTGGAAGGAGTTACTGATAGGAATTTAGGCCGCGCACAGGTACAACATTTGTTTTATAGTATATCCCGAATGTATCTAATCTAAAATCGAATATTTATATTAAAAATTTATTGTTATACTTCTAAATTCGTAGCATTTTTAATTTTAAAATATTAACTAATAGTGCAACGTAATTTGGTGTCCTAATAGGCTATTTTGACACGTTATATTGTGGTTATTTACAAAGAACCCCTTGTAGTTTGACTCGTTTTCACATAATTGTTGTATGAAAAATTACAAATATTCCTCTGATATTTTATTTTGTGTTACAAATCTCATATGCAATTAGAGGTATTTGCAGCTGAAATCAAAACATTATGGAGATATTTGATTTCTTGGAAATGGGCTACATATCAAGGGATTTTCCGTGATTAATCCTTTATATTATTACAAACATAATTCAATTAAAATTTTAGTCTAAGATATTGAAAACCCCTTTTTTTTTTAATAAAACAATGTCCTTTATGATTAATTCCTATCGAGTATTGATACTCTTTTTGAAGGTGTCACGTACGTGTTACGCTAGATTTATTTAATTAGTAGCGATATTTAAACTATAAACATCGATATCCATATTTAATTTATAACATCAGCACACCCCTTCAATAATCAATAAATTCACTTACGTAACGTGGGGTATTATTAATTAGAATCATTATTAATACTACAGCAATGTCAGGATTTGATTTATGATATAAATTTATAAAAATCACTTATACTTGGTGTTTGCATAAATTTTAGCATTTCCTCCTCGACAGATCTAATCAAAGAATCGACATTTCAATTGGTCTACTAAAAATTTAGAAGTCTCCCCAGTGTGGCCAAATAGATAATTTTTGACAGTTACACTGACATGGTTGCTCAGTGTTCGAAGTCATTGAGTTCGATAAGAAACAGTGAAGTCGAAGTGAGTTTTACGCTTTTATGTGAGGGTATGCCAATGTGCAAGAATACACAAGTTGAAGTCTGATAATTCGAAGTGAAAATGTTTTGCACATTAGACTTCTATCTATAAAACGATTGGATTGAATAGGCAAACACTACCCTTGAGGTTTTACTTGCCCACAACTTAGTGTAGGACTTAACAATCTACTTTAAGATTTGAAAAGGATCTAAAAATTTGAAACACAAAAGTGTATTGAAGACGATAGCTACACGCAACTGGACTTATTTATAAATTTAGCTACAGACACGTGTATTGATGACACGACCATATATGACTACAGTGCATTGAGAGACTACCGTGAGCTCTGACTACAAATACGCTACATTGATGACTCTATACGATGTTTACTGTGAATGCATTGAAAGATTGATCAATCCGATTAGGGATGACAACGAGGCGAGTTGGTTAAACTCGGGACCCACCCCGCGGGGATGTTTTGACCCGGGCTCAGACCT
>CM047870.1:18682498-18702208 GCA_026212405.1 Petrea volubilis
GTTTGACTTTAAATTTGTTAGAGTTTAATTTATATGTTAGTACTTGTTTTGACTTTAGTTTTAAGTTAGAAAACAAACCACTCCATATCGATTAATTTAGCTAAATAGCACAAGCACTTTCACGGGCCAATCACAATCCCTATGAGACTCGACACTCTACTCATCTATATTACTTGTACGACTGCGTGCGATTGTGGCCCCATCAATTTTTAGCGCCGTGCCGGGGATTAGCACAATTGACTGTGATATTAGCTTGTTTATTTATACTATTTTTTTTATTTTTATTTTATTTTGTTTTATTTTTATTGTTGTTGGTGGTCCTTTATATTTTAGGTACTTTTGGTGTATGATCACAAGACGCGCAAGTTCACGAGCGAAATGCCTCATGACGTTGAAATCAAAAAAGCCAACAGAAGAAGAATAAGGAGACAAGAGATCGAATAGATCAGGAATGAAACATGGATGACAATCAGAATAACGGAACTAATAGTGACAACGTTTAGGATGCCCCACCGATTGGTCAAGTGGATGAGAGAACATTGTGGGATTTTATCACACCCAGCCGAAGGAGCTAGAACGAGGATACAGAGACTGTGCATAGAGGTAAAATTTTTGAGATTAAGTAGGCCTTGTTGAACATGGTGACCAACATGTTCAATTTTATAGCTTACCGAACGAAGACTCTCATCAACGTCTAGATAACTTTCTAGAGCTTGGTGACATATCAAGATTACACGGGCATGGCATAAGAAGTGACATATGATTAAGGATTTTCCTTTCTTTTTTGAGTGACAAAGCTAAAGTTTGGCTCAATTAGTGCCTGGGACCAATTATCATATGCATTCTTGACCAAGTACTTCCCTCTTGCCAAGCTGCAAAGCTAAGGAACTGACATCTCATCTTTTCACAAAATGGCGGGAGTCAGTATATGAGGTTATAGGAGACGTACACAGAACTTTAAGGAGGTGTCCCCACCATGGACCACCCAAAATGGATGGTAGCAGACATTTACAATAGGTTGGTGGCAAACACCCAGAGTAAGATTGATGCAGCCGCTGGAGGTTGTTTGGTTACCAAAACTGTGGATGCTGCCTACAACTTGACTGGGAGACGGCAATCAATAACTACTAATGGCCGGGTGGAAACAACAATCAAAAGAACCCAAGGGGGTAAGTTAGAGCTCTATGCTATCGCATCCATTGCATAGCTCAGGCAATTGCTCTAACTCACAAGTTGGATTCTTTGAATGGAAATGCCTTGAATGTTAGCCCAAAACTATCTTGTGAATTATGTGGTGACGTAATCATATTTCTATCGATTGTTCCCTAAGGAGTCCACTTCTTGTTGTTTAAATGAACAGCTAACTTTTATAGGAGCAAACATGCATGAAACTGTGTAGGGGAGACAAGCCAATAACCCTACTTCAATACATCTAATCCGGGGTGGAAGAATCACCCAACTTCTCGTGGGGGAGGGGAGGGGCGGTCAGAACACAAACATGCCATAGTTTCCACCCGGATTCCAGTAGAACTACTCACCCCAATGAGAAGTTAGGTCCCTAAAGACAAAGATAGACAAATTCATTGATGCCTCAGGGATAAAGATGGCTTCGCAGGAGTAGAGCCTAAAAAGGATCAAAGGAAAGTTCAATCAAATTGCCAAAAACCACTCCTCATGCATTCACAATTTGGAGTTCGAATGGGCCAATTGGCTAATGTATTAACCAATAGAGTCCAAGGGACCTTTCCAAGCACAACACATAAATAAACCCCAAGGAGCAATGCAAAGCAATAACGTTTAGGAGCGAAAAAAGAGTTGGAGCCACCCAAAATACCAATACTGATAGGAAAGAAGATGAAGACATCAAAGTACATGAGGATGTGAAGGGCATTGAGAAAGAAAGAGTGGGGAAGCAGGCTGAGCAGGCTCCAGTTACACGTCAAGCAAACCCCCTTGACACTAAGGTGCCTTTTCCATAACATTTGAGGCAAGCTTAATAGGAACACCAAAGGAACACGTTCCTAGACATTTTCAAGAAGTTTGCACATCAATATCCCGTTTGCTGAGGCCTTGGAAAATATGCCACATTACACCAAGTTCTTAAAGGAGATTATCTCGAATAAGTGGAAGCTGGAAGAGTACCAGACTGTGGTATTAACGGAGGAGTGCAGTAGCATTATTTCTCAAAAGTTGCCCTTAAAACTAAAAGATCTAGGGAGTTTTACTATCCCTTGTGTGATTGGTGAGTTGAGTTTTCTAAGTGTTTATGTGATTTGGGGTCTAGTGTTAACTTAATGCCCCTTTCTGTTTTCAAGAAATTAGGTGTCGGAGACTTGTCCTGTACAATAGTTTCCCTGCATCTTACTGATCAATCGCTCAAAAGGCCTGTATGGGTAGTGGAGAATGTCCTAGTGAAACTTGAAATTTTATTTTCCTGGTGTTTTTGTGGTGCTTAACTTTGAGGCCTACAAAGATGTGTTGTTGATATTAGGGAAGCTTTTTATGAATATCGGGAGAGCATTGGTAGATGTCAACATAGGAAAATTGAGTCTCAGGCTTGGGGATGAGGGTATCGATTTTAATGTATTCAAAGCAGTTAAATGCCATATTGAGGATGATCATTGTATGAGGGTAGATACAACTAATGATTGTGTGAGAGAGGTGATGGAGTAAAATGAGAATGATGAGAAAGGGAAGAGACAGTAAGGTAAATGAGGGAACAAAGGAACCGATGTATGAATAGCCACTAGAAATCTTGAGTCCTACACCTCCTTCATACATTCAACCCCCTACATTAGAGCTGAAGCCATTGCCTCCAAATCTAAGTATGTATTTGTGGGAGAAAATGAAACCTTGTCGGTCATTTTGGGTGCCCAGTTGTCGGTCTAATAAAGAACGAAAGTTGTGGAGATCATTAAGGGTAGAATCATGGCAATTAGATACCAAATTTTCAATATAAAGGGAATTAGTCCCTCTATATGCATGCACAAGATCTTGATGGAGGAGGATGCAAGGCTGAGGAGGGAGGCACAAAGAAGATTAAACGAGCATATGCAAGAAGTTGTGAGAAAGGAAGTGATAAAGCTATCAGATGCTTCGATTATATATCCCATATCGGATGGCAGTTGGGTTAGCCTAATTCAAAGTGTTCTGAAGAAAGGGGGATGCAATTGATAGAAAGTGAAAAAGGAGAAAAGATTTCTATGAGACTATTAGTCGGGTGGAGAGTGTGCATTGACTATAGGAAGCTAAATGCAGCTACTAGAAAAGATCATTTCCCTTTACCATTTATCGATCAAATGTTGGAACAAGTTTCTGGTCATGTTTATTATTGCTTTCTTGATGGTTTTTCAGGTTATCTACAAATCCCCATTGTACCAAAAGATCATGATAAGACGACCTTTACACGTTTGTATAGCACTTTCACGTATTCGAGAATGCCATTCAGGCTATGCAATGCACCTACCACTTTCCGGCGGTGCATGACAACGATATTCTCGGACAAGGTAGAGAAGTCTATGGAGATATTCATAGATGACTTTACAGTTTTTGGGTATTCATTCGAGGAGTGTTTAACAAATTTGGGGAGAGTCCTCCAGAGGTACGGTGAAACCAACTTAGTGTTGAATTGGGATAAGTGCTTTCATAGTCGAGGAAGGCATCATGTTTGGACATAAGATCTCTTCCAAAGGGATTCAGGTTGATAGGGAAAAAGTGAAAGTGATTGAGAAGTTGCTGGTTCCTACATCCGTGAAGGCTGTTAAGAGTTTCTTGGGCCATGCCAAGTTCTATAGGTGATTTATTAAGGATTTTTCTTTAATTGCTAAACCATTGTTCAATTTGTTGGTTAAAGATGTTGTATTTGAATTTGATGATTCGTGTATTCATGCTTTTAATAGGTTGAAGCAGGCTTTGACTTCGGCGCCTATCATCACTCCGCTAAATTGGTCTTTGCCATCTAAACTTATGTGTGATGCTAGCAATTACGCGATTGGGGTGGTATTGGGGCAAAGGAAAGACAAGCAATTGCATGTAGTTTCCTATACTAGCCGGGCACTCTTAGAGACCTAAATTAACTTTCCCACCATGAAAAAGGAGATGCTAGTGATTATCTATGCTTTGATAAGTTCTGGTCGTATTTACTTGGTTCAAAAGTGATCATTTACGCTGATCATGCTACAATCAAGTATTTAATAGCTTAAAAAGATTCAAAACCAAGACTGGTTAGATGGGTTTTGCTTTTGCAAGAGTTTGATGTGGAGACTCGGGATAAGAAGGGTTAGAAAAATTTGGCAGCGGATCACCTCTCTCGACTAGAGCACATTGGAAAATCTGCCGAGATGAGCGAAGAAATAAACGAATATTTTCTAGAGGAATCTCTGCCACAAATCGTGGTAAGTACCCCAGGTATGCAGACATTGTAAAATTCATAGCTTGTGGAATCATCCCACATGGGTTTAATCACTAACAAGAGACGAAATTCTTTCATGATTGTAAGTTCTATTTTTGAGATTATCCCTTGTTATTTAAAGAATGCGCCAATGGGATGATTAGGAGGTGTGTGCCAAAAGTTGAAATGCAAGATATTTTAAGTCATTGTCATGGTTTGGTGTATGGTGGTCATTTTGGTCCATCTAAAACTGCATCTAAGGTGTTAGAATGTGCGTTTTATTAGCTAAATATATTCCGTGGTTGTAGAAGCTGTCAAAGAGTAGGAAATATCTTCAAGAGGACTGAGATGCCTCTAAACAACATACTTGAAATTGAGTTAGTTGATGTTTGGGGCATTGACTTCAAGGGGTCGTTTCTCTACTTATGGTAATAGCTACATTCTTGTGGGGGTGGATTACATCTCTAAATGGGTAGAGGCCATGGCAAGTCCGCATATTGATGCAAAAACGGTGGTTAATTTTTAAAGAAATTGTTCATTAGATTTGACACATCTAGAGCTGTGATAAGCGATGGGGATAGTCACTTTAGAAATAAACCTTTGGAAACTTTGTTAACTAGATACGAAGTGCATCATAAAATTGCCACACCTTACCATCCACAAACGAGTGGACACGTAGAAATTTCTAATAGGGAGTTGAAGCACATTCTAGAGAAAATAGTGAATTCATCTAGGAAAGATTGGGCAATGAAACTCGATGATGCTTTGTGGGCATATCAAACTGCTTTTAAAACCCCCATCGAAATGGCTCTGTATAGGCTAGTGTTTGGTAAGGCATGTCATCTCCCTATCGAGCTTGAGCAAAAGGCATTTTGGGCAATTAAAATTCTCAATTTTGACGTGAAAGATGCCGGTGGAAAAAGGTTGCTCCAATTGAATGAACACGATAACCTTCGCTTGAACGCGTATGAGAATGCCAAACTTTACAAGGAGAAAACAAGAGATGGCATGATGCTCATATCGTGAGGAAGGATTTCCAGGAAGGATATTAAGTGCTCCTATATTACTCCAGGTTGAGACTTTTTCCTGGGAAGTTGAAATTTGTTGGACGGGTCCTTTCCAGGTGAAGAAGGTATTTTCCTATGGAGCGATATGAATAGAAAACCAATGAGGGGAACAATTCACAGTGAATAGCCAGCATCTGAAGGCACATGCGGGTGGAGAAGTGGACCGAGTAGGGTCGACATTATACGTTGACCTCAATCATTAAAAATATCGAAAGGAGTCGAGCTTACGACTATAAACAAGTGCGTTTTGGGAAGCAACTCAAAATTTTATGTCTTTATGTTTTTAGATTTCTTTAAGTTTATATTTGTGTATTTTTGGGTATATCACTTGAAGTTTTGATGTGATTTTTGTTTGAATTTTGATATGTAGCACGACTAAAAAAACAAGGATTTAGCTGTGGATTTGGCCACAGAAAAAATTTGTGGCCAAATGTAGCGTGGCTAAGCTTAGCCACAGACTTTGGCCATGGATTCTTAGCCACGTCCTAGCCATGGATAAATCCGTGGATGGTATTTAATTATTTATTCATGGAAAGTATTTAATATTTTTTTAAGTTTTCAATTTAGCCATGGATTATTCCGTGGCTAAAATAGCCCGTTCGGCATGGTGGTGGCCGAGAAACTGCCGGTATGTACAATGAATCTGGACTAATAAAGGACCCGGTAGGTAAAGACTCTTCTCCTGGAGTTGGATGGTCCTCGACTGGCGAGCCAAAGCACTAATCAAATGAGGGAAAACAATGCCTTTCTTAGCTTCGCTATTTACACAAGACCAAACCTCGGTATTGATAAGCCGACCCACATCAATTGCCATCCCAAAATAGATGGTGTACATCAATAAGGCACGGGTCTTATGCACGCTGCTCACATTATTCCGAGGCATTAGGCAAGCAGAGACAAATTTGAATAGACATTTAGCATTATTCATAAGCTCACTCGATGGAAAGTCCTTCTTCACCCCATACTTCCTGGTGTTCCAAACCACAGGGTGGCTACACAAGTACGCACCCACATCGTCTAAGGAAAGTGCGGTCTCCGACAACCATTGTTGGAATAGCTCCTTATAATTCTCCTCGTCCGGGTCATATGTGATGGCATAGAGGTCTTTGATGGTCCCTCACATAAACTGTGTCTTCCCCCACTCCCCTCTTCTTGAGCCGTAAGGTTAGCATAGAACTTACGAACAATGTTTTTGTGATGCGGCCTGTGGGGTTTCCATGAACAGTACCCAATAACACACTTCTGCATCCAAGTCAACCGGTTGCATTCCCCTCTCTTGAATGAACGATCAATGCCATATCTTGTTCTTGTATAACTCTTCCGCCATGGGCTAATAAAATGGGACACTTTCCTATTCCGAACATTGGAAGAACCGCCGGGACCACTACGAGCTGTCGGGGCCTTCCTCTTCCTCGTTTCCATTTTTCCCATGACTACGAATTGAGGATAGTACTCAACTTCTCAACAAATTCGCTCAATGAGCCCAATTTCAAATAACGAATTAATGCACTCATGTCACAGTTATTAACACTCGTATCAACAATATTGGCAAAATTCTTTTGGTTCTTCCCCCATTTTTCTTTCAACTTCAGATAATCTCTGTTATAGTGGCCATGCTTTCCGTACTCAAAACAATTTGCTTTCTAACACTATATTTTGACTTAGCTTTAGAATTCTTCTTACCAAAAGGATTGTCTTTCAATTTAATTTGTTTTTCCTCCTACTTCTTCTTCCTCTCTCTCTCTCTCTCTCTCTCTAGATCTCTCTCACTCCCCTCCCCCCCTCTCTCTCCACCCCCTCTGCATCTCTCTCTATCTTTATCTCCATCTCTCTCCCTTAATTGGTGGATAGGGTGGTGTGGGTGGTGGCATGCAGAGGAGATGGGGGGTGGGGGTAGGACTAGGGTTTGGATTTAGGAGGAAGAAGATGAATTAGGGTTAGTTTATCCTTTAATTTTTTTAATGAAAAAATAAAGAATAAATAAAGTTGATTTACAAGGGTAAAAAGGTCATTTTGGTAGCTAAAATACAATAATGTTCTCAATCAATGTGCGTGTAGTACACGAGGGTTTTTTATACTACTTTTCAAAGACATTAGGCTTGTTGTGTTATTTTTTCACAAGATTCTTTTTTATTTATTTATTTATTTTTTGCTCTAGTTAAGCATAACATAGGGTTATAAATTGCATTTTACTCTAAAACTATTTGTGACTTAAGGCCCTCTGTTTCAAGTTTGCCATATCTGTCTACCATTAATACTCATCAATCACTTTCCATAAACCTTGCAATAATAGGGACGGTTTCGTTATTATCTTCCATGAAGTAAAACTCCTTCCACCGTCGAAATTCTCCACCTCATACTGTGACGGCCCGAAACCATTGGCTAGTTATGGGAATATGCTATGAATACTTTTATTATAGAAAGTAAATTTTTTTTTTCTAAAAGTCTTTTATTACATAGCAAAACACCAAGTACATAATAAGAGTCCTAAATACATGATACAATTACAAAGACTCGTCTATGACTTCTCCTAGCCAAAAGCTTCAAATCATCCCTCGGTATCCTCCTCCTTGATACCTTCGTTCTCATGTCGGGCTAAAACATTAAATATTAACAGCGTCAACAATCACGTTGAGTAGCAATTTCACTTAACACATAAGGTGCGCGTGTGTGACTTGGGCATGCATATGTTCACATACTTGCATCAATATAAACCATATAAAATTTCAGATTCATAAGAATCATAAATTGCACACTTTTCTACCGTTTTCCACCTCGACGGGCGGCTACCTTATCTCGCCGTGCCGTAATTCAATTCCAACCAATACTCCCACCTAACCAAACACTCCAGTGGTCATATCCCGGGCATATGCCGAATTTCCTACGATCCACTTCAGTACATGGAACACTCCGTCCATGCAAGGTGGGATTAGGCAACGATGGATGGCGAGAACATTTAAGACCGGCAAGCCCGTTGCCGCCCGGCCGAACTCAGCCCCATCCACCCCTATCACTTTTTGGGCCCATATACACACAATTTCCAGTATAATCAGTACAATTCCCAGCACAATACACACTGATTTTCAGCACTTTGAACAAAATTTCAGCATAGAACATAATTTTCAGCTTGCATGTTTCAGGTTGCGATTATAATTTTCAGTTTGCGAAACACTCGAATTTCAGCTTAAAACATACTGAAATTACACACTGTAATTTCCAGCCTTTCAAAAATAAATTTTCAGTTTGTAAAATTCGAAATTCCAGCCTTGAAAAACAAGATTTTCAGCTGCTGGAACAGTAATTCCAGTTTTGAGGGCAGAATTTCCAGCTTTGAAAACAACTCCAATTTTCAGTTTTAAACACTGAATTTGCAACTTCTAACACATGAATAAAACCCTAAACACATATATAAACCCTAGACAAGCATAAATCCTAATTTTCCAGCACATAAATCGAGCATAAATGCCCAAATTTCCAGCACAATTGTTCATGAACATACAACATGCATTTAGCTAAATTATCGTGAAATCCTTTCGGACTAAGATAGTAACCAACTTGTGGTTACATTCCATGTCCTAATAGGAGAATAATAAGTTAACACTATAAGAAAACTAGCTCATGTATTAAGAGAAATCACTACCTTGTATCAAATATGAAGTATTCACTTCTTTAAGGTATAATATCTATGAATTAAAGTAGAACCTTTACTTATGATATTAAGTAAGGTCCCTACTTTAATTAAATATTCTTCTACCTTTTTCAAGAGGCTTTTATGGGCTTATAAGTATGTAAAATGAAGGGTTTATGTATATATATATGTGGGTAGAAGATTTACTATAAATATGAAGTGTTTTGTGTGTTTAGGGTAAGGTGAGTGTGAGTGGGGTGTTTTAGGCGAGATTTTGTGTGTGTGGATGTGTTTGTGTGTGTTATGTGATGAAAAATACAGTGATAAATCCCCAATTTATCCCCTATTTATAGTAGTTGTGCTTAAGAAATAAGATTATTAAATAATTAAGTCATTTTCTAATTATTGTTATCTTTCCACCTAAGGTTACAACTAAGGGTTATAATAAATGAAATCTTCCAACTCAATGCTCAACTCAATACCTAATTATAGCTTAAGTGTGAGTCTAAATGCACACTTCATAATCTAGTTTAATCTAAGCCTTACATGTATAAACATATCTAGAAGAATTCTTACATATGTGAATATTCATTTAATGCAAGGAGAATTGGGGAGCAAGTAATAATATACACCATATATTTATATTATACATATATATACATAAAATTTCGTTCACCCCCTCCTCTTTTTATATTTTTAAGATATTTTTACACAAAATATAATTTTCCAATGTTTATGATGAAAAATGCCTAAAGAAATGAAAATATAATCTTATACCTGTATGTATATGAATTTTCTTTAAAATATATACATATAAAGTGTAAGATATTTATATATATATAAATCATAATCTTATGACCTAGTATTTAAAAATAATTTTCAAAATAATTATTATAGTGTGAAATGACACATTTTAGTGAAAATGGCAATATCAAGAAAAATAATATAACCCTTATTTATATAACTATATAAATTCGTGTATATGGCTATATACTTGTATATATGTGTGTGTGTTTGAATTTTATGCATTTTATAATTACTAAATGAAGTAGAAAATAATTCCAATAATTATGCGTTTTGTAAATAAAAATAGGTATATATTGCAAAGTATATATTGCAATAGAAATTAATCATATAACATTTAAATAATACATATTTAAGCATCAATTAGTATATATATATATATATATATATCTACATCATCTAAAATACAAAAATGACCTAGGATATATACATATTTTTGAAAATATACAAATTTATTTATATATACTTCAACATATAAAAATACTATGACTTTATTACAAATAATTCCTATCACTATAATTTTGAAAAATGTATGTATGAAATTATATATGTATATATTGATTTATATGAATATACGTCGAATCAAATGGGTGGTATGCAAACATAATAGTTATTGCACATTTCCCATATAAGATAATAAAACATTAATTTAATCACATAGTTCACATATAAACTAATAATCACATAAAAACTAAATAATTTAATCATATGATTAACTTTTAAAATACCTAGAAATACTGGGTCATTACACATACTTTGTTGAACTAAACCCTAGATGTTGTGAACAACCCGACTCTAGATACCAATTGTTTGGATTTGGGCATAATAATCACACAAACAATCACGATATAAATGAAAAGAGAAATAAAAAAAAAAGAAAAATCAATAGGATTTAACATGGTTCGACTAGAGATACCTACGTCTATGGCCAAGATAGAGACCATGCATTAAAAAATAAAAAATAAAAAATAACATTTGTTCAATCTGATGCACTCCACAATCCCCGAATCCATGGTTATATATCCCAGCTTAACACCTAAAGGGCCCTCCACGAAGAGCACAAACCTAAAAAAAAAGTTCACTTTGTATCGCATCGTAAGCTCTTTGAAATAGGTCATGATTCAGATCAACAAAAATTTCAAGCCACATCAATACTTCTTCTTTCATAGTTTTTTCCTTCTCTATCCATATTTTTCCCAAAAAATTACTTCTATTATTTCTAACTTCATATTTTTTTAATTATATTATTTTATAACTATTTATCTTTCAAACAATTGCAAATATATATATATTATCATATTAAAAATACATGAAACTTTTAATTTTATATGCATTAAAAATTTAAATACAAACATCGAATGTGCCGCCACTATTATATGATTGTTTGAAACAACTTATAAACAATTTTTCTTTTTATATTTTTCCCATTAACGTTGTTATTCGAATACGAAAAGACTCCAGAAGATGAGGATCAATTAACTAATCCTATGAATGTAACTAATTGCTAATCAACAATTATGTTAAACCGCCCCTAGTCTGTCCCTTCCCATCAGTAACAGTGCATTATAGACTCCAAACATGCTCAAACAGTAGCTTTAGGGTCTTATATAATCAAAGGGTCCCTAAAACATTGTTATGCTAACCTAATACTGTCACTGAAATCTTGTCATCATGTGGAAGGAGGTTACTGATAGGAATTTAGGCCGCGCACAGGTACAACATTGTTTTATAGATATATACATCGAATGTATCTAATCTAAAATCGAATATTTATATTAAAAATTTATTGTTATACTTCTAAATTCGTAGCATTTTTAATTTTAAAATATTAACTAATAGTGCAACGTAATTTGGTGTCCTAATAGGCTATTTTGACACGTTATATTGTGGTTATTTACAAAGAACCCCTTGTAGTTTGACTCGTTTTCACATATATTGTTGTATGAAAAATTACAAATATTCCTCTGATATTTTATTTTGTGTTACAAATCTCATATGCAATTAGAGGTATTTGCAGCATGAAATCAAACATTATGGAGATATTTGATTTCTTGGAAATGGGCTACATATCAAGGGATTTTCCGTGATTAATCCTTTATATTATTACAAACATATACTTCAATTAAAATTTTAGTCTAAGATATTGAAAACCCCTTTTTTTTTTTAATAAAACAATGTCCTTTATGATTAATGTACTATCGAGTATTGATACTCTTTTTGAAGGTGTCACGTACGTGTTACGCTAGATTTATTTAATTAGTAGCGATATTTAAACTATAAACATCGATATCCATATTTAATTTATAACATCAGCACACCCCTTCAATAATCAATAAATTCACTTACGTAACGTGGGGTATTATTAAATTAGAATCATTATTAATACTACAGCAATGTCAGGATTTGATTTATGATATAAATTTATAAAAATCACTTATACTTGGTGTTTGCATAAATTTTAGCATTTCCTCCTCGACATGAGCTAATCAAAGAATCGACATTTCAATTGGTCTACTAAAAATTTAGAAGTCTCCCCAGGTGTGCCAAATAGATAAATTTTTGACAGTTACACTGACATGGTTGCTCAGTGTTCGAAGTCATTGAGTTCGATAAGAAAACAGTGAAGTCGAAGTGAGTTTTACGCTTTTAGTGAGGGTATGCCAATGTGCAAGAATACACAAGTTGAAGTCTTGATAATTCGAAGTGAAAATGTTTTGCACATTAGACTTCTATCTATAAAACGATTGGATTGGAATAGGCAAACACTACCCTTGAGGTTTTACTTGCCCACAACTTAGTGTAGGACTTAACAATTCAATACTTTAAGATTTGAAAAGGATCTAAAAATTTGAAACACAAAAGTGTATTGAAAGACGATAGCTACACGCAACTGGACTTAATTTATAAATTTAGCTACAGACACGTGTATTGATGACACGACCATATCTATGACTACAGTGCATTGAGAGACTACCGGGAGCTCTGACTACAAATACGCTACATTGATGACTCTATACGATGTTTACGTGTGAATGCATTGAAAGATTGATCAATCCGATTAGGGATGACAACGAGGCGAGTTTGGTTAAACTCGGGACCCACCCCGCGGGGGATGTTTTGGACCCGGGCTCAGACCTGGACCAGGTAGGCCCTGTTTATATTTTTAAAATAATTAAAAAATATTCTGTTTAAGAAAATTGATATTATTACAATTTTATAAACATGAAAAAAAATAATAGCACTATCAAAGCACTAATTATTTACAACTTTTTATGAACATAGTTTAATTTTTAAAAAATTAAACATCTTTCTCACATATTTATTTGTGCATATTTTGAAATAATAACTTAATTATTAATGTTATATAATTATTTTTATATAAAAGAGTATCATATTTATTTTTTTAAATAACTATTTATATAATATATATTTTTATATAAGAAATATAGATGTATATTATATAAATTTACATAAAATAATATATATATATATATATATATATAAATTACTAACGAAGGAGGTTCGGATTTTAAAATGAAGACCCGGGACTTGCCCCCGACCCGATTAGAAGTCTTAAAACCCAGCCCTAGGGTCTAACCCAGACCCATTGCCATCCCTAAATCTAATGAGCATTGAAGACTCTAACTACACTTTTTCATGCATGTGCTTGATATGAATGCATGATATCACTCCGCCGCATTGATATCTCACATCGAACCTGGCCCAATTCGAGTGAGTAATGGCTACAATCTCATGACGTTATAGAGTAAATGCATTGATAATCTCATCTCGAGCTAAATGAGCATAGCTACAAACACTCATATAACAGTTTTCTACATACTAAACTAAAGCTAATCTTTGTTCATTTGAGTTAAGAGAATCAAAGAAGTGTTGATTTTTTTATTGAGAGAGTTGTGTTGTTGTTGTTGTTGTTGATCATTGGATTAATTGTTGAAAGTTTACTCCAGCTCTCTTTTATAGGCTTCCAAGATGCAACCACTTCCCCCTTTATTTGGAGTTAGATAACTCGTCTTGACTAGGTTAGTCGAAGTGAATCGTCATTCTTATTTCTTTATTGTGGCAGTTATGTCACTTTATTTGAATTTCAAATTACCAGCATTGCTTGGCCTTTATTTTTGGCATCTTAGTCTTAACACGCCTAAATTTAGCAAATCTTGTTACTTTTCTATCATAACAATCCCTAAATATAGGGTTTTAATTGTGATTTTATTACCTTTATTTATTTTATTATTTTACATTTTTCTGTTGACTTGAGTTTATGGGCCTCCAATTCATTCCGGCCCGAGCCTCTAACACGGGTTGCCTCATTTGCATCAAAATGACCTGGGTGGCCAAAAGGACCAAAATCAGCCCACTCTGAAATTATACAAAATTTTATTTTTGGGCCCAAACACATAGTGAGTGGTAGGGACGGACCTAGGAATTTGATTGAGGGGGTGAAATTTTTTCGAGATCATTAATTATTAAAATATATAAATATAAGGGTTATATATGACATTAATATATAAAATAACAAAAAATATCATATTTATGCATATACGATCAATTAGAAGTGCGATAATAATAAAATAAAAAAGTGCTACAGTAAAGAAAAAGATATAAAACATGATACTGAAAAAACCAACAAGTTATTCTCTATTTTAAAAGAAGCAAATATAGTGGATAATGAATTGCTTTTAAAAAAATACTTAACAAAGAACTTTTTAACAATACTCAATAATTGACATAAACACATAATGATATATAATAAAAACTCAAAAAGTATTAAAGTATACATAAACCCACATAATGATATATGATCAAAACTCAAAAAGTATTAAAAATAGATTTTTTCCTCTCTCTTTTTGTTCTCACAATCAAAAAATATATTCAAAGTTCAAAACATATCTTTTCTTTTTTCTCCACCATCACATTCCTCAAATCACTACCAATTAAATATAAAGAGTCAAATTCGTAAAATTCATTCAAGTTTAATAGCCCAACAAATAAACATCAAGACTCATTAAGTGTAACATTGAACAACTATCAAGATTCATATTACCAATCGTAAGATTCAAATCTCTACATAAAAATCAATTACAAAAAAAAGAAATAAACAAATGTATAAATTCTAAAATAAGTACATTGTACACAACATGTTCTTGTATGTTGCTTTGGGAGAAAAGTTGAATATTGTAGGATTTCTGAGAGAAGAAAAATTCTAATAGGATTTTTGATGTTTTAATTGGGATAGAAAAAAGAATTAAAATCTAATAGAATTTTTAGTATTTTAATTTGAAGAGAATAAGGAAAAAGAGAGGAAAGAAAAAGAGAGAAAATTTAATTATTATGGTAAATGAGATTAGGTAAAAATAAATTATTAAAAATAAAATAGAGTAGAGAAAATTAAAATATTTATCATATAACTTATATAAAAATCAAAAATTTATTTTAGAAAAGAAAAAATTGTAAATTTTTATTAAATATATACACTACAAAATAATTTTTTTAAAAAATTAAAGGGAACGGCCGACGTCACCAGTCTGCGTCGTCACTGGTGAGTGGTACAAATTTTGCCAGAGAAGAAGCAACCAGCAGTGATGAGATAAGGAATATGAATATATTGCCGACACAATGGCTCTGCGACTTCGAAATTTTGTCCTTACATTCACTAGAATACATTGAAAATTGGTGCGGGGAAGGCCCATAGATGAACCAATTATTTTAGTTCTAATTATTTATTTATTTATTTATTTTTGTTTGAAATATTATATTAATATAGATGAACCAATGATTGAAGAGCCTGGCATTATAGTAGGTTTGGAAAATTCTTTTTTGAAGTGGTTTTAGTCCTTCTAGGATAGTCCGTGTGATTAGGCGTTTATTTTGTATTCAAAAAGCTAAGCGTCATTGGTTGGAGACATGTTAGTGCACATGACCCTTGCTATCAAACTTAATCACCCACTGCTACCACCAGCTTTCCCAGTAGAAGTTAGTGTTCTTTTAATACTGGCTCTTGGGAAAGCGGGTATGGATCATCCAAGAAAATTGACCCGACCCAAAAATTCACATTCCTCATGTAGGAAGTAGTTATTATAAAATCTATACTATTAATAAAGTATGAGGTATCCGGAGTCTTTGATGTAATGGACATATACCCCGCTTTCAAAATATAAGGAGTGTAATGGCTAAGGTTTGAGTTCTAGCAAATATGCGTGTGTGAGTTATGATACATTATCAAAAATAAAGTAAGAGGTGGGATCAGGGTTGGTCTTCACATTAGGTAATTCTTATCCAATTTGATCCGATTTGGGTGATTCAAACCGGGTTTTTTGGATAAAAAAAAGTCGGGTTTTGATTATTTTGGACCCAACTAGTTTATATCGGATTGGATGTCTGTAGTATTTCTCATTCAAAAAATTTAATGGGGGTACCTAACCAAAATTTAAAAGAAACAAATTAAAGAATACAAAAAACTTTAGGCTGACCAGTAATATACAAGTCTTTAAGATAGTAGTTAGATTAAGTTTTAAAATTTTAAACTTGAATGTCGTAGTGGGTTACACGTTCTCTCTCACGGTCGGACGTTTTTTGTTCTACCAATTATATTGCGTCTCCTACCAATTTAATAGTTCTTCATTAAAATAAAACTTACAAAAATATAATAATTTTTTCATAATATTTTATCTTTAGCTCCATATTTACAAAATAATTGATATATCACGCATTACACCTAATAGCAAGTTTATATCCATAAATTCATTACAAAAGCTACTCCAAATGAACTTAAACGACATAAATAAAACCTTTGGAAAAAAAAAGTTAGTTAACATAAAAATATAATAAGACTGTTTTTAATTTTGTGATATTAAATTTTTTTTCACACAATGGTACAATTAAAAAATTCGTAGTCAAAATTATAGATTCTAGACTTTTGACACCAAGTAATCAACTATTTTGACTTAAAACATTCAACTTTCAATTTTGAAAAAATGATATAAAAAAACTTGATCAGAAAACCTGAACGTGAGCAAGTGCCTGATCAGTTGGGTTCTCAAGTAGGTCGAGTCGGAATGGGTTAGTAGTTTATCTTGGCTGTCTTATCCGTTATTTGATTCGTAAAACTTGAACCCGCAATTTCTTGATCAGATGCCCACCCCTAGGGGGGATAGTAACTTCTTGGTTCTACTTACTACTTTCTTTTCTTCTCTCTCATCTCTCACCATTTAATGCCTTTTCTCTCTCCCCCATCTTCCCATGATCGTTTTTTAACTTTCTCTTCTTATTTATTTGTTTGTTATGTATTTGAATTTTATTTGAATTAATCTTTTTTTGTGTTCATCAACCTAATAAATACACTGGAAATAGTTAAATATACATGCATATAAGAAATTAATGTTATAAAAATATATGTTATAAAAATTTTAATTAAATATAATTTTATTGTTGTTTTTTACATGAGTGCCTTTTCTGCTAGTTTAAATGAAAAGTGAAAAGAGTAGTTATCAGTTTGAGAATAGAAAGTTAGGAATAGATATAATTTGGGGAAAAGACATTAAAAGGCCCTTAAAATTAATTTTTATATAAAAAAAAACTATAAAAATATTTTTCAAGCATAACAATCCATCCTACAATTTTTTTATTCTAAAAAACCCAATAGTTAAACTTTGGTACTACCACCGTTCTCCTTTTTCATTTATAGAATTAGCCAATTGATTTTTTTTAGGGTAAATTACGTTAAGCGCGCCAATCTTTGGGGAATTTTATATATTGGTACCCAATTTTTGTAAATGTGTGCTGTGGTGCCTAACCTTTATCATTTGTGCCCCAATTGTATTTTTTTCACTATTTTGGTGGAATATTCTTCAATATTCCCCGGAATATGCCCGAGTATTCCACAAAGATTGTAACGATCCGTACTTCGTTAGCTATATATCAAATGTTACACATAAAAGTTCTTTTATTTAATTATACATGATAGAGTATTGAAAACATGACAATGATCATTTTCTTTTTGAAGTACAAAACAACGAGTAACTAATTCTTCACTTCATAATTTCCTATAGTATCGCCTGCTATATCCTTGCAAACTTCTTCCCCTAAAATAACATACATAAAATGGATCAACATCATAGTTGAGTAGAAATTTTAACCAAATCATACAAGGTGATAGTGTGTGCATCAGAGGCATATAAGCACATTTTGTCACATATGTTCACATTTCTTTTACCTTTGGATCACACTTAGTGATTTCAACTTCCTTATAACTCCCAACACATTTCTCCTTTCTTACCTTATTCTCCAACAATATCAATTTTTACCTTATTCGCCGGTGGTCGTATCTCGAGATTACGCCAAATTCCTACGATCCACTTCAGTACACGGAACACTCCATCTAAGTAAGGTGGGATTAGGATCAGGGATGGCGAGAACATATATTAAGATCGGCAAGCCCGTGGCTGCCCGACCGAACTCTGCCCCATCCCCACCATAACACATCGGGCCCGATATGTAGATTTAATTTGTCACATAAATATATGAACATGCTTTTGCACATAGAAAACTTAATTTCAATTAAACATGATTTGCCTAACATGATTAGAATATGAAACATATTATAATATAATTATATCTAACTATAAGCAAGAATAATGGCATATGATATGAACATGAAATAGATGATTATAGATAAGCATGAAAAATAATAATTGTAAATTAAAATTCTCATATAATTTAGAAAAACCTCTACCTTAGAAAACTTGGAAAACTAGTCTCCCTAGGGTAAAGATATATGTATAATATTTGTATGTATTTGTATATGTGAAGAGGGTTTCAAGAAGGTAATATATTTATATATATATATGTATTTCCGTGTGTGTGTGTAAGTGTGTTTGTGTGTGGGCTAAAAAAAGGGAGATGAGGCCTCTATTTATAGTATTTTCAACTAGACACAAGATTATTATATGAAAATATCATCTTGCATTAATGGACCCTTTACAACTAGGCTTATACATTAAATGTGATCATACACATGTGAGTCTATTATGTCCCCATGTTAACCCTAATTGTGTTTATGTGTTAGTCTAATGTGGTAAGGTGTTAGTCTAGTTTTACATGATTCTTACAAGTATTCCTACCTTAAACCCTAGCCATACATATGTATTAGTACATATGTAAGATTCATACATTTGTATAGTTAGGTGTAAAGTATCATCAATTAGAGAAAATGACATGAAAATGACATGAAGATGACATTTTATACCTCCATATACATTTATGCACGAAAATTATATATATATTTTTATAAAATATAAACTCATATGTATGTATGTATATATATACTCGAATATATACATATATATTTATACTAGCATTTGTTATACACACATATGTGTATATATATATATCATAAAAATAAAATAATGCCTAATATACTTCAAAATATAAATAACCTAAATACAATGTATATAATCGGCCACATATGTATATCTTTATGTCTATATTTTTGGCTTATATATGTGTTAGCATATTCCTAAAATATCACATGATTTACATATAAAATAAAGATCACATAAACGATCATATAATTATGAAATAATAATATAATTAATGTTTTAGAATAACAAGAAGTATCGGGTCATCACAAAGATTCTATCCAAATAGTAAAAAAATACCATCTGCGCACAAATGATAAAGGTTAAGTACCAAAGTGCACATTTACAGAGGTCGGGTACCAAAGTACAAAACACCCCAAAAGTTGGGGGTGCTTAACATAATTTACTCTTTTTTTAATATAAAATTTTGTTTTAAATTATTAAATT